>JAVJIF010003044.1:0-114708 GCA_038442645.1 Agave tequilana
CCGTGTATCAGCAATTAGGGTTAGGCAACTTCGTCCGACCCAAATGACGATACAATTGGCTGACCGCTCTGTAAAGATTCCCAAGGGGGAGATTATAGATGTTTTAATACGGGTCGGGGAATTCATTTACCCCGTAGACTTCATCGTTCTTGAGACACAACCCGTACAAAATCACAGAGCACAGACACTTGTCATTCTCGGACGTCCTTTCTTAGCCACCGCAAACGCAATCATCAACTGTAGATGGCTCGATGCGTCTAACCTTCAGAGATATGACAAAGAGGTGAATGTTTTCCATCTGGGAAAGCAACCTAAGGATTTGGACAATGATTCTTTCGAAGTAAACTTGATAGAAGGTTTAACAAGTGAACATGATGAGGAGGTTGAATATGAGTCTGAAGAGGAATTTGAGTTGGAGTCTGATGACTTCAACCTTGATCAGATTGTTGAGTCAACTGTAGAATGGGCTACTAATTCCACCCCTCTTCTTCCTTTGCACCAAGAACAACCAGTGATAGATCCTGTCCCTTCTTCTGAGCTAAGGTTCTTCCCGACCATCTCAAGTACAAATACTTGGATGAAAAAGAATCCTTTCCAGTAATCATTGCATCCGATCTCACTAAACAACAAGAAGAGGATCTTCTTTCTGTGTAAGAGAAAATCGGGAAGCCATTGGTTGGACCATGGCTGACATCAAGGGGATTAGTCCTTCCATAGTTCAACATCGGATTCATTTGACGGAAGATGCCAAGCCCAAAACGAGACCCACAGCGTAGACTAAACCCAATCATGCAGGAAGCCGTTAGAGACGAGATCTTGAACTGTTAGATAATGGGATTATCTATCCCATATCCGATAGTCAGTGGGTAAGTGCAGTTCACGCTGTGCCCAAGAAAGCAGGATTTACTGTGGTAGAAAATGAGAAGAAAGAATTGGTACAAACACGTCTTCCAACGAAGATTCGAGTTTGTATCGATTACAGAAAGTTGAACACTGCCACACGTAAAGACCACTTTCCTCTTCCGTTCATTGACCAAATGCTCGAGAGATTAGCGGGACATGAGTACTACTGTTTCCTGGATGGATATTCAGGATATAATCAAATCCCGATCGCTCCGAGGATCAAGACAAAACCACCTTCACCTGTCCTTTGGAACATTTGCATACCGAAGGATGCCCTTCGGCCTATGCAATGCTCCCGCAACGTTTCAACGTTGCATGCTGAGCCTTTTTTCAGACATGGTGGAGAAATTTCTGAAAATTTTCATGGATGATTTTTCAATTTACGGTGATTTCCTTGAACAATGCTTGTACCATTTGAAGCTGGTTCTACAACGCTGTATGGAGAAAAATTTAACACTTAACTGGGAAAAGTGTCACTTTATGGTCAAGCAAGGAATCGTTCTTGGGCACAAAGTTTCACATATAGGGATTGAGGTGGACAAGTCTAAAGTGGAAGTCATAACAAAGCTCACTGAACCAACATGCTTAAAGGACATTAGATCATTTTTAGGACACGCCGGCTTCTATAGACGATTTATTCAAGCGTTTAGCAACGTTGCAAGACCTTTGACAAATCTCTAGGAAAGGATGTACCCTTTATATTTGATGAAGAATGTCAAAAATCATGGAAGGAGCTTAAGAGTAGACTTGTCTCAGCACCTATCATTTCTGCACCTGATTGGACCAAGCCTTTTGAGATTATGTGTGATGCCTCGGACTTTGCTATCGCGGCGCTGTTTTAGGGCAGCGTATTGATACTAGGTAACACGTATTTATTATGCTAGCAGAACGCTGAATGAAGCCCAACTCAATTATACAACTACTGAAAAGGAATTTTTAGCTGTTGTCTTTGCGTTGGAAAAATTTCGCCAATATCTGCTAGGGTCCAGGACGATTATTTTCACTGATCACTCCGCCCTAAAGTACTTAATGCAAAAAAAGATGCTAAGGCAAGACTTATTCGATGGATACTTCTTTTGCAAGAGTTTGATCTGGAAATTAAGGATAAAAGGGCGTTGAGAATGTGGTAGCTGATCACTTGTCTAGAATCCCAAATGCACCAAAGGAGAGAATACCAATTAATGACGATTTCCCTGACGAACACATTTTTGTGATGTGTGGAGAGCCTTGGTATGCTGACATAGTGAATTACCTTGCTACCAGGCAAATACCTTATCATTGTCAGCCAGGAAAACACTGTTCATACGTCAAATACGGTTCTTCCTCTGGGATGAACCGTATTTATTCAAATATTGTCCTGACCAGATAATACGAAGGTGTCTTCCTGAGGATGAACATCAGAGTGTTTTGACATTTTGTCACAAGCTAGCTTGCGGTGGACATTTTGGTCCACGAAAAACTGCTGAGAAAGTACTTCAGAGTGGATTCTACTGGCCCACTCTCTTTAAGGATGCATACAATTTCTGCAAGCTATGTGATAAGTGTCAAATGACGGGTCGAATTACACGGAGAGACATGATGCCCCTTACACCCATCTTGGAGGTCGAAATTTTTAACCTCTGGGGCATCGACTTTATGGGACCTTTTCCTCTGTCCTATGGTAACCAATACATTTTGGTAGCCGTAGATTATGTTTCGAAATGGGCTGAAGCAATTCCAACAAGGACAAATGACAACCAAGTTGTCATCAAGTTTTTACGAGAAAATATCATCTCTCGCTTCGGAGCCCCCCGTGCGATAATAAGTGACAATGGGAGTCATTTCTGCAATCGGGCTTTTGAAGCCCTGATGCGCAAATACTCTATTTCTCACAAATTATCCACGGCATACCATCCTCAAACCAATGGGCAAGTAGAAGTCACAAATAGACAAATAAAACTCATTTTGGAGAAAACTGTTGGACAGAACCGTAAAGACTGGTTCATCAAACTCACTGATGCCTTATGGCATACAGGACCGCTTACAAAAATGTCCTCGGTATGTCTCCATATCGAGTTGTATTTGGAAACCTTGTCACTTGCCTGTGGAGTTAGAACACCGAGCTATGTGGGCTTTAAAGCAGCTGAATTTGGATTTGGAAAGCCGGTGCCTTGAGGAATTTGCAAATATCCGAGTTAGAAGAGCTAAGAAATGAAGTATATGACAATGCTCGGATCACAAAACACAGACCAAGCTTTTTTATGATAGATCCATTCACCGAAAAATTTTTGTCTCAGGACAAAGGTTCTGTTGTACAACTCACGACTCCACCTTTTTCCTGGTAAATTGAGAACCAGGTGGTCAGGACCATACATTGTGCAAAATGTCTTCTCACACGGTGCTATTGAGATTCTTGATCCAAATAATGGCAATAAATTCACTGTGAACGGTCAACGTTTAAAGCCATTCCTTACCACTGAATTCGTGTCTCAAGAAGTTCATGAACTGGGTCTTTTGCGACCCAGTTTATATGTGACCATTCTGTCTGTACAGTCTTCCAGGTTTCCCTGTATTCATTTTGAGACCACTTTTGTAAAAAAAAAAAATATATAAAAAAATAAAAAATCAAAAATCAAAAATAATGAAAAAAATAATGGTAGGACTTTTGTG
The DNA here is from genome assembly GCA_038442645.1 of Agave tequilana. NCBI lineage: Eukaryota > Viridiplantae > Streptophyta > Magnoliopsida > Asparagales > Asparagaceae > Agave > Agave tequilana. Next base: position 3,553 of record JAVJIF010003044.1, read on the forward strand.
TTAATCAAGAAGTCCCACTCCTTCACAATCTTCATATTTCAATACTCCCCTAGGTTTGTAAATATCCTTTCTACCTAGGGGTAAATTGGAATTTCAACTTTTCCCCTCTATATAAATATCTCTTTAACCCTACCCTTTTACCCTCACACGCAAATCCTCTCAGATCTCAACTCCTCTCCTCAAGCGCCGCCTTCAGTTTTTTCCTCTGCCACATACCCTCCTATTTGCCGCGATCCTGCAACCATTGCCGCAGATCTGCGGCAGTCCTGCCACATCTGGAGCGCTGAAAAATTTCTGGCCGGTCGATTCCTTTCTCTGGTGGCCGATCCAGTACCACCTCTTCCAGAATCTGTCACCTGTGTCTCTGAACATCCGACTTTGGATTTCCCCCACGAACTCCGGGGGTGGTTTGATCTTTCATCTCTTGATCCATTGCTTTAATTTACACTATTACACATGGCCCCAAATCTGTTTGTGGAAAAAGATTTTTCAAAATTCTGAATGATCATGGGGGTATGGACACATATTTGTTGATCGACTACATGCATGGAATTGGTATTCTCTGGTATATGATAACAGTGAGAATGATGCATATTACTGCCCTGACCTAGTCACTACATTCTATAATGCACTCGATCATGCATCTGTTAGTTATGAGACGTACCAATTTGTAGTCCATATGCCGTTAGGGGACATCTTTATCACAATTCCTCTCCTTGAGGAAATTACTAATGTCCCAAGTCACCCCCATCATACGACCCCCTGCCACTGATAGACTACATGACAATCATGGGGCTCGTTGCACAGAGCAGGACCGTGGGCTCAAAGCCAACACCACCTTTAGAAATGTGCACTGCATTGGACGCTGGATCCAACGCAACATTTTAGGGCTTGAACATGCCACATCCTTTAACAGACCAGTGTTGCAAATAATTCATGATTTGATGACTCGACAACACACGGTCTGTTTAAATAAAGCCATCTTCCACGCAATCCTTGCCAATTCCTCCCGTACTCGGGGTGCCAAATATTCCCATCCCATCCTGATTACACGTCTGTGTAGGACTTTCCTACCGGACGATGTCTTTGATTCTTTTGACCGAGTGTTTGTTGCTGCAGAGAGACCCACCATTCATATAACAGTTGTTTGCACGCGGTTTGGACACTAGTGTCCAACCCGAAGATATACCGTGGAGTCCTCTTCGGAGGAAAGCTTAGAGGAAGAAGATGAGCCGCAATTTTGGAGGCAGGACCCCCCATCTGATTCACGTGCCTTCATGTTCACCATCTAGCGGGGCATGAAGAGATTTTTCGGGGGCAAGTTCGTCTTAGGAAGAAGGTAGAGGAGCAATCCTGTAGGTTGGATAGTATCGAGGGTGCGCTGAGACGATCACAGTCGGCTGGACCTAGCACCACTGCTGGTCCAAAGCGACGGAGGGAGTAGCTTCATACCTTTACCTATTTCATGCATCATTTCATCTTGCATACATTGGGGACAATGCATGAGATAGGTATAGGGGGTAGATGCTAACATAGGATTTTTCATTTTCTTTTTAGGCTTTTTTATTTTATTTTAGGAATTTCACTTTCTTTTTTAGGTTTTTATTTTCTTTAGATTTTACCTTTCTTTGTAGATTTTTCTATTTTCTTGTTAGATTTTACTTTTTTTTAGAAAAAAAATAAAAAAATAAAAAAACTTTTTGAAATAAGAGACAAGTTTTGATCTATTTTTAAGAAAATTAAGATGATCTTAGAAATTAAGAAAGCCTTAATTATGACATCTTAAACCTAGTCGAAATAATGGATCTTGTTTAAAATTATAGGCTAAGTAAGATAAATTGGGGTGATAATTTTATCTTGAATTTTTGCCTTAGATAGTATGCACATCACACTTACACATTTTTGGGATGGAAACAAAGACCTAAAATGCCATAAAGAAAAAATAAAAAAAATAAAATAATAAAAAAGAAAAAAATATATGTGTGAATAAAACATCACTTATTAAGCTGGATAATTATGCCTCAAGAAGCATGATTATTCACGCCTAACGGTGGTAAAGGAAATAAATAATCCCCTTTAGTTTTGTGGCCTTGTTTACTTGAGTCCTTAAACCCGAGGGATGTTTTCTCATCTGGTGCCCTAAGACCTTCTGGTTTGGGAGTCATCAGTTATAGGCTCGCTACATGGGTGAACTAGAAAGCCTAAACTAAGGGAAGAAGAATATATATATATATATATATAAATATAAATAATGGCTTGATGTTAGAGTTGAAATCCCAGAAATCTTCACTATCACAAAGTGCATATTATCTAGGTTTTATGAAAGATAAATTATTCAATCTAATTTTGAGTTCTTACCTTAATTGAAGACAAGATCTTGCATAGAGACTAGTTTAAGGAAGAATGATTTGTGGTGGACTTATGACCTTAGATCACTTATATTTTTGCAAAAATATTTTGAAAACTTGTCTCTCTTTCAAAATGTGTTTTTCAAAATACTAACATTTGTCTTCTTTCTTTATAGATTTTGTGGGTGCAATCCGCTGAAAACCCTCAGGAGCCAACACTCCTCCTCTAGGGTAACCTAGAGGTTTAACGGCTTGTTGCCACGCTCAGTGCAATCGCGTCACCTGCGAAAGTGGTGTAATAACATTTGTAGTATAGTTTTTTCTTTTCTTGTTTTGCTCGGGACGAGCAAAAGAATAAGTGTGGGGGTGTGATTAGTCTACAATTCCTGCATTATTATGTCGCATTCTCTCACAGATTTATGAATAATTGTCGGTCTAAACCGTGTTTTGGTCTTAATTGCAGGTAGATCCAAAGTCCAAGGGCAAAGGTGTAATAAGAGCTTAATTAGACCCAATTAAGGATAATTAAATCCACATTACTTGGAGGCCAGCAAGGGATTATCTAGAAGATTCATTGAACCTAGCCTCTTGCGCACATCAGACGAATCTACGATCGTATATACCCGAAACAGAATATACCAAGAAGTGTCTCGAAGCCAGACGGAGCCACGGACCAAAACCAGGGACCAGAGTCCCTGGTATTGCCACGGATCCGCGGCAATCCTTGCGGATCCGCGGCAATCCTGTGGAGCCACGCGTCGATTTTCGACGCGTGGCCCCGTCTCGTCTTCTGGATCCTTCTGAGCCCTATAAATAGCCCTGCAGAGAGCCAAACCGAGGGCAGTCTTCGTTTTAGGAGTAGGTGCAGATTTTAGGAGTAGTGTAGGTGAGTGTTCTTCATTTCTTGTATTTTCTTTTCTTTTTAGATCATTGTAGTAGGGCTGAGTGATTCATAGAGAGAGAGATTGAGAGGGATTGATGTAATAGAGAGTGACACTCTATGTAAAGGTGCCTCCTTTCTCCTCTATTGTAATCTCCTTCACCTTCTAACATGATTTCTTGCTAGTTTTTCTTCTCATGGCAATCTAACTACTAACCACTAACCATCTAACCACTTACTTGATAATCCACATGAATCGGGTTGCCTCTACAAGGCCTTATTCTTGTAAGAGCCATTGATGGCCAAAGATGATGGGTTCTAACATCTAACTTGCTAACTTGCTAACCAAGCTAACTCTCTTTTATTTCATGCTCTTTTATTTCATGCTAGTAGTGTAATGAGTGATGCTTGTATTAGCTTGTTCTTGATGCAATGTTTTGAATGTTATGAACCATCCATGGCCATGCTTTGTATCGTCTCTTTGAAGCCAAGGATTGTGATGGCCGAGGATCAAAATGTGAGGCAACTATCTCGAAGAGGTTAGCATGGTTAGTGGAGCACTTAGTAGTTAGTAGCCATGAGTTTTCTTTTTTTTTGTTTTAGAAACAATTTCCAAGCTTCTTTTATTGTTTGTCTATCGATGTTTTCATCATCCTCTTAGTTTACCTTTGTTCCATCTTCTTTCTATTCGCTTTCCAAACCACTTCTCTTTTTTTCTTCGCCGTTTTCATCGCTCTCCCTCACCTACCACATTCTGGATTCCCTTTTCTTTTCTTTTCCCTTTTCTTTTCATTCTTTTTAAACAAAGAAGAACTGTTAACAAATAACGGGAATAAAAACTGTTAATGCTTCTATCGCCTCCCTTCCCTGTGGATACGACCCGTTAAGCCAATGCTATAACGGAAGTATCGAGGGTACACTAAGCACATTCGAGCTTTTCATATTGATTTCATAAAAACACATTTTGAGTGCTAGTTTCCCCATGGATCAAACGCCAAACATTCTTTTTCGATCGGTTATACTGATGTTCGGCTCTGATAATAGTTCTGCTAAGATAGTAAATTGCCTGCTCATATCCCTGATCATTATTCTAGGCTAGTAAGCTCCTAAGGAATGATCCATCGCGCGAACGTACATCAGAAAAGGTTTTCCTGAAGCCAAAGCTGTAAGGACGGTGTTTGCGTGAGGTATCGTTTGATTTCCTCGAACGCTTTGTTGGCAAGCATCATCCCAGATGATGAGACACCCTTCTTCATTAATTTGGTGAAGGGTTGACATCTTCCAGAGAGATTTGAGATAAACCTCTGGATGTACGCTAGTCGCCCTTGCAATCCTCTAAGCTTCCTGGGATTCCTTGAGTTTGCATCTCCTGGACAACGCGGACTTTTTCTGGGTTTAAGTGAATTCCTTTGATGTCACCACAAATCCTAAAAATTTACCGCTGGCTACCCCAGGAAAGATTTGGTGGGGTTTATTTTCACTGATGTGCCCGCATGATTTCAAAAACTGTCTTCAGATCTGCTATTTGGTCGCCCTTGGCGCGGCTTTACACTATAATATCGTCGACGTAGCATTCCACTGTTTTACGCATGCGTTCGTGAAAAATTGCATTCATAGCTCTCTGATATGTTGGCCCGCGTTCTTCAGTTTGAAGTGCATGATAGTATAGCAATATACCCCAGTGGTGTCCTAAAAGAGTAAGCTTTTTATCATTCTGAGTACATTTGGCTCATAATAGAGAATTGAAGAGATTCGTTCTCGCTTTCTGAGTCTTCGCAAGACATCAATTCAGCCTTAATTCATCCGAAAAGAATTAGTTTTTGGCCTTTGAGTCTTGCTGGGCCCATGAATACTGATTCTTGCGCATCACCGACATCTTGGTATGTTTTGAGGGATGACTTCATTGGTACATGCAATGATGTCAGAGCATCCATTACCGACCAGGAGTCATTATTCACCTCGGTACTAGTGTCTGATGGCACTGAATCAGAAGCAAACACAGAAAAATAAGCCTAATTTAATTTTTCATTAATATACCACTCGCCTTCATCATCGGCGTTGTTATTAACATCGAGCGTATTAATGCTCGTTACAAGTGGATTTAATTCCCACATACACTTTCTTCCGCCTCTCTCTCAGTGTCAGCTTCATTACCAGAGTCTGGTTCCTCTGGCTGTGAATTCTCATTCGTCTCCAGAGAGTCTTGGTACGGAGGGAGTCTGTGAAATAGTTCTCTACCCCCTTGACCGGATGCCTTTCGGCAATCAACGTTCGGACTTTCCCACTTCTGTCGATGTACTTCATAACTTGATGGAGAGTGGAGGGGACGATGGAATTACGATGAATCCACAATCGTCCGAGCAGCAAATTGTATGAAGTGTCGGTGTCGATTACATAGCACATCACTTCAGCTCTTAGGTCCCCGATCTGACATTTGAGCTTGATCTTCCCCATTGGGCGCATACCGTTGGCATTTGTAAAGGGTGATTCTGGCCGGGACATTGGCCAATTGAGCCAGGACGTCAAAGTGGTAAGGTGTTGTGGATCCTTTCGCGTTGTCCTTTGGGAGAGCCTTGGAAAACCGAAGCTCTTTCTGTTTCCCCACCAGTTGCTTCGCGGAGGGCTTGACTGACTCTGCAGTAAGTTTAGAAGGGCTTGCCACCATCTCGTCGTACTTCTTTAAATACGACTGACCCGAACGAGTTTCTGCCACGAGCACTTTATTGAGTTCTATGGCAAGGACGATTGTTTTCTCTTTCAAATCAGTTAGTGAGGGAACATCGTTTCTACTTCCCAGGAAGAAGCGCATACCACATTGCAGAACGGAGCTTTTGCCTTGCTTTTGGACTTTCTGTTGGTAACAGTACTCAACTGTTGGCCATCCATAAGGTCGGGTTGAACCCACATAATTTCTTCCTATGGTGTAGGGATAGGTGCAAGACCTTTCTCCTGCTGATGATGTGGATCCGTATTGATCATTCATAGTTCTCCTTTCAGGATGGGAACTACTCCGAACGGTGCTGGAGGCTGTTTTCCAAACTGAAGAAATGATGTCATATTAGCCATCATTTTTCTTCTGCTCTGGATGGAGCTTTAGCACTTCTGCGCGTCGATCAAAACTTGAAGAACATCTTGAATCACCTAGAGGGAGGGTGAATAGGTGATGGCTATATGATAATGGCAATAATGCGGAATTTAAAAATTTAACTCTACAATTAGCACATATACAATATTTCTTGCAAGTAAAAGACAATGTAAATTGCAAGTAATAAAAGAGATAGAGTTAGAAGAATTTGAGCAAACGCAAACACGCCGATATGTTTCCGAGGTTCGAGCCACGCTCTACGTCCCCGCCTTCACACTTGAAGGATTTCCACTATTGAGGATCCCACCGGATCAACAATACAAGGACAACACTTGTCCGTCTCCCGTGATGACACTTCACCACCTTGAGCACACTAGCTCGCCTTGAGGCCGATGCCTCTACAACTTCACTCAATTACAATGGAAGTGATCACACTTGATCACTTTACAAAAGAGCTCACTAAGCACAATCCTAGAACCAAATAGGAGACTTAGAGTATGGGATTGTGCAGTGCAAAACAGAGAGAAGTAGAGGAATAGGCTCCAAGTAAGGTGTATGGAATTTTGGCTTTGGAGAGAAAAATCTTAAACTTTGGAAATCTTGAAAACTCTTGTAAAAACTCTTGATATTCTTTTTAAAATTGTTAGTCATGTCACTTGAAGTGACTACCTATTTATAGGGGTCAAAAACTGCTCAAGAGATTCGTTGGAGACAAATCCCTAAAGTCAAAGAGTCAGAAAATATAGCTGTTGAGTCTGTCAGAATTTTTGACAGAGTCCCGGTCGACCGGGTCGGTCGACCGCCAACGGTCAAAAATCCGACCGTTGGGGCTCACCGGTCGACCGGTCGGTCGACTGGCAATTTCCAGAGAACAAGGGTTTGGGCCGGTCGAGTATCGGTCGAGCCGGTCGACTGATACGCACATGCACAGTTGTGCATGTCGGTCGAGTGCCGGTCGACTGCCGGTCGACCGGGCACTGTGAGTTCTGTAAAAACAGAGTTTACAGACCTGGAAAATTTTGGATTTTGGTTTTTGGGTCTTGGGTTAAATACTTTGGTCTTGAAAAATCATAGAGTATGAGCATGTGTCATACTACTATCAAGGTAAAATACTTTGATAAAAAATCTTTTGATAAAACTTGATTTTCCATAAAATGTTTTTCCAAAAACTAGTCTTTCTAAAATCGTATTTCCAAAATAAATATGTTTATATAAAAGCTAAGTTGGAAATGATTTAGAAAGTCTTTTTGAAGCCATAAACCACTCTAGAAAATGTGTGTGTGTGATATCCCATATCTCTACTTCTACTATTTAGTTTTGACAAAATATCTAAAATGAAAATAAACAAAATACAAATCTTGGATTCTTTAGCAAGTCTTGATCTTTTTCTTGATCTATTCTTCAACGCATATTCCCGAAGCTTCCTATGTGCTTTAGCTTGGGAATGCAAATCTTGGGCGAACTCCAAAAGTGTGAGTCTTTTAGCGGAGTCGTCAAAATCTGTTTCTTGAACCTGAAATAGTTTTAAACAAGATTATTAAATACATAACTAAATACGTTTTGCTATCATCAAAATAACCGGGATAATGGCCTTTGGGCCAACACATCTTTGAAGACATAACAGCTCTTAGTGGGGTGGCTTAGCATCCTATGATACAGGCAGTAGTTAGGATTGTCGGACTTGCCGACTTCCTCAAGACTTCTAACTTCAGGAAGCTTCAATCTGTTACTCTTGTTGAGTAACTTGAACAACCAATCAACATGCTCGTCTTTGAAGGAATACTGCTTGTTGACGCGTGGCTGACTTAAAGAACCACCTCCCCTGGTCGGCTGAGGTTTGACGGGAAATTTTGTCTCTGTCGCCAATGTATCCTTTCTTTTTGATTGAAAAGATATTTCTGGTGCGCGCCTTATCGACTTTTCGGGTCGCTGCTTGTTTTCTTTTGCCCTAACCCTGGCGACAATTTCTTCGACCTGTTCACCTTGTTGGACCAATTGCTTTCAGGTGCAGCTTTCAGTACCCCTATCTGGGCTAGGAGTGAAGTTTGTAGATTATGGCGGCATGTTTCTACCAGGGTGGCCTGGGTCATTCCGTTAGGACATCGAAGCACCATATTCTGAAATCTCTCCACAAATATCTTGACTAACTCTCCATTTCGCTGCTTTATTGCCAGGAGAGTGGGCATTGTAATTTCTGAGTTGTCTTCAAAGAAGCGTGTCAGGAAGAGCTTTTCCAAATCACCTCAGTTTTTGATGGAGCCTTCTGAGAGTTTTATGAACCATTCAAAGGCAAGCTCTTTAAGAGTGCGGATGAACAAACGAGCCAAGATGGCATCATTATTTACTACATTTCCTATATGAGACTTGAAGTAGTAGATGTGTTGGTACGGTGACCCTTTGTCGTCGAAAGCTTGTAAGGTCGGAGCTTTGAACTTAGGAGGGTACGGAACAAGGTCCCACTCGGCCAGATATGGCCGGACCACTCTTGCTTCTTGGAGGCCTTTCCGGTTAGCAAGGGCTTCCAGACGCTGCTCCAATTAACTCATTCGTTTAGAATGAATACCCCCATTCTCCAGGTTGCCTTCCTCTTTAGACGAAGACTTAGACGACTCGGAATTAGATTGCTCCTTCTCCTCGATATATACAGAAGATGAGCTTTCTCCTTCTTTCCATTTGCCTTTAGACTTCTTAGAAGAAGCTTTGTCTGTTGACTTCCTCTTGTCTTCAAGCAATTGTGCGAGCATCTGCTTGAGGGTATCGATAGATTCTTGTTGAGCCTGAATCATATCGAATTTTTCCCTTTGGACCTGGGCTTGTTGTTCAAAGCGCCTGGCCGTCTCCTCGGGAGTATTTGTTATTTACGCAAAGGCTTCCTTCTCTATGGAAGAGTTCGAGGCCTGCGATTCTGCAATGGCAGAGTGTGATTCACTTACTTCAATGCCCCAAGCTAGGGCACTATGGTTGATTGGGGCGACCGCACCAGTTCGAGTGTGAGTATGTCGGTACACTCCTTCAGTTCCGTGTCAGACTCGTCGGAGCTGACCGCCGGTTGTTTTTCCCCACTTCTGCTTGCCATACTAGCAGTGACTTCAGCGAGCTCTATGTCAGAGAAGGCTCCCCTTCTGTGGAAGCGGCACCTCTTGGCTGATCGGGAGGTCGAGGCCAATCGTCTAAATACTGACTGTTTGCTTGTATGTGAGCTACAGCAGCATTCAGAGAGCATTATCATGATGAGTCGTTCACAGCAACGAGACGGAATGATCTGATTAGCACTCTTTTTCTTTGTCAAATAATCTCTTAGATCTGTCGGAGGGGATCAAAGAGATTGGTCTCGGGTTGTCGAGGGCTTTTCAGCTTCTGAGAGCCACCCTTACGTCGAGAATCTGAGACGCAGGGTTCAGAAACGCGGAGTTCACGTTATGTAGAACAGACGCAGCTCTTGCATTTTGACTTTGAAACGTGGGTCTCGTGCCTTTGCTGAGCAGAGACGTAGACCTCATGTTACTGATTGTTGCGTTTGGTTAGTGACGATTGAGACACGCGTGCTTTCTCAATTCCGCGTCTGGTGGGTCTTGTGTCTCTGAGAAGAAGCATAGCCCTCGCGCTGCTGAACGTCGCGTTTGGAAAGTGAAGTCTCAAAAATGCAAGCCTGTTGGGATTCGCGTTTGCAACTCAGAAGAGACGCGGGCTTGAGTCCGCGTTCTGTATCTACTGGACAGATAGTTGTTCTAGCTTCTTGTGCCGTAGTTGACGCGCGCATCATCTCTGTCGACGTTCAGCGTTCCGGTTACGCCGTACGGGTTGCTGGGAACCCCCGGTAACCAAGAACTGAGGAAGAGGATGGGCATGAATGGGCTGAATATCAGCAACGCTAACCTCGTGGGTCTCGTGGGAGACGTTGACGCGGGTGTTACATGTGATGTGATTAGCCATGGCACTCATCTTGTCAATCACATCTGAAGGGATCTTAGAGCGAACTTGAGAGTCGGTCCCTGAGGAGACCTTGCGGTACTGCCGCGCCCTAGGGCTCTTAGAGCCGAAAGAGAGGAACTCTTCATACTTTGCCTGGTCGAATGCCACAATAAGTGATTCGACCATTTTTCCCATATACATCACCTTGCGCCACGACTTGCTCATCGGTAGAGAAAGTGGTCCCCAGTCGCCATCTCTTGTTTGGTGGGAAAATTGAAAGGGCGTGTAAATTCTTTATTTGATTGTAAAGAAAATTACAACAGATCAATAATCCGGTTACAAGAGAGGGAAGATATTTAAGCTCAAATCTCCTCTTTGTTTAGTGCTGGGTTATTGATGTGGCGATAGAAAGTATATCTTGTTTTCTGTTAACCGGGTGAACGTCAAGACCTCTTGGGAATCTTCTCTTTGGATGGTAGACGAAGTAACACAGCTTCTGTCCATCAAGAATCTCAAAGAGACCGTAGGCAAAAACAAACATGTACGTAGCAAGTTGTTAGAAGAGTCGAACTCTCTTTTTCTTTTAGCTGGAGATCTTAGCCCTTCTACCACTTACAACCAAAGTTCTTCTGACCATATTTCTCTCGACCTCTCTTCCATAGCAAACTGGATTATTTATAGAGGTTTCAGGTGGTAAAAATATCCCTTAAAAATGCTCCATAATGGGGGTTAACTCCCTCATTACGTGGGCAGTAATTGACCTAGTAATGAGGGCAGTTACAACCGAGATGCGGGCTTTGAGCCTCGCATTTTGTCGCTGAAGTGATGCTTGAGAAACGCGAACTTCCAGTTCTGCTTCAAGTAAGACGCGGGCTTTAGACTCTGCGTCTGGGTAGGATGTCTGAGATGTAAGTTCCAAACTCCGCATCTTTTTCTCCAGCACACTTCAACAGTAATGTAAAAGGTAAACGAATTAGACACGTGCCCTAAATGCAAAGTCTCGTCGTTTTTAACATTTAACAAAGCAACCATTTACTGTTGGAATTAGAAAAGTATGCAGAGTAGGTTAAATTGAAAAACCAATGGTTGCAGAAGCCTGCACTTTGCAAATCAATCACCCTATAATAAACAGGGTAAGTAGTCTTACTCTCTTACCGCGCAAACGCGGCTTTGGCCGCGTTTCGCGGCAAAGTGGAACCTCCCTGAGCTCTGCTTTCAAGAGCAGAGGCTCAAGTATGCTATATGTCCATTGCAGCTTTTGCTTTCTGAAATTAGCCCCTGTACACTAAAATAGAGAAGAAAAAAGGATTAATTCGTTAAAGTAAATCAAAAGAAAGAAAACTTACCATCCCTCTCTGGCAACGGTGCTAAAAATTAGATTGAGCTAAACTTGCACAGAGAAATATAAAATTTTAGAATAGTGCTGGTCCTCAATTCTACTGCTATAGTAAGTGGCTATGCGGGTCGTGATCCACAAGAAAGGACTGCGTTGGAAGCAATTAAATAAGTTCTTTCTTTTAATTTACAATAACAAGTTAATATTTCTCTTCTTAGTTTTAAAAAAAATAAAAATAGTTAAAGCTTATCTAAGTTAAAAGAAATCTAAAGAAGAAGATGGGTATATTGTTAATAAGAAAAGGAAAATGAGTTTAAAGAAAAAAAAATAAAAAGAGAAAGTGTTGGTTTTTGAAAATTGTTATATTAATCTAAGAAAGAAAAATAGAAAAGAGATAAAAGAAGAAGACTTATCTCTGCTGTAAATTAAATGTACCATGATTCGATGCGAAGTAATGTAAAGTAAGATGAGATAACAAAAAACAGTAATTGACTGGATCGAGTACATTGAAGAAAAGGCTAAGAATCACATTGGCTGTCACTTTAATACACTTCTCTGAGGAATGTTACATTCAATGCCACTCTAAAAACAACTCTTCCTCTCCTTCTCTCATGTAACTCTTTCTTACCTAAATTAAAAATAAAAATTACATTAAAAAGAAATAAAAATCTAAACTAAACTAGAGCTCTATGCTGGAGTTCATCCCTCTGCCTTCTGAAGATACAGGTATTTATAGAAAAAAGGGGATAAGGGATAGAGTAAAGAGATAGAGGGAGCAAACGTTCCCCCTGATTCAACTGAACAGCCACGAAAACGCAATTTGGGCCGCATTTCCGCGGCCATATCCTGGCCATTGGGCCAGGGTCTGGGGGCATTCCTCTATTGATCTTTGTTTATCTTTTTATCCTTTTGAATTTTCAGTTTCTACTTTAGATATGACGATTTATCCTTTGATCCTCAGCTCAACCAATTGGGTCTTCAAAAATCTATTTTTTCTTGTATTTTGATTGGTATTGTCTCATCTGATAGATCTAGTCTTCAGATAAGATGACTTTTAGAACCTCTGGATTTGAATTGATTCCGTTTCTTTTGAACTTTTGGATTTAATTGGATAAATCTGCTAATCTCTCTCTTTTCTTTCTTAATTACACTACACGCTACTAAACATAAAAATATATTAAATAGCAGAGATTTATTTAAACATAAATGCAAAAATGTGACACATATGATATGAGAACATGTAATGCACGTGTACGATCACCTCTGAACATGTGCAAGCACAAGAAGATCTTCTTTGCCAAAGCAAATCTGACTGCTTCTTGGAAGCCAGTCTGTGTTGAACTAGCAAGGCTCTTTACGAGCCTATTTCAGCCTCCTGCGAAGCTAAACTGACTCCAAGCGAGTCTATGACAGTCTCAACATAGCCTATCTCCGCTTGATCCGAAGCTAGAAAGGCTTTATGCGAGCCTAAGAAAGCCTTTGCTAAGGCTAGTTGGATCATTAAAAAGTCCAACCCAGCCTCATGCGAGGCTAGAGATGATTCTCTTTTTTCAGCTTCGAGCAAAGCTACTTCAGTCTCTAGCTGTGAGACTATCTCAGCTCTTCATAGAACTAAGCCTCACTTTTCTCGCAAAGCTACAAAAAACACTGCTTGGTGCCAGCACTACACAGGCGCTGAGTGAGGCTACTGCAGCTTCGTTCAAATCAAAAGCGTTGCTAAGCAGTGTTAAGGTATCTTCCAGCCGTGAGGTTAAAGCAAAAGAACCACTTGGTGATCGCGCTACAAAGGCGCTCAGCAAGGCTACTTCAGCTTCGCTCAAATCAAAAGGACCACTGAGTAGTGCCAAAGTAGCTTCCAGCAACAAAGCTAAAACACTAAGTGCCAAAACTACTTCACCAAGCGAAGTAAGTCACATGGCGAAGCTATTTTAGCTTCGCCTATGACTAAAAAGAAAGCCTTTAAGATTGAGCCAAGGCTTTTCAGCCTAAGAGGGTTAATATTCAATCTCCCAAAGTCTCCGTGGTGGATCGATTGGGTCCAGTTAACACGAAATTGAGAGACTATTTGAGCAACAAGTGGAAACTTTGTTCTGAGGAATCAAGTCACATCTCGTCATCTCAGTGCAAACAAGCGGGATGTCAACTAGTGATAGTGTATTCTGTCCATGTTGTTTGGGGTCATTCCCAACTACATCTCCAAATCGGCAATCGATTATCAGTCCAATCTTTTAAGAGACCGTAGTCTCAAAAGAAGAAAATGACAAAGATATCACACCTTGTGGTTGCCTCTATTAACATGATAAGTAAAGGAAGGGATCTGCTACGATCCCGATAAAGAAAATAGAGGTTCATACTTCCTCATTCAATTCCCCGAACTCTGATTATAGCCCTGGCTTAGGTCAGATTCTGATTGAACAAGAGGGTATCTTTCAAGATACTCGCTCCAGGATAGCAATGCCCTACAATTATGAACAGCCTTCTTCCTCAGGAGCTATATCACCAGCACTATTGAGGCACCTCTTTCAAAGGAGAAGCTAGTGGCTACGCTTCCTCTACCACAGACAGCTCTGTACATACTGGGTTTATATCAGTCAACATGGCTGATAACAACAATAATGATGATGATCTCCATTGTCGCATAGAGACACAAGAGTAGACTTCTAGGACTCAGTAGGAAGACTTGGACAATATCGAATAATGTTGGCACAACTCCTGACTAACCAAAACAATGACGAAAACACCGGTAGTCATCATGATAAGGAGGAAAATCTTAACAACGAGCCTCCCACGACCAAGCAATCAAAGGAGGGATCCTCAATCGATGCCGAAGTTATCAAAAGCATCCAGGCTCAGATTGCATCCCCAACTCAATGGGATGAACTGAAGAAGATAGGGATGATTTGTCCTTACCCGCTGGAGTGAGATTCAGTGCCTTACCCACTGAAGTTCAAGCCACCTACGTTACATACATACGATGGCAAGAGCTCATCAAGCTAGCATATCTATTACTTCCAGTCTCAAACAGGCAATGTGATAGGTAATGATGCTATTATAGCCAGGTTATTCATTGACACTCTCAAGGGGTAGCCTTTAACAGATTCAGGAGCCTACCAATTGGCTCCATCTACTCTTGGGTTGACCTGGAGACCGGTTTCTCTTCCGATTTTATGAGGATGATACCGAGATTACCATGGACAGACTCCTTTCAACAGTCCAGAAGGGAGGGGAGTCCATGGGGACTACATAGAAAGGTTTCACAACCTTTCTCTTATGTGCCCTGCTGGAATGCCTTTGCCCACGTTGCTTCAAACATGCAGACATAACTTCCTTGACAAGATGGAAGTTCGTATGGGAGCCGTCAAAGCCCAAATATGAAAAGAGATTGTTGAACAAGCCGAAATAGTAAAGAAATCAGATAAAAAGTTTGTGACCACCAAAAGCAGGTGGGGAATCTATAACAAAGGCCATGATACGGTTGAATCTTCTGATACACTAGTAGTGAAAGTATCTGGGAAAACCTAATCAAAGAAGGGTAACTCCACAGAACTTCAGAGTTCAAGTTTCCTCAGAAACAATACTTCTTTAAGGATGAGCAGGTGGTGATGATTTTTTATTTATTCAACAAAGGTAGCAAGCTCAAGTTACCAGAAGTTCGACGCCCCGATGAAGTTGGACATACAAATGATCCCAATTACTATCTCTTTTACAAGATGGTTTACCATCCTACCGGCAAATGCTTCACCTTCAAGGACAAGATTCAAGTGCTGATTGAAGCAGGTGTTCTGACTCTAAAGTCCAGGCCCTGAAGGCAAAATAGTTGACGGAGTGAGGGTGGTGTTTGTCTCACCGCACAACCATGTTCTCCCTCGTGCCTTCTCATTAAAGAAACCCTATTCCAATAATGTGGTCGAGTACAATGCCCTACTTATTGGCCTTCAACTTGCCAGCCAAATGGGCGTAGAATACCTTTAAGCCTATGGTGACTCTAAATTGATTGTTAATCAAATCAAGGGAGAGTACGAAGTTCGTCATGAAGACCTGATACGTTATCACCATGCAGCCATCCAGTTAGCTACCACCTTTGATGGCTTCTATATCAACCAGATGTCTCGCCTCCAAAACACAAAGGTAGACACTCGAGTTGCACTTGCGGCTACATTGGCCTTACTGGTCGACACTAGTTACCATCTCACGGTGGCTACTCGTCATCTCTTCTGTCCAAAATTCAGTTGAGAGATCAGTGAAGTTCATATAACGTCAACAAACTTTGAACCTAAAAACTAGCAATTTTCCATCATCGACTATTCCCTGCACGACATATTACCCGATGATCCCAAAGAGGCAGCTTCTTTTCGACGAATATCTCCTCGATTTTACAATGATTCAGTGGTAAAGACGCTCTACTGTCGTTCATACGATGTCATACTTTTATGTTGTCTATCCACACGAAAGTGCAAGAAGTAATTAAAGAAGCTCATTATGGCATATGCGGTGCCCATCAGCCGGGTCCGAAGCTGAAGGACCAATTGCATAGACTTGACTATTATTGGTCGATAATGATTGCCGATGCAGTACAATATACAAGTGTTTTCCATTGTATTTGCAAAGGGGAAAACTTACAAAAAAGGTTTGAGGAGCTAAATTACAAGTATTCTTAAAAGATTACAAGTAGATCTCCTCAGAGATTCTGGAGAAGTGTGCCAATAGGAGTCTGGTCAGCGCGCGACCACTTTGTCCTTTTGACGATGCGAGCGATGAGATTCCCTTCTCGCCTGGTTCCGGGAATTAGAGAATAGAAGGTTGGTAGAACCCTCTTGCTGCTTCTCAAAATCTCCTTCAATTAGGAATTCCTTCTCGCCTGGTTTCGGAGATTCCTTGAGAGGAAGGATGACGTTAGGGTATCAACACCCTGGATAGAGAAAGCAATTCTCTAAAAAAATCTCTGAATTCGAGAGCACACGGTGCTTTTTGAAGAAGTCTCTGCTTGTGGAGTCTTCTCAGAAATCCGCCCTCTCCCTTGTACCCCTGATGGGTATTTATACGGAGAGCAGGGTATAATCGTCCCTTGAAAATATAGAAACAGATTGAATCGAATCTGTTTGAATCCGAAAAGTAGCCTTGCTGCGAGGCTAAGATCAGCTTCTGCGAAGCTAGAATTGGCAGGTCGGTTGATCTTCTTGATCCTTTCCGTATCGTTGGAGGATTTTCCCAGATCTTCTTACTCGTTTTAGGAGAGTCAAGAGATTGCGGCAATCAACTACCAAATTTGATCTTTGATTTGATCTTAATTGGATTTGATCTGATTGAATCCGATCTCATCCGGAGATTTGATTGGTCAAAGGTTGACCATAGCAGACCAATGGCGGAGCTGCCCGCTTTGAACTCATAGCGGAGCTGGAGGCAATTTCTTGGCAAAGTCTGAAAAGAGGCTTTTCGGCGGAGCTAGACGTCTTCTGTGGCGAAGTTATAAGTTAGCTTCCTGGCGAGGCTCTGAATGGCTTCAAGGCAGAGTTGGATGATCCTAACCTCTCAAGCGAGGCTATCCCTTTGGGCTCATGTGATGCTAAGTGCTAGCACCTTAGACCTGCTGAGGTCTGTTCAGAAACAATCCGGGTTCACTGTCTGCTTACTGGATCAGTGGAGTCCAAGTTGCTTCCTTGTCCCTCGGAGATGGGTGAAAACTGGTCTTCAGTTCGTCTGTCACTTGTCTTTTGTAAATGTCAAAAGTTTAGACATTGTCGGACCAATAAGAATCTTATCTTTTTTAAGTGTCAACAAGACCCCCTTCAAAGTTTTCGAAAGTTTACAATAGCTCAGACTTCGAAATACTTTGAACTGCTTTGATCGGTGGAGTGTGGAGTATGAACTTCGCCATGATGATTGAGTTCAGCTTCGCTTTGAATCCTGCTTTGGGATGTAGATTCGTTGAGGAATCATGTAGACTCGCGTCTGGGTAGCTTCGCGGCTAGGTAGCTCCGCATCTGGGCTTCTGGAGATACGTTCGCCCTGGAGCGTTTGTCGCTTTCCCGAGGCCAACTGCCGTGGGCCAGTTACGAGGAGGATTACTCCTTTCTTCGTGCTGATCGAGGGAGATATTCTCCCCTTTGCACATTTCCAACGGAGGATATCCCTTTCTTCAAGGCGCAATAAGTGCCTTTATGAGGGAGACTTTTCTTCCTTTGCACGGTTCCAAGGGGAAATCGTCCCTTTTCTCAAGGCGCAGTAAATGCCTTGAATGCGCTCGTGCTTCCACGCTTGAGGCGGCAGCGCTCAGGCCATGGGGCCTATAAATAGGACACTTGAGGTCCTCTGAAGAAAAGTGATCTGCTCTTCTTCTCTTCTCTTGGTTGAGAGAGATACTCAGATCTCTGAACTAGTGGGAATGCCCACTCTGGTCATTATCCGGCCAAGGACCGGTAAGTCTTGATCATTCAACGACTTCACCAAGTTTAGGGAATTCATCTCCCTTAATTTAGCTTTAACAGCTGCTTCAGGGATTAGTTTCCCTTATTCCTCATTTTGCAATTGGCTGATTGCATGTTAAGGATTTCAGCATAGCTTTCCAGCGAAGCTATCATCTTGACTTGATCAGAGAAAGATCACTGCATGTTAAGTCCGCTACACAGGTAGAACTCGGGACTTAGTTTCTTCAAAGTTGAGCCAGTCTTGCCATATAGGTGGGGCTAAGACTGTGTCCTATAGGATCAGTCTAGTTTAGCTATATAGGCGAGGCTAGGACACTTCAACAGTAATGTAAAAGGTAAACGAATTAGAGACGTGCCCTAAATGCAAAGTCTCATCATTTTTAACATTTAACAAAGCAACCATTTACTGTTGGAATTAGAAAAGTATGCAGAGTAGGTTAAATTGAAAAACCAGTGGTTGCAGAAGCCTGTACTTTGCAAATCAATCACCCTATAATAAAACAGGGTAAGTAGTCTTACTCTCTTACCGCGCAAACGCGGCTTTGGCCGCGTTTTCGCGGCAAAGTGGAACCTCCCTGAGCTCTGCTTTCAAGAGCAGAGGCTCAAGTATGCTATATGTCCATTGCAGCTTTTGCTTTCTGAAATTAGCCCCTACACATTAAAATAGAGAAGAAAAAAGGATTAATTCGTTAAAGTAAATCAAAAGAAAGAAAACTTATCATCCCTCTCTGGCAACGGTGCTAAAAATTAGATTGAGCTAAACTTGCACAGAGAAATATAAAATTTTAGAATAGTGCTGGTCCTCAATTCTACCGCTATAGTAAGTGGCTATGCGGGTCGTGATCCACAAGAAAGGACTGCGTTGGAAGCAATTAAATAAGTTCTTTCTTTTAATTTACAATAACAAGTTAATATTTCTCTTCTTAGTTTTAAAAAAAATAAAAATAGTTAAAGCTTATCTAAGTTAAAAGAAATCTAAAGAAGAAGATGGGTATATTGTTAATAAGAAAAGGAAAACGAGTTTTGTCAATGCCATGAAGGAGAACAAGAGACCTTCTATGACCCTTCTTTTAGCTGGATCTTGGCCCTTCTATGACTTACAACCGAAGTTCTTCTGACCAGATTTCTCACGATCCCTCTTTCATAGCAAACTGAGCTATTTATAGAGTTTTCAGGGGGTAAAAATGTCCCCTAAAAATACTCCATAATGGGGGTAACTCCCTCATTACGTGGGTAGTAATTGACCCAGTAATGAGGGTAGGTATAACCGAGATGCGGGCTTGGAGCCTCGCGTTTTGTCGCCGAAGTAATGCTTGAGAAACGCGAACTCCCAGCTCTGCGTTAAGCTTCAAGTGAGACGCAGGCTTCAGACTCTGCGTCTGGGTAGGATGTCTTAGATTCAAGTTCCAAGCTCTGCATCTTGGCTACTGCAGTAAGACAGAAACGTGGGTTTTGACCCTTGCGTCTTGGTACTACAGTGGTGCTGAGATGCGGCTTTCGAGCTCTGCGTCTTGGCTATTAGGACGCGGGTTTCAAATTTCACGTCTTGATGCTGCGTTAGTGGCTGTGCCGCTTTGCGTCTGGAGTTTGGACTCTGTTTTCTGATGACTTGTCTTCAAATAATTTTTAGACAGTCTACAGAACCCCCTCTAAAGTTTTTAATATTTCGCAGTTGACTGGGACGGATTTCGAAATGCTTTAGACTCTGATTGAATTCATACTTCTCATGATTGGACTGACAATTATTTGAGATACTCTGAACTTGATCTTGTCTGGAGTATGATCTTCGTGGGTGTACTGTAAAACCCTTTGAAGCCACCAGAGTTTATCGTGGTGAGTGTCCAAATACGCAGTCCATACCTTCTCAGTGCTCTGAGCTGATTGTTGGGTACTGTTGAACCAGGGGTAAATAGTCATCTGCTTGTGCTAGTGTACGGTTGAACTGATTACAGAAGAAAAGACTAAATGCAAGTCTTGTAAACGCAAGGGCCATGTTGCATTGAGACGCATCCTCACTCAGAGTGGGGACGCATCTATTAATTTACTGAAGAAACGCGACCTCAGGAGGGACGCGATTTTTGAAGTGAAAACGTAGCTCTCACCCTGTTGACTAGACACAGCTCTAGTCTTTCTGAAGAGATGCGATCTTTGGAGGGACGCGATTTTTGTTAAACGCGAGTCTCACGTTTTGGGTGCGTTGCCACGTGTCCGACAAATTTGAGGGAACATCCTTCCTTTGACGCGTGAAATTCGCGTCGCATTTAAGACGCATGCCACGCGTCGGGCGGGGATTAGGCCTCGAGACATGCACCACGTATCTCTGCAGATCATTGTGCCTATAAAAGACAACAATCTTTCAAGAGTCATCATTAGACTCTTCTTCGCTGAGCTTTTTATCGAGGGTTAAGAAAAGCTTAAAACTTTTTCCATTTTCATCATCTTCAACATCGATTTCACGATTGGGATGGCACCAAAAGCCAAGCATGTTGCTTCGTCCTCGAGTGCTGCTGCTCCTAAGACTTAAATAGACGGTCCTTCCACGCAGTAGGCCCCCATTTCAGGTAGTAAAACCATCTGATCAGGTTTCCGTCATTGAAGAGGCTTAAAGAGTTCCCTTAACTCTTAAGTCTTTTTTTAATGTGAACCGCCAATGCGAGGCTCATGCCCGTATTTGATTTTCAGACGCAGCTCTTGAATTGGTAGGCAAGACGCAGGTTTGACGACCTTCGCGTCTTTGCTTCATCAACTTGAGTCCGTATCTGTTTGTTGAACGTGGGCCTCATTGAGCCCTGCATTTTGAGCTCAATACTCAGAATTTTTTTGAGTATGGGAGGTTCATACGCAGACTTCCTATGATTCTCGCGTCTTTAAGATCAGGCACAAGTTTTAGTGATTCTCGCGTCTGAGTCCGACACTTAAAAAAATTCTAAGTTATGAATTTTGAAATGTGGGTTCCATGCAGGCCTCGTAATTTTAAGTTTAGACGCGGATTTTGCTGATTTCCGTGTCTGAATTCATTCCTGCATTTGAATTTCAAATATCTAGTCATTTTATTTCAGATTCCTGACTAAGTGTTGTCTTCTTTGCAGTGCGATACTCTTCCGACCCCTTGTCCAAGAAGCGTCACTTTGGCACGTAGGTGGCGCTAATCGTAATCTGACCTTCGTGCTTCAGAAGACTACTCATGTGACTACTGGTAAGTCAAAGAAGTAAAAGGAGAGGATCTCCAAGGCCAGTATGGTTGACCCTTCGGGAGATTATCTCTGATGGACTGTTCTAGACGGATTCCCGCACTTCGTTAAGGAAGCCTGCTTTCTTCTTTGATGATGCCATTGACGAAGATGATAGGATTCTGCATGATGGAGCTTATAAGTGGCTCCATCAGATAGGGACAGGAGGTTCCTTCTTCCCAATATGGAGATGATATATTCCTTGTCCTATCTTCAACATATGTCCGTTCATCGTACGATGGAGTGGGATCTTTCCCGGTTTGTCTCCGACGTGTCTCTCGGCAGATTAGGTGCCAAGAAGTATACTCTGCTGGCCATGGGAAAGATGTCTTCAGTTTATTTTCTAGGTTAGTCGGGCCTAAGTATCGGAAAGGAGAAACCCCTTAGCTTGGTGCCACCTTCATCAATCAGTTTTTGAAAGTTAGGGGTGATTTTCCTGTTGACTTTCGTCCGCTCGGGTGGGTCCATTCTACCGACAAATCATGGTGGGATAGAATGGTTGGATTTGTTCTTGTCGAGATCGGGCTCTGCTGCAACAGGTAGGGTTATATCATTCGGTTGGACCATACAATATGGCCTCCCGCAGAGTTCTTACAACTTTTATGGCGTCCTGGAGCATTGTAATCCTCTGACGGGCACATTTTTTACCCCAGCTAGAGAGATGGGGCTTGCTCTTCATGAGCTATATGAAATCTCGAGGCTAGTTATGGGAGATGCCCCTTATGAAGAATACGTCCCGACTTCTGAGGGGCTTCACCTTTTGAGGAAAGAGGACCCTCGGTGTATGAGCATACTGGAAAGTGTTATGCCACTTCCATATCTGCGCGCAGATATCCTCCTGGAGAAATAGGGGTGTCAAGCAGATGTCCTGGGCGAGCTATCTGTTCAACAGTATAAATGAAAAGGATAGCCCAGTGACTAGTCTGGCTCCTTGCACTGACGAGGAAATTACTGAGAGGATCAATTCCTCTACAAGCCCTTAAACCACTGAGTCGAACGAGGACACTTTTCAGACCTGATATGATTTTTGAAAGTTTTCATCACCTGGCCCGAGTTCCCATTTCTGACCGGGCTCTATTGGCGGGCTTCCTTATGCTGTGGCTGAAGCGTTGTGTGGTGCCAACGTTGCCGCATGAAGTAATCGTTACCGATGTGGTGTACCCGGCAGTCTTACTTGCCTACGGGAAGTCTATCGCTCTCCTTCCAGTGATGGTAGCCGAAATTCAGAGTAGATTCGGACTCTGGTTAAAAGCCTGTGCCAAGTGGAGGTCATTGTAGATTCTGAGGGCAGGCCAGTGGTCGATTCGGAGGGAAGGCCGAGAGTGAAGACATCTAACCCCAGGATTGAGCTTCCATATAATATCTAATTGCCTGGTACGTTATGCACTGACCTTCATTGATGACGACGTTGCCTTCCTCCGAAGGTTTCGTTCCCTTCGTGCAGAAGCTGGAGAATTCGAGCTGATCTCACTACTATATGTTCTTTGTTCAGAAATTCATTCTGAACATTTCGAATTATCACCTCGACCGTTGATTTCGTAAGATTGTTGGTGCGTCCTATGGGGATAAGTTTGCTTACCTTGCGGGACTAGATGACTTCACAAGACTGCCATCGGGAGTCTTCTAGTGGCTGATCAATATTCGGCCTGAATATCTGATCTTCCGGTAAGGAGATTCATGTACAATCGAGTCTTACGTGCCCAGTCATTTTGCTCGGCAGTTCGGGTATGATCAATTATATGTCGGCAACCCCAACGCTGGCCTCTGCTTCAGTGGAAATTTACCGGGCGTGGTAATACAGTGTAGCTGGAGGGACAAAAGTTATTTTTAGCCTGCCTTACAAGACGCCCAATTGTCATACCAGCCTCAGTTTCTTCACATGGTACTCCCTGGCTAGTGGGATGCCTGATTTTGGAATAAATACCTCTTACATTAAGAGCATCAAGGCATCTTATGAAACCAAGTTGGAGTCTAACAAACGTGTGCGAGGTATGGACGAGTATCGGGCGGCCGAGAGGGAAACAGGAGGGGAAGCAGGGATGGAGGCAAGGACAGTAGCACCTAAGGGGCAACCTGCTAAAAAGAGTCGGCAGGCTATGACCAAACATTCCCGCGGCTTTGCTTCCAAGGGTGAGCCTATCCCGAAGAAGGCTAGGAGGGAATCGGAGGCTGAAGCTTCGATGCCCAAGGTAGTCCCTCCTGGTGTTGAGGAGTAAGGGGAGGAAGAAGAAGAGGAGGAAGAAGTCCCCGTCTTTAGCTCCGCGGTCTGCGCAGCAGGGGTCCCGTTGCTTCGCGGAGGGCTTGGCTGACTCTGCAGTTAGTTTAGGAGGGCTTGCCACCATCTCATCGTACTTCTTTAAATACGACTGACCCGAACGAGTTTCTGCCACGAGCACTTTATTGAGTTTTAAGGCAAGGACGATTGTTTTCTCTTTCAAATCAGTTAGTGAGGGAACATCGTTTCTACTTCCCGGGAAGAAGCGCATACCACATTGCAGAACGAAGCTTTTGCCTTGCTTTTGGACTTTCTGTTGGTAACAGTACTCCACTATTGGCCATCCATAAGGTCGGGTTGAACCCATATAATTTCTTCCTATGGTGTAGGGATAGGTGCAAGACCTTTCTCCTGCTGATGATGTGGATCCGTATTGATCATTCTTAATTCTCCTTTCAGGATGGGAACTACTCCGAACGGTGCTGGAGGCTGTTTTCCAAACTGAAGAAATGATGTCATATTAGCCATCATTTTCTTCTGCTCTGGATGGAGCTTTTGCACTTCTGCATCGATCAAAACTTGAAGAATATCTTTGAAGACATAATAGCTCTTTGTGGGGTGCCTTAGCATCCTATGATACAGGCAGTAGTTAGGATTGTCGGACTTGCCGACTTCCTCAAGACATCTAGCTTTAGGAAGCTTCAATCTGTTACTCTTGTTGAGTAACTTGAACAACCAATCAACATGCTCGTCTTTGAAGGAATACTGCTTGTTGGCGCGTGGCTGACTTAAAGAACCACCTCCCCTGGTCGGGTGAGGTTTGACGGGAAATTTTGTCTCTGTCGCCAATGTATCCTTTCTTTTTGATTGAAAAGATATTTCTGGTGCGCGCCTTATCGACTTTTCGGGTCGCTGCTTGTTTTCTTTTGCCCTAACCCTGGCGACAATTTCTTCGGCTTGTTCACCTTGTTGGACCAATTGCTTCTAGGTGCAGCTTTCAGTACCCCTATCTGGGCTAGGAGTGAAGTTTGTAGATTATGGCGGCATGTTTCTACCAGGGTGGCCTGGGTCATTCCGCTAGGACATCGAAGCGCCATATTCTGAAATCTCTCCACAAATGTCTTGACTAACTCTCCCTTTCGCTGCTTTATTGCCAGAAGAGTGGGCATTGTAATTTCTGAGTTGTCTTCAAAGAAGCGTGTCAGGAAGAGCTTTTCCAAATCACCTCAGTTTTTGATGGAGCCTTCTGAGAGTTTCATGAACCATTCAAAGGCAAGCTCTTTAAGAGTGCAGATGAACAAACGAGCCAAGATGGCATCATTATCTACTACATTTCCTATATGAGACTTGAAGTAGTAGATGTGTTGGTTCGGTGACCCTTTATCGTCGAAAGCTTGTAAGGTCGGAGCTTTGAACTTAGGAGGGTACGGAACAAGGTCCCACTCGGCCAGATATGGCCGGACCATTCTTGCTTCTTGGAGGCCTTTCCGGTTGGCAAGGGCTTCCAGACGCTGCTCCAATTAACTCATTCGTTTAGAATGAATACCCCCATTCTCCAGGTTGCCTTCCTTTTTAGACGAAGACTTAGACGACTCGGAATTAGATTGCTCCTTCTCCTCGATATATACAGAAGATGAGCTTTCTCCTTCTTTCCGTTTGCCTTTAGACTTCTTAGAAGAAGCTTTGTCTGTTGACTTCCTCTTGTCTTCAAGCAATTGTGCGAGCATCTGTTTGAGGGTATCGATAGATTCTTGTTGAGCCTGAATCATATCGAATTTTTCCCTTTGGACCTGGGCTTGTTGTTCAAAGTGCCTGGCCGTCTCCTCGGGAGTATTTGTTATTTACGCAAAGGCTTCCTTCTCTATGGAAGAGTTCGAGGCCTGCGATTCTGTAATGGCAGAGTGTGATTCACTTACTTCAATGCCCCAAGCTAGGGCACTGTGGTTGATTGGGGCGACCGCACCAGTTCGAGTGCGAGTATGTCGGTACACTCCTTCAGTTTCGTGTCAGACTCGTCGGAGCTGACCGCCGGTTGTTTTTCCCCACTTCTGCTTGCCATACTAGCAGTGACTTCAGCGAGCTCTATGTCAGAGAAGGCTCCCCTTCTGTGGAAGCGGCACCTCTTGGCTGATCGGCAGGTCGAGGCCAATCGTCTGAATACTGACTATTTTCTTGTATGTGAGCTACAGCAGCATTCAGAGAGCATTGCCATGATGAGTCGTTCACAGCAACAAGACGGAATGATCTGATTAGCACTCCTTTTCTTTGTCAAATAATCTCTTAAATCTGTCGGAGGGGATCAAAGAGATTGGTCTCGGGTTGTCGAGGGCTTTTCAGCTTCTGAGAGCCACCCTTACGTCGAGAATCTGAGACGCAGGGTTCAGAAACACGGAGTTCACGTTATGTAGAACAGACGCAGCTCTTGCGTTTTGACTTTGAAACGTGGGTCTCGTGCCTTTGCTGAGCAGAGACGTAGACCTCATGTTACTGATTGTTGCGTTTGGTTAGTGACGATTGAGACACGCGTGCTTTCTCAATTCCGCGTCTGGCGGGTCTTGTGTCTCTGAGAAGAAGCATAGCCCTCGCGCTGCTGAACGTCGTGTTTGGAAAGTGAAGTCTCAGAAACGCAAGCCTGTTGGGATTCGCGTTTGCAACTCAGAAGAGACGCGGGCTTGAGTCCGCGTTCTGTATCTACTAGACAGATAGTTGTTCTAGCTTCTTGCGCCTGTAGTTGACGCGCGCATCATCTCTGTCGACGTTCAGCGTTCCGGTTACGCCGTACGGGTTGCTGGGAACCCCGGTAACCAATAACTGAGGAAGAGGATGGGCATGAATGGGCTGAATATCAGCAACGCTAACCTCGTGGGTCTCGTGGGAGACGTTGACGCGGGTGTTACATGTGATGTGATTAGCCATGGCACTCATCTTGTCAATCACATCTAAAGGGATCTTAGAGCGGACTTGAGAGTGGGTCCCTGAGGAGACCTTACGGTACTGCCGCGCCCTAGGGCTCTTAGAGCCGAAAGAGAGGAACTCTTCATACTTTGCCTGGTCGAACGCCACAATAAGTGATTCGACCATTTTCCCATATACATCACCTTGCGCCACGACTTGCTCATCGGTAGAGAAAGTGGTCCCCAGTCGCCATCTCTTGTTTGGTGGGAAAATTGAAAGGGCGTGTAAATTCTTTATTTGATTGTAAAGAAAATTACAACAGATCAATAATCCGGTTACAAGAGAGGGAAGATATTTAAGCTCAAATCTCCCCTTTATTTAGTGCTGGGTTATTGATGTGGCGATAGAAAGTATATCTTGTTTTCCGTTAACCGGGTGAACGTCAAGACTGGGAATCTTCTCTTTGGATGGTAGACGAAGTAACACAGCTTCTGTCCATCAAGAATCTCAAATAGACCGTAGGCAAAAACAAACATGTACGTGGCAAGTTGTTAGAAGAGTCGAACTCTTTTTTTTTTTAGCTGGAGATCTTAGCCCTTCCACCGCTTACAACCAAAGTTCTTCTGACCATATTTCTCCCGACCTCTCTTCCATAGCAAACTGGATTATTTATAGAGGTTTCAGGTGGTAAAAATATCCCTTAAAAATGCACCATAATGGGGGTTAACTCCCTCATTACGTGGGCAGTAATTGACCCAGTAATGAGGGCAGTTACAACCGAGATGCGGGCTTTGAGCCTCGCATTTTGTCGCTGAAGTAATGCTTGAGAAATGAAAACTCCCAGTTTTGCTTCAAGTAAGACGCGGGCTTTAGACTCTGCGTCTGGGTAGGATGTCTGAGATGCAAGTTCCAAACTCTGCATCTTGGCCACTGCAGTAAGGCAGAAATGCGGGTTTCGACCCTTGCGTCTTGGTACTACAGTGGTGCTGAGACGCGGCTTCGAGCTCTGTGTCTTGTTTATTAAGACGCGGGTTTCAACTTTCACGTCTTGATGCTGCGCTAGTGGCTGTGCCGCTTTGCGTCTGGAGTTTGGACTCTGTTTTCTTATGACTTGTCTTCAAATAATTTTTAGACAGTCTACATATAATTCTAGGCTTCATCTTTTCCAGGAAAGCTAAAATCAAGATGGGTTGGGCCATTCGTTGTTAAATTCGTGTTTTCACACGGTGCTGTAGAGATCAATGACACCAAGTATGGAAATGACTTTAAGGTAAACAGTCAACGCCTTAAGCCTTTCTTGGAATCGGTATCGATAAATGAAACGGCTATAGGTCTTTTCGACTTAGTGTATTAGTAACTTTACCTCTTGTACATTCCATTTCATGCATCTATACATTTCTTTCATACATTGGGGACGATGCATGAGATAGGTGTGAGGGAGGAATCTAACATGATTAACATTATTTAAAAAAAATTGGTTAAAAATAATAAAACTTTTGAAAAAAAGATTAATATTTTGACGTATTTTTTGTAAAAAAATTAAGTCAATTTTAAGGAATAGGAGAATCATAATTAGGATTTCTTATACTTGGTCAAAATTAG
The DNA here is from genome assembly GCA_038442645.1 of Agave tequilana. Taxonomy (NCBI): domain Eukaryota; kingdom Viridiplantae; phylum Streptophyta; class Magnoliopsida; order Asparagales; family Asparagaceae; genus Agave; species Agave tequilana. The sequence goes on from JAVJIF010003044.1 coordinate 31,481, forward strand.
ATGACTTGTTTGATTTCTAGGGTTAGGAGGAAAAATTTAGAAAAGTAATTTAGTCTTGATCTTTACCCTGATGAAATATGCACACTTTATACACTTACACACTTAGGATTCAAAAACAAAAAAATCTTATGCCTTATTAAATATATATATATAATATACCAAAAATCCTCTAATTAAGCTGGGTATTTGTGCCTCATAAAGCATAAGTATTCACGCATAAAGCGGTTCATATAATAAAATTCTTAGTTTTGTGGCCTTGTTTGCTCGAGTCCTTAAGTCCTTAGGGTGTTTTCTCACCCGGTGCCTTAAAACCGTTTGGTTTAGGAGTCATCGATCAGAAGTTCGTTACATGGGCAGATTAGAAAGCCTAATAGAATAAAGAAATAATATCACTAAAAAAAATAATTAAGACATAAGAGTTAAAGTTAAAGAACCCTTAGTCAAAATTTCATGGACACGAAGGTGCATATGAGTTAGGTAAAGTAATAAACTAGATGAGAAATATAATTTGACTCCTTCATTTTGATTGATAATAAGTTTTTGAATAGAGACAAAGTTTAAGAATAAAAATTCGATTTTCCTATGACTTCTAAGTTACTTGAACTCTTACAATAATACCTCAAATATTTTCTCTCTTTTCAAAATGCTTTTTAAAAATACTAACACTTTTTTCTTTCTTTATAGATTTTGTAGGTGTAATCTACTGAAAACCCTTACAAGACAAAAATCGTCCTCTAGGGGTAACCTAGATGTTTAACGGCTTGTTGCATATGCTCAGTGCAATCGAGTGACCAGCGAAAGTGGCCAAAATAATTTCTTAAGATTAGTTTTGTTGTTTTGCTCGAGGACGGGCAAAAGAATAAGTGTGGAGGTGTGATCGATAACCTATATTGCATATCTAATGCCACATTCTTATAATTATTGTCTAATAAATCATGTGTTTAATCTTTTTTTTTATTTAATAAAATGCAGGCCCATTGCTAATGGAGGTGGAAGAAAATTGAGACCAAAAGCCCGCTTTAAATTCTCATTTAAATATAAATTAAGAAGGGATAATTATTCAGGAGGATAGCCATGATCCCAACTGAAGATCAATGCATATCAGGGAGGATCACATCTGATAAAATCGGTTAATTTAGTTTTTGTACGAATCTAATTTGGTTAGCTTGAAGATCACCGAAGGTCAGATCAAAACCAGATATCAAACATAAAATTTGTCGGATAAAAGGGGATAAAACCAAATGTCAACCGTATCTGTCCCTGGATATGGCCAAATGGCCACATCCAGGCCGGGTCTCTTAGAGATAAGGGGAGGGTTTGCTCCTCTTATCTCCTCACTCTTCTTCCCTCCGGATTTTTGCCTATAAAAGGCAGGGAGCTTACTGAAGAATAAACCGAAGACTAGTTTAAGTTTTTTTTCTTTATTTTTAGAGTTTAGGTTCATTGTTAGATAATTTATGAGAAGTTGTATCTCAGTTTTTAATTTGTAGTTCAGTTTAGATACAAGTGAGAGAGAGAGAGAGAGAGAGAGAAAAGAGTGATTATAATCTGAAGTTGAAGTGACATCAATAAAAAATCAAAACTTCACTTCCTCTCCAATTCACGGGTATGTTTCATTTAATTTACATGCCTTATTTCACATTAATATGAGTAACTAAATTTGTTTTTTTGGGCTCACTATCATTTCTCTTCGATCCCTCTTGTTTTGAATGATTTTTATGCAAAGAACCCAACGAAATCATAAGAATGCCTTAAACTAAGCCTTGCTTCTTTGAAACTATTCTTGAAGGCACAGGAGGTGGGTTTGAATTTCTAAAACTTTTATTTTTAAAACATTACTTGAACTTGTTTTTATTTCATATTTAAAAAATGACTTGATGATTTAACATTCAGTTCAAGATGAATTCTTAAAAAAAGAGTTAACTTTTTCAAGCAATATTATTTGCTTTACTTAAGACTTTCGAAATTCAAGCTTAACTTTTTGTCTATGATCAAGTTGAGGCACTGAAATTTTCAAGAGAATAACATATCATTGAGTAGTAACATAGTGAGCCCAGATCTTTTTCTTAATATATTAAAACAAACAACCCATCATTCTTCAAACCTTTTAAAGATCACTTCATCCAAAATCTTTTTCAAAATTTTAAGTTTTCTTTAAATCATCTCTCTACTCTCATTCTCTTTTCGCATTAAAAAAAATACCAACACCATTCTTTGCTTTTAAAAAATACATCGAAAAGCTTTCGTCGCATTCCTCCTCGTGAATATGACCCGTTAGCCCAAAGCTAGACGGCAATTCTCAATGCATTTACTTGCAATCAGATATCACTTGAAATCAACAAATAAATTTTAATAAATCAATGAAATCATTTTAAGTCAAAGAATTTTTCTTCCCTCCTTTTTGAAATGATGCATAAGCTTGAAAAAAATATCAATTAATATTTAGAACAAAATCAAGCTCAGCATAAAGCAATTTGTGCTACGAAGAATATGTATTAACATTTAATTTAGCACAAGAAATTACATATATTTATGTATGATCAATTTAAACACCAATTGAAATATGATGCATACATATATAGAAAACAAGTATGAGTATATAAAAAATAAATTTTTATGATATGTATGGATATAACTCATAAGTACCACCTTATCATGCACATATTTATAAGATATTAAAGTGCATATAAGGTATGATCGCCCAACCAACCACCCTTTAAGGGTAGAAGTTTTCAAAAATAAGATTTTGAAAGTAATTATAGATTGAAAACACTACCAAGTGAAGGATAAAGGACTAGTTTAAGATAGTTTTGAACACTAGTTAAAGATTCTTCAAATATAAAATCAAATCAAATATCTCATGATACATGCTAATTACACAAAAATTGACACTCAAGGTCTATAAAGCACTAATAGGTTCATGAATCCAAAATCATGAGTAAATATAATGGTGAGTGCTCAATATTCATGTGAATAACATATTCATGAAGATAAAACAATAAGGCTCAAATCAAACTTAGCATGAAATTCATTTTCACAAAAATATGATTTATCATATAATCATGTAAGAATCATCAAACTAGGACATACAATATACAATCAAACATAAAATAAGTACACAAAATAAATAAACCATGTATAGCATGTAACTCAAACATTGTACATGTATAACACAAGTTTTAATAAGATTTGCATATGGACATATGATATAACCATTTAAATCAATATACGCTTTAACTAAAGCATATAAAAACATGAATAAAAAAGATAGACATGTAAATCCATTTGAAAACATGAAAAAAAATCTCAAAAAGAATACATGCATAGCATAATAACCTATCAACTCATTCTTAAGCACAAAATAATATATGATTGAGTCTAAGTTACTTACACAAGCATATAAGCATTTAAAAATATTTTAAAAGTAGAAGATGAAATGATTATCAATACCAATGTAGCTAATTCATTTCTCCAAAATGAGGTGGTCCTCCCACCATGCTTACTTAAGTGATGCATCAAACGGGTTTGTCTTTCAAGCACCAAATGCATCTACTACCAAGGCACAACTCCTTTTACGTCTTGTGATAACCACATCTACATCAAAAATAAGTGATATGAATTTTGGTGCCCATGTCTTCTTTTTGGGTCAGGGTTAGCACCAATAGGAACCCAAACATTTTTAGTTGCAAAATTTAAAGAATTTAATCTATCAGAACAAAATTTTGCAAGATGGCATTTGCGGCCACAATGTGTGCATGTGTACACTCTAGCATACATGGAGGAATGAGTGTGATCATGGTGTGTATGTGTATGCCATGTAAGATGTGCATGCATATGTGAAACTTATTTCTTGCGAAACATAGATTCCAACCTATTATGGTTGAATGCACATTGGCTCAAAGTGGAGCCCAAATAATCAATTCTCTTTTTCAAATTAAGAAGCTCATTTTTGTCAATAGAAGATAAAGGAATAATAGCATGAGGAGCATGACAAGAATGAGAATCATTTTTCTTTTTGGAAATAGAAATCTTTTCTTTTCTTTTAAAGCAATTTTCTTTTTCAAAGATTTATTTTCATTTAAAACAATCTTCTTTACTTTTTCAACCAAAATAACTTGATTTTTCAAAAATTTATTTTCTTTTGAAATAATGCTCAATTTTGAAGAATTATTTTTATTTAACAAATAATTAGTTTTTTCCTTCAACTTCTCAGTTTTAATTTTTAATAAATCATATTTTTTAAGAAGTTTTTGACAAAACGATGCAACCTTATCATATGGCATCTCATTATCATCATCTAGCTCGGAATCAGAATTTACCTCAAGGGGGTCATCCCCTTGAATCATATAGCACATGTTGGAAGTATCACTTTCACTATCTGAGTCACTCCCCTTGTAACATTATGTTTGTTCACCAAGAGAGACAAGAGTGTTCATACTACAAAAACCGAATCAAAGTTAGAAACCCTAGGTAAATATTCATTATTTAGGGTTGACTTTAAAGCATGGATGGCTTTTGCATTAGCCTCAAGGTGTTTGCCATTCATAAAATATGAATTTTTAATGGTGGCAAAATAAACATGAATTTCTAGGGTTTTGGACATCTTAAATTTTCAAGTTTGAAAGTTAAGAATATCAAACATGGGAGGTGTAATGAAATCCATGCGTGTATGCAAATATCGTGATTAGCAAAATAAGATCTTTAACTCTAGGTTGTTAAACCTAAATCAAGAGCATCAAGCTGTGATACCACTTGTCGGTCACCTAGAGGGGGTGAATAGGTAACTAGCTAATCTAATGATAAACAATGCGGAATTAAAAACTATTATGCAAACTAAAACTACATACAAAGTATAACTAAAGAGTGAAGCTGAATTCCCGGTAAAGGCCTCTGGACTTCTCCTCAAAATTCCTCTAAATTAAGAGTTGAGGTGCTACTATACCTCTCTTGGTTTAATACTAGTGTGAGCATAATATCAAGCATGCAATGAATATACAATAAAAGGAATGCTAGATATTAAACAACTCAAGCAAGTATATCAATTAAGCATAATTATATATCAAGTATATAAAGATAATAACAATGAGAGCAAGTAAGATATAAATACAAGTGAGTTGAGAGAGATGAGCAATCGCAAACATGAGAAAAATATTTTGAGCTTCAAGCCACTTGCTCTACGTCCCCGCCTTCACCGCAATGAAGGATTTTCACTATAACGATCCCGCAAGATTTCTCAGTGTCGCAACACCTACAATGAGCTACCTCAAGAACTCTTAGACCTGTAAGTCCCTCACTTGTTCCCGCAATAACAACATACGCGAACTCGCAAGCTCACTGAGGTTGCAACCTCTACAACTCCTCCTCAATACAAAGATGAAAACTTTGTGATCACTTCTTGACCACAAACAAACACTCTCATATACAAGGATCCCTAAAGGATGGATATAGCAATAGATCGCTCAAGTTTGTGTGAGAAAAACTAGATAGATATGTGATGAAAAACTCAAGAAAATGTTTTTGAAAACTCAAAATAAACACTCTTAAAAACTCTCTTTTGAATATGGAAATGAACCTCTAAAACTTGTAGAGAAACTCTATAAAAGAGCTCTTAAAAATACTTGTAAAAATTTTGTACAAAATCTGGCCATAAGTCCCCTATTTATAGGCGACCAAAAACTAGTCATTAGGCCAGGAATGACTTGTCAGTCGACCGGCCAATCGACCGGCCAACAATAAAATTTATGACCATTGGGGTTGCCGGTCGACCGCCCCCAGGCCACAGAAAGTCCATCTCTTTGTCGGTCGACCGCCACCCAACCGAGAGTTGGGTGAGCCAGTCGGTCGACCGCTCAGTCGACTGGTCGAGCTACGGTCGATTGGTCGGTCGACCGAGCCAAGAACATTGTGTAACACCCCAATTATTAAATCGACGTAACACCCTGGTGATTAAATTAACATGATTTATTTAAAATTTTAACTCTTGATTCAAGGGAATATACAATTTTAGTAGGGGTGAGGATGAAATCAAGTATTTTGTATAATGAATACTTTTACATTTATGTGGGAAAGAATTTTAGTGGATTGAAAACTTGACAAATATGAATAAAGTAGGGATAAGTGTATGGACTTGTACATGTAAATGGATGTGTGTATGTGTGTACAAGTGATATACAAATATCATCATATTTGTAAATGCAAGAATTTAAAATAGAAAGAGAGTTAGTGGAAGGAGTAGGTGTGCATGAGAGGGGATGATGAAGGGTTGGGCTTTACCTTAGATTATGTGTTTACATGTGGCATGAGAAAGAAAGGAGAGATAAATTGATTTGGTAATATGTATTGTGATAAGGGGGTTTATGCTAAATAGGAGATGAATATTTTTCCGTCTCTCTTCTCATCTTTATCATCCCTAATATCAAACCCTAGATCTACACTTTTTCTCTCTCAATCTCTCATTCTATCTCTTCCTATTTTTCCCTCTCTCCCAACCATCTCTCCCTTTCTTTGAAGCAAGGGCGCGGCATGCCCTGGGGCACGCGCGCGTGGCCGCGCCAGAGGCCGCACAAGCGACGCATGAGGACGGAAGGGCGGCCGACGTAGAGGAGGTGTAAAAGCCAATTTTTATTGCTTCATAAATCCTCTTTCCCCATGGTAAGTAGATTAAAACCCTAACTTGTATCTCTTTTTGAGTTCATCTAATTCTTTTCCTTTCTTTTCAAGGTGATGATCGACCATGGTACCAGCGGCAAGGCGGAGGCACGACCACTTCGAAGAGAAGAAAATCTAGGTGAGGGAGATTTCATCTTGATCTAAACCTATTTCAATTTTTTCAATTTTCAGAAAATTCTTATGATATAAGTGATTAACTTCTATTATTTAAATAAGTCTTCAATCTACATTTCCCCTACATTTTCTTGTAAAATTTTTGGACAAAACCATCATCTTGAATAAAATAGAGAATCTTTCCATTATGTGTAGAAATCTGTTAAATAGAATATCTTGTAAAATTAGACTCAGTTCATCAGTGTGTTAGGGTTAAATAGTATCATATTATATATTATTGGAAAGACAATCGAGTTTACTTTCCGAGGTTCATACCATGTCCTTATCAAATATCTGTACCTTAAGTTACGACTGAAATATTGCATGCTGGTCGAAATTATCGTGCTGCAGAACTCATTCACAGCTAATGAGTTTCTAAATATTTGAAGTAGTTTATTTAAATAAAATCTATTATGTGATATATCATTGGAAAGGTAGTGGAGTCTATCTTTCCTTGTTCTATTCTAATATGTAGAATAAAAGTTATGATAAGAATTCTGTTAGTTGTCCGGGAAGACTGAGCCACCAAATGTATTTAAGTAATAAGTTCATGACTAATGATATTCTGCCTAAAAAATATACGAAGTCATAATAGTCTACCTTTCAGTGGATCATGCCATGTTCCGCTTGGATGTATGTGATAGAATTTTTATCGAAGCACTACAAATAGATTGAGGGATTGTTTCCAGAGTTGATTGGTACAATCCATGAATCTAGAATTTTGTAGTAAGGTGTGAACCTTGATCTAGTATCATTGTTAAAAATTATTTTCTACTGGAAAGCTAACCATATGTAAGTTACGATCATATTATCGTCAACCAAAAAGAAAAAGACTTACACCAAGTATAATACGTTGTAATTGGGATTAAGATACTTGTAAATATGCTAATCGTGTAACTAGGAGTCAAATTATAGGTTATGCAAGCAAATTTCAATGGATGTGGGTTACTTAACCAATCATGCTTGATTGTTGCACACATTACTCTTGACTAAAAGATTTCGTGTAAATTCTTAATTGAGTTCAGATCTATTGAAAGGATCAAGGCATTGAAATGAAGAGTGGCACCGAATTATAAATTAACAAGTCAAGAAATTGAGATACAGGATTTGAAATATTAGAATAATAAGGTATTTCATAGCCTTCCATCGTACTTTAAATTGCTCAGAACTCCCTACTAAGCTGCCATCTATATATAGAGGGTTGACTTGGAACATTCCATGATATATAAGATTTATGTTCCTGTGGCGATATAACATTCATTGATTCCTTACTTGTTTAGGTAACAAACTGAATAATCCTATTAAGTGCCGTAAAATAGGAATATGTAAAAGCTTAAATTAATAATTCAAGTTCCTCTAATGTAGGAAGTTTACCCATCTGTAGTTAATATTTTTCAAATATTCCTCTAAAGGATTTAAAGCTCACGATTAGTGCTCAATCATTATTTTCTTGAAAATTTCTTCGAAGGATTTCATATAAATACTCAACCATTTATCTTATAGACTTTATTATTAGAACATTTTTCTCTATCTGGGTCCTGACCAGCAGTTGCAGTAAATAAAATCCTGGTCCTATTGAAATGGTGTTAGTATAACACTTTTCTCTTGAGCCTTGTCATATTAAATTTGTAACGTTTTGCATCCTCTACTTCAGGAAGCAGAAATCATCCAGTAACTAGTTACATTTTCATGAATAGTGCATGTATCTGCCCGCTTGCATTTGATATTATATATTGTGCTTATTAAGTAAATGAGCTCTCTTTCCTTTGGTCCAGGATACCTTGTATCTAGTCTTATCGCCTATTTTCCTTCAAGTAGCTTCCAGTAGTAAGTAGATGACTTGAAAGTTCCTTGTGGAGGCATGAATTTTTAACTTATTTAGTGCACGGACATTAAGCCTATGATAGATACTGTAGGTGAGCCTATGAGCTAGTTCTCATATGTCAGGTGCTAAATCCTTGTGTGACACTAAAGCGATAAATGTATATGTATATATGAGACACACACAAGAATTTGAGTTAAGTAATCGGTTACCCCATTAAGAAGTATAAACTTAGGTGTGATGTCTTGCAATACACCATGGGTTAGATGATAACTGTGACATTCAGGTTATTCTAGTTTTTATAAACAAATTCAAACCCACTTGAAACATCATATAGAAAGTACACATATCATATATACGCATATATAGCTTTATAATGTAAAATGGAAGTTTCACCACTTTGATTGTAAGAGAGTGATCACAGATAAATTGACTAAATAATATAACTTTTCTAATTGGTTTTGCAATGAATTTTAGAGATATAATGTTGGGAACAAAATTAATAAATAAGAGAGAACAGTAGACCATGAAAGTTGCTTCCTATTGGCATAACGAGTGATAGATGAAAATAGTGTTACATATATATTAATAGTAATACACATCTAGTATAATAATTCATGTGGCTATAAGAGTTGTAAGCGTTCCCTCAAAAATTTTCTTAATAATCTATGAAATGGAGATGATTAATAGATCATTACTGTTAGTGATTGATATAGCTGTTGATATATGATTATATACATGATTGTAGTATGTTGTATAATCAAAGGAAGATTGATAATTGATTTTTATATGTATTACCTGTGTGCATGTATCGTGTGTGTACATGTTGAGTATGTTTGTTAATTGTAATGTTGATCATATTTCGGATAAAATTAATTGTATATGTGTGGTACAAGTTTGAGAATTGAAGTAAAAGACCGGACAAGTTGAACTCGTTACAAATAAGCTCGAAAATATGTGAACATGATGGTTTTAATATTTTGACTTACACGTAGAAATTGTACGTATATGTTGTGTGTTTCTATATTTTATATATTTGAAGGAAGGGGCCGGCGGGAGCCGGTGAAAGGGGGAAGAAGGTGTTGTTATTTTATATATATATATATTTTGAAGGAAGGGGCCAGCGGGAGCTGGTGGATATGAAGACGGGGTATCACATTGTGTGTTGTTGTTTTATATATATTTTTTGAAGGAAGGGGCCAACAGGAGCTGGTGGGTGTGAAGACGGGGTATCACATTGTGTGTTGTTAAACGAAGGAAGGGGCCAGTGGGAGCTGGTAGGTGTGAAGACGGGGTATGAGATGGGCTGTGTGTCATAAAGTAAGATGTGCTTCTTCAAAATGAATAGTGTGGTATGCTTGTTCTTTAGGCAGAACTGTGAAACTCTACCTTATTATAGGAGATAATAAAATATTATATGAAAGGTGATATGATATGCAAATATAAGCATATTTTGTGATATATGTATTATCTGGATTAACTTATAATGAATTGGGCACCATCGCATATAGTGTATAGATTATGTACACATGAAATGAATTGGGTAATAAACTAAGTCGCTAAAGTAGAGTATTTGATACAACTCATAAACCTTGTACATTACAGTGCAGAGATCTAAATGATAGAGCCATTGACTGAAGGAGTCAGGTCATTTTGCTAACCATAGAGATAGTTGGGTTGACTGTTTACCTCGATATAATTATTTCTTCTCGTTATCCATATTCGCATTGCCATTTGAAGAATAACATGTTTCCTTTTATTCTGACAAGTATATCATTCCTTAATCTCCTTTTTCTCTCCTCACTGAGCGGTCGAGCTCACTCCCTCCTAATTTCATATTTTCAGGTTGCGGCGAGATGGAGGCCCAACTTAGGGTTTGAGCGTTTTGAGGAGAAGTTTCTTTACTAGTAAACTTGTTACAGATATAGTTTCGTGTTATTACTTGAAAGATTTTGTTGTACATACCCATAACGTAAGTAATATGTACATGTAGCATCTATTATTCTTATTAGATATATTTTTGTAAAGAGGAGGTAGTTTGTAATGAGTATGAGTAAGTTGGAGATATAGTAATTCTGAGTTATGTTGTGTATACCGAGAGGGGTACTCTCGAGCACATATTACGGTAGATATTAGTAATGAAATTTATCTGCACTATGGACTTAATGATAGTAGGCGATATCAAGCCGAAATCTTATTATGACTGTGTGGTGGAACTTTGAGTTTGATTTATGTATTTGGATTGAGATAAGCCGTGTAGGCTCATATAGATATACTGTGTATTTGGGGCAAGTGATTAAACACAAAGTAGATGCTGTCGAAATTTTTAAGAAATTATAGATGATTATGATAATTTTTTTGATTAATAAGGATTTATGTTAATTGAGAATCTATGAAATTTGGGACCGTTACACATTGGGCATGTGCATATTTCTGTGCGTGTAGGTCGACCGCTCTGTCGACCGAGCCCAGCTTCGATTGTCTGCTAGGTCGGCTGACAGTAGTCCAAACCCAAATGGTTAAGGGTTAAAATTCTAACATTGAGACCCATAAAAATTCTATTTAAATCCCATAAATTTCACAGAAATAGGTTCATCGAAACACTTTGAAGTACAAATATGTGTGATAAAAAATCAACATATATTACAAACAATTTTAATTATTTTTGTGGTATAGAAATTAAGGCTTAAACCGAAAATCATATTTTTCAAAACCAAACTTTCTAAATGAAAAACTAATTTTTTTCAAAACTTGCACAAATATTAAACACATTTGAAGCATAGTATGTATGAAAATAATCCAATACATTTAATAGATGAAATATACTTGTTTTTGACAACAAGCTCTAAAATAGATTTTTGATAAATACAAAACTAAAACGCATGAACTAAACTCATCAAAATAAGTTTCTAAATAATGTGAAGCAACAGTGTGTATGGATGAAATTCAATACACATATAAACTATGTAAACTTGTTTTGATAAAATTTATTCATGAAACAAATATATATATTCTTTGAAGCTCAAAACCAAAATCAAGACTAAACCAAAACTATATTTTCCAAAAACAAAACTTAATTATGAAATATATGAAATATTTTGTGTGTGTGTATATGAGCTTGAGCAATCCACAACAAATCTATTCTTTACATTTTATCTAAAATAAAAATCTCAAACTTACAAACTGTTGACTTAAGTCTTGAAAATCTTCTTCTCCATCTCGACTTGATCCAAATGAGCTAGACTCCTCTTGGAGTACTTGATGCGATCTTGAAGCGTGAGTTCTTGAATCAACATATACTATCTTCAAAACTTGACTTCGAATAAACACCGACTAAGATCTTGATTGAATATCTGAAACTTAATAAACACAAGATCGTCAGTGTTATAACTACATGAGTTAATAATCATCAAAACTAGAGTGATGTGCCTTTGGGCGAACATTTCCTTGGCCACCTCCGGTTCAACTCGATCACTTCCTTCGACACATTACTTAATAATAATAGCACTCCCCTTCGGTCACCTCCGATTCAACCGGTCCCTTCCTCCAATAACTATTATCATATTTCAATCACATCATGCATCTTATTGGAAACCATTAACATAAATGAATATTACATTTCTAACAATAATATACAACAAACAATTTCATGGAAATTTCTAAAATGATTGGATAGTAATATCCGCAATAATAAATAACAAGCAAGGTTTCTCGAAGTAACTAACACGCTGTAACATCATAATTTATATATAAAGGTACACGTGTATGAATTAACTACCATGTACATCCATAGAATTATCACTTTGAATTGCATGGCTTTTAGTTACCGTATATATATGAGGATATGCATACATGGAATTAGCTATAACATACATCCATAGGATTGCCGATTATGAATAAGGGAATGCATACATGAGATTAGGTATAACATACATCCATAGGATTGCCAATTATGTATACAAGTATGCATACAGGAGATTGCTATAACATACAGCCATAGGATTGCCAATTATTAAACTTAAAGCCTAGCAACCATTGTACAGGTATTATGGTTCACAATCACATATAATTTAACAATTCCACTTTTCTTCAAGCTTAGTACTACCAATTATCATTTTGGTGTTTGAATGTTCTACTCACTCTTGAAGGAATGACTTCCACCAGCTACTCCGTTCGGGTCATCAGCTCCACAAAACCTATGTATGAAATATAGTAACATCAAGAGCTTGTCTATGATGAAAGTTCAAAACTTTCAAACCCTAATATTACTTACCTTGTAAATCTGAAAGCTACCCTCCCGTATCGCAAATCTCAGCCCAAATCATACGTCGACGACTAATTTCTTTGTCTCGCTATAAATCCTTCCATTATTTATGCTAATAAGTCTAAAAAAGGTTGAAAATCTAGGTTTTTAAAGGAAAATTTGGAATTTATAGGTATATATAGAGAGAGAAGGAGAACAAGAGTGAAAGAGAGTGAGAGAGGGGTGGTCAGCTGGCTGGTGGCTGGCTATTGGCTGGCATCAAAGATGGGGGAAAGGGAGAGAGAGGGAGTGAGTGAAGGGAGAGAGGGAGTGGTGAAAATGAGAGTTTTTCTTCATTCTTTCTTTATATACTTTCAATCAAAATTGGATATAGGGCCATGTATCCTCCAATTTTTCCACTCCTCATCTCCACCTTCCACCTATTTTCAACATCCCATGCCTCCTCACCATACTTCTCTTTATTTCAAATCAAACACTATACAAGTATGGCATGCGATAAACTGGGTCAATGGTCATCATCTTGTATTTATACACATGTATATACATGTGTATTTAGTATGAAATTAGAATGGAATACCCCTCATCGTAAACTTATTATATCCACTATCACTTCCTTAAGTGGTATAAAATCTTAATTTGCATCATCAATTAACCGAATGCAACCGATCACTGGTACCCACTAAAAATCATAACTTAAGCTTTCAATTTGCTGTAACGAAAATAATTGAGCTTTATATTGTCAGTGAAATTTATATGGATTAATTAAATAATATCATATATGATGTTGACTCATAACTTAAATAAAACTGATGTTACACCCTAAATCCGGGTCTCTTTGAATTTGCGAGAGCGATTGACTCGGGCGCCTGACCTAAAGCTGGTCGTTGATGGCATTAAACACATGATCGATGGGAATCCTAAATGGAAGAAGGTCAGGCTTTGCAACGCCATCCTTGTTCGACTCGTGCACGTGTCAGGGTGGTTTATGGACAGCGGCAGGGTTGTGATTTGGATTCTTGCTCGGGGAAACTACTGCCTTAGCTTTTCGCCCTTGGATCCTTGTTTAGGGGGCGACTGGTCGCACGCCGAGTTGCCTCTTTGACCTGCATGTACTTTTGCGTTCAGACGAGAATGTCCCTATCTCAGTGACATCGTTCTTCACCAGATGCTTGTAGATTGATGACTTGCAACCCACTGATGAATGTAGCGACAACTATGTCTTCATTACAGTTGTATACACAACCATCTCTCTTGCAAATAGTTGATGTAGTTTTTCAGCCTCTCTCTTGATTTCATCCTGATAGTGAGGAGATGATTGTTGTTCCTCTGGAACTCTCTCCGAGAAGCGAACTGTTTGTAAAAGGCGTCAGTACATCATCGAAACTCTGAAGCAAGTCCTTCGGGAGTGAGTAGAACCAATGATAGGTGACGCCCTTGAGACTGGAAGGGAACACCCGACAGAGGAGAAGTTCGTCGTGAGCGTGGACTACCATTTTGTCTTGGAACTGACGGAGATGAAGAAGAGGGTCAGACGCTCCCGAGTAGCAGTCGAAGGAGGGCATTACAAATTTTCATGAAAATCAGAGCGTGGTGATTTCCTTCGATAATGGTGAGTTAGAGGGCCTCAGCCTGCTATGCGCCACTCTTTTCAGAGATTGTTGGCTCACTTGGTTGAGTCGCTCTTGAACTAGATCCGCAATATCCTCAATTCGAGGGAACTTCGGGCTACGGGGATGCTCTGAATTTCTAGAGCACTCGTCATCATTATAAGTCTCTGATCTGTTACGCTTCAAGCTGTCATTGGTTCGCGCGACTTCCCCGTCACATTCTGGTGACGGAGAATTTCGAACTCCTTCTTATATAGCTCGGGAAGACTGTAATCTTTGCAGTATGTTGACTTGCTTGAGGAGTCTAGTCTGGACACGAGTCGCTACGTCTTTTCAAGGTCAGCCGCCTCGTGGAGTCGACCCATCTCTGTTTGCTGCTCTTTCAGCTGATTCTACAGGCTAGAAAGCATCTGGAGGAGTTGTTCGTTGGTGTGTCAGATTTCGGGCATGGCTGTAAGCACCCTCTGTGGCGAGGCGAAGAAGATTGGGAATCTTCAGCGTCGGTGATGTGAACGTCGGATAGATTGAGGTGATGACTTGTAGTCTCGGAGACTTCAACATCTTTCCCCTTTCCTTTCGAAGAGGTAGGGGCAGCGCTGGAGCTTGGGAGACGTTCTTCCCTGGTGGAGTCATGTCTGCAGTGCAAGACTATTTTGAGGGTTAGGTTTTGAAAGTTGGAGAGATCTCTCAGCATAGACTCAAAAA
The DNA here is from genome assembly GCA_038442645.1 of Agave tequilana. NCBI lineage: Eukaryota > Viridiplantae > Streptophyta > Magnoliopsida > Asparagales > Asparagaceae > Agave > Agave tequilana. The sequence continues at coordinate 46,701 of JAVJIF010003044.1, forward strand.
GATTTCAATGAAAACATCAAATGCAGTGGGTAATTCCCGATCCTCGCACCAAATTATAAAGATTGATGAATAAATTTAAGAGATCAAATCAAAGCAATCATACAAATTTATGTGAAAACCCGAAAGAGAAAAACTACGAAGAAAGAGAGAGGGTTCCAATATAATTCAGAGAAGATTACGATGGTGATTACTTTATCTCGTGTTTTAGAGTTTCTGTGGTTGATTGATCATCCCTCTCGTTGGAGAGGGTATCTTCTTTATACAAGTAGGTGTCTTTGGATGGGATTATAGAGTTCTCTTCTAACTAAACATCTATCTGATCTCAACCGCTTATCTTGGAGGTGGTTGGAGCTAAACATCCTGATTTGAATTAGTAGAGCACCTATTTGTCTTTATCCAGTAGTCTCCGTCCAGATGCCAATGCGATCGATCCGTTCCCGAGTAGTAATTGTCGGTTTTAAGTGAAGATTTGGCCTAGAGATCAGTGTACCTGTAACTGACTCTATTTGTATCCTATAACCACTTGAACTGCTCAGAGTTTGGATGAAATTGGAACCCTTATTTAATGATTCTGAAGACAGTTAGATGTCACGTGATTGCTCAAGGGCTGGATGGACACATGTAGTGGTCTCAAGGAGATCAAAAATTGACCACTACATAATCCAACATGAAGAGAATTTTCGATGTGTGGAGCTTCTATACACATTAAAATTCACTTAAATCTTAAAAATAATTATTTGTTAATCAATTAAATAATCGAATCTCTTATCACAGTTTATATACACATTAATGGAATAATTTATATTCAATTTTTAGAGTTTAATAATTCAGTTGTTATACCACTGCTTGCTTCTGCGGTCTATCCTAGCCACCTTCGACGACATCAGGGATATGCTGCCTAAGACCGAATTGACGGAGCACTCAATTTGAAAGATGAAAAAAAAAAATTAATTTCTTTCATCTCGGGTCGCCAACACCGAGCGAATATGATTGGGCAAAAAATTGCCCAAGTGAGGTCGTCCGGGGTTGCCAACTCTGGTCGAATGAAATTTAAAAAAAAATAAATTTCACTTTTATGGGGTTGGTAACCCCAGACAAGGCAATACGGAGCCAAAAAAATTGGTTCATCTGGGGTTGCCTACCCCGGATGAATGAAAAATGACCCGAACATGCCTAAGCGCCACGTTAGCGGGGCGTGCTGCTCGTCGACGATGTAGCGTCAATATGGCATGTTAGGGTGTGTTTGGATTCATGGAAGTGGGAGGAAATGAGAAGTGGGAAAACTCATTTCTCACTTCCCTTATTTGTTTTGAACAGGATATGGGAAACGAGAAAATTTCTTTTTTTTTTCTCGTCTATCTTTTATACTTCTTTTTTACACTATCATTTTTCCACGTTCAGCGTGCTATAATTTTGTGATCGTGTAATTCTCACTTGTATTGTAATTTAATCCATTAAATTTTAATATTATGTAAATCTCACTTGCAGTCCAATTACAGTTCCAAAGTGCACTTTAGAAATAATATTTAATTTAATATTATTTTATGATCAACTTTATGATTAATTTTTTCACTTTCACTTCTACATTACTAATCAAATATCAGAAAGCACAATATATTTTTTCACTTTCATTTTCACGTTACAGCTAAACATCGCAAAACTTATTTTCATAAATTTCAATTTTTTACTGCACTTCCGTATTTTCCACTCTTACTTCTCACTTTTCATTTTTCCTCCCATTTTTATGAATTCAAACATGCTCGGATGTTGATTTTGGGAATAAGTTTGTGGGAGGTTGATATTTAAAATTATTTATTTTTGGGAGTTTTTTTTGAAAAATAGCTCAAACCAAAATCGAGAGAGAGAGAGAGAGTAGATCTCGGTTTTTTTTCCCCGGCCCACACGCACCACCAGCAGCAAGCGCAGCGCTGCCGCAGGTGAACAAATGATAGCTTTCCTCTTTGCTTTTTATTAGCTCTCTCTTCCCCAGTCCCCAATCCATCAATAGCACGATTAGCTATTTACAAAACAAGAAAGGGACTGTCTGAGAGAGAGAGAGAGAAGTATCTTTCAAGAAAGAGAGAAGAGAGAGAAGTAGCGGGCGGCGATGGGGAGCTGCTGCTCCTCGCTCCACGCGGCGGTGACGCATCCCGAGAATCAGAACCATAGGCAGCAACAGCAGCAGAGGCAGCGGCAGTCCTTCTCGCTGCAGCAGCAGGCGGCGCCGGTGCCGGCCAGGGGCGACGTCGCCGGCGAGGTCCCCGCCTTCTCGGAGTTCTCTCTGGAGGAGCTCAAGGCGGCCACCAACGGGTTCAGCTCCGAGAACATCGTTTCCGAGAGCGGCGAGAAGGCGCCCAATCTCGTGTACAAAGGGCGGCTGCAGAATCGGCGGTGGATCGCGGTGAAGAAGTTCACGAAGATGGCCTGGCCTGATTCCAAGCAGTTCGCTGTGAGCTTCTTTCTTTTGATTCAGTATTCATTTGTGCTCGATTGAAATTGATTTTTCTTTCCTTTTTGTTGTAATTTTCGAATTGGCTGGATTTTTTTAGGAGGAGGCGTGGGGAGTTGGAAAGCTGAGGCACAGGAGGCTGGCGAACTTGATTGGTTACTGTTGTGACGGCGACGAGCGGCTGCTGGTCGCTGAGTACATGCCTAATGACACGCTTGCCAAGCATTTGTTTCATTGTATGTGTCCTCTTTTATTTTTCTAGCGAAAATTTTCTGTTGTGGTTCTATTTTTCGGGGTACTGAATTTCTGATTACTGATGATTAGATTGGTCTAGAAATGGGGAATTCCATTTTTAGAAGCAAGATTCTTCCCTTTAATTAGTATGAAATTGCCGGCGCCTTAAAATGTGTGGCTGTTTTTGGGGATGATGTGGTGGTACCTAACCTCATATTGCTGCCATGATATTCTTGCTTTTGCTTGTGTGGTATCTTCAATTGTTTTGGGCAGCTAACACGATATCGCAACTTTAGTACATATAACTCCTCCCTTATCTAATTGTGCATTCTAAAAAAATAGTCTCCCTTATCTAATTGTGCATTCTGAAAGAAATAGAGGCGCCAATTGCGCATGAAGGAGACGTTGGTTTGGATGTTATGCTAATGAAACTAGCGAGTCATTGCTATGTGTGATGGCCTTTTGTGCAGCTGGAAATCATCGTCATATTAGAATCTTTTAGTAGTGTTTATAGCTACATTTCAGGCATTCTTTACCTTTTACTTATTATAAACATAATGGCTGTACTTATAAAATATATATATGAAAGAGTTACTACACTGTAATTTAAATATATGTGTTTTTTCGGTTTTGTTTTAGCATATTCATTTATTTGGTTATTATTGGAAACAGGGGAAAATCAAACCATTGAATGGGCTATGCGTCTAAGGGTCGCTTACTATATAGCTGAAGCCTTGGAATACTGTAGCACTGAGGGACGGCCTTTGTATCATGACCTGAATGCATACAGAGTTCTTTTTGATGAGGTAAATGTGCGTTCCTTTAAATTTAATCTCATATGACATAAGCTACCGGTTTAACTTGATTTTGAGAACCTATTACGTTTGTGGAATGTGTTTCCTCTCTGTGAATGATGCATAGTTCTAAGTACGAGGTACATCTGATGTTACTTTACTTTTGATCTCATATGATATAAGGTACCGGTTTAACTTGATTATGAGAAGGTATTACATTGCGTTAAATGGGTTTTCTCACTCTTATCTTTTTATTGCATTTTTCTATCTGCATAACATTTAGACCGTGTTTCCAAATTTTATAGTTCAGATTAGAGACTAATCATGAATTTCTTTGTGTGATGGAGATTTTCCGTCATGAGCGATCGGACGGTTGATCCACACCACAAGCGAGATTGGAGAGTGGGGGTGATATGCACGTAAGTAAAACACATCACCAAAAGAAGAGACAAGATTTTTACGTGAAAACCCTTAACTGGGAAAACCACAGGGGGAGGAGAAATTTCACTATAATTCCCAGGAAGTACAATGATTTGAAAGAAGTGTACAAAGTTCAGATTTTCAGGGTTTGCCCTCTTCGTTGGGAGAAAAGGTCTATTTATTTTTCACTGAGCTGTTGGACTGGTTGTAGATGATTGTGGGTGGGATCTGCACATTTTGCATGTAACAACAACGATCAGTGGTGCTGATTTGTTAGAATTGCATGTCGATGAATCTGCCACTATCCATAACTGCCCGTGCTGAGAGGTGTTACATGTTATGAACGTGGAAGAGGATCGAGCTGCGTAATTGACGGTGGAGATTGGAGTGATCGCTGGAGCTCAGATTGAGGGGCTCCGGGGTTTCCGGGACGGATGGAGATCCGAGATGTCTGAGTGACAGATGATTTATCTTTTAGACGGAGGATGGACTTCGGGAGGGTCTGAAGTGGCAGAAGCTGATGGATGGATTGAATGATGTGAAAGTCTCGAACGGGGTGCTCGGTTGCTTGTACAAGTGTCACCATCTTGATGAGGGTCAATTTTTGATCATTACAGATGCCCTTGCTTTTTCACTTGTCGGAGTCTACGAAAGGGAAGTCGGAAGAACGAAGTTGATAGCTTATCCTTTAATGCTTTGACTTCTTAATATCTGTGAGCAAGAGAGGATTTGGATCATAAATGCGAACTTTTGAATGCACTTGGAGATCGTGTGGTTGGTGGACAGCTGGACCGTCAACCGATTAGAACCCTTGAAACTTGTAACTGGCGTTTCTTCAAATCTTGGTGTCATGATGACAAGATTGTGTGGCAGCGGCGGTTGATATCTCGTTGATTCGATTAACCAAGAATCTTGAGAGGTGGAATGGCTTTTCGGGGATTGGAAATTTGACTTGGAGAAGGTTCGGTTCTTCCACCTATAAATAGGATAAAACCTTCAAGATGGAAATCAATTCTGTTTACTTCTCTAAGAGGTCTTACTTCAAAGTTCTTCCTTCTCTGCTTCACTGCCATGTCTTCCTTCTTCATCAGGTGGAGGAAAGAAAGGGATAGGATGGAGACGGTAGGAATGGATGGCGCAACATGTCAGTTGTTGTGATGAGCCTGTTACAACACGTCAGTCGTTGTGACAGACGCTGTTAGGGGAGATATGGAGGGCTCCTGCTCCAACTCAGTTTGTTTGTCTGGCCTCTGGCTTGTCCAGTCCAGTTCTGATCTTGAGGCTTGTAGTCCTTCTTTCTTGATAGCGTGCACGAGGTAGGAGTAGGGAGCTGTCCTGGGTGGTTACGAAGGCGGATGCGACTCTACGGCCATCTTGCTTATCTTGGAGTCTTCATTCTGACCGGACACTGCTGCCTCGCGCTTGGGGACTCCCTTGCGGTGAGCATTAAGAGGTGGGTATAAGGGGTGTTTTCGTCGAGAATTCCAGAGCTCCGACCTCTTCCTTAGAATAAAAGGTCGGTGATATGATATCATCACTGGCTTGTATGTCTTAAAGGTTCCATCTTGGTCGGACATCGCTACCTTATGTGTCTTGCCGGAGTCTGTCTGGCTTCCTAGGAGGCGTGTTCCAGGTGGAGAGATCTTTTACAGGAGGAACCTTTATTTTCGTGAAGAGTCCTCTCAGAATTTCTTCCGGGGTCTCTGGACGGTGGTGTGAGCAACGAGATCTTGCCTTCTGACGGATATTCTCCGGAGGACGTGCTCTCGGAATTCGGAGGTGAGGCTAGACGTAGCGGCAAGATGGAGGGATCTGATTGGGATCACTTGTATTTCTTTTCGAAAAGATGCAAACACAAACTGCAATGGAGTTTTATATTACTCTTGTTATATTAATCAAATATGTATTTGAAGGAATGTATTCAGAATGAAAAGACTTTTCGGAGTAAAATATATATAAATGCCTTTTGAATGAAAATATTTGTTTAGATCTTGGCTTTATTATTGGCACTTCAAAATCGATCATGTCTCCTTGGAGCGCTAGCTTTAATTCTGGGATTTTTGATTGGTATGTGGACGGTTTGTTAAGCTTGTAGTATTATTTCCAAGTGGGGGAGAAACCCATTAGTGGTACCTGCAAATTTTGACCTCCAAGTGGGGAAATCCCAGCAGCGGACTGGAGAATCGGATAAGACTCTGAGTGGGGGAAATCCCACAGCAGAGTAGGGACTCCAAGTTGGGGAAACCCAGCAGCGGAGGGAGCTTGTGGGTTGGCATTTGTGTTTCGCGCCTGGTAGAGGGAAACTACCAGGCGTACAAACGTCTATTGGCCCATAATAGAGGGATGATGTGCACACAATTTGCAATGAAACAACTTAAATTAAATGTTAGATGCAACATAATAAGAGCTAATGAAAGACGTAGATTAAATAGACTCGGGTGACAAGACTATGCACGCTTAGCTTCTAATCACATGACTAGTACGTCGAGGGGATAATCCAAATAAGGAAACTCATGTATATACCATATGTCTCGTACAGTTATAGGCTAAACATACACAACCATGTCATCCCGGGATGAGAAATACATGCAATCACTAGCAAAGGTGGTGTTTGGATAATACCTAGGCGACTGCATTTCTCCTGTATACTTGATTTCTCCACCCTCTAATCATACGAAACTACTACGTCGAGGGATAATCTAAACATTAAAATCCTCATGTATATACCATATGTTTCATGCAATTATATGCTCTCCGGAATGCCTACCTGCAAATTGGTAAGAGGCCTGAAGTGGGGGTGTCACTCATCGACAGATTGGATGCATTCTCTGAGTGGGGGAAATCCCATTAGCGGAGTGACGATCCGGATCACTGAGTGTGGAAAATCCCAGCAGCGGAGTTGGGCCTTCGAGTGGGGAAAATCCTAGCAGTAGAGTCGGGTTCACAATTGCTTCTGAGTGAAGAAAAATCTCATCAACGGAGCTGTGACATCGGTAGAGACCTGAAGGGAGGGTACAACCCGTTAACAGATTGGATATGTCTACTCTGAGTGGGAAAAATCCTAGCAATGGAGTGGCGATCTGGTTAGGAACCGACAGATGAAAACTGCTTAGGGTTCATCCGCCCGTGGGTTGGATGAGGGGAGCCTGTAGGTTAGTGTTTGTGTTTCCTAGTAGGGAAAATCCCACAACGGAACATCAAACGAGACTCTGAGAGAGGAAAATTCTTACAGTAGAGTAGGGACTCTGAGTGGGGGAAATCCCACAACCCATAGGCTAATTGAGAAGGGGCCCATAGGCAAAGTCTGCGCTATCGTCTCTTAGTGGGGGAATTTCAGTGGAGCGTACATGCAGTCTTCCGAGTGGGGGAAATCCCATCAGCGGAAGGATTGACTCCGAGTGGATGAAATCCCACCAGCAGAGTGTACACACATAGTCCTTCGAGTAGGGAAATCTCAGCAGTGAAAGGACTGACTCTGAGTGGGAGAAATCCCATCAGCGGAGTGGTTCCGAGTGGGGGAAATCTCTCGTGATCGTCTCTAAGTGGGGGAAATCCCATCAACGGAGCGTCTAGCTTGGAAGGACTGCAATGTTTAGGAGCAAAACTATTATTTTATTTAATATTAGAATGGAATACATGAAATTGGAATACATGAAGTAGCAAGGATAGGAGTACTGCCCTGTCTATTGGAAATATGGAGTCACTCAATTATTTTGTATTGGGTGATCAAGTGTTTGGCTGGGTAGGCATAGTGCTTGGCTGTCCGGATCTGAAGGCTCTTCGGGAGTGATGATGTACTCTTTGAGGAAACCTTGTTGGATGAATTCTTCCATGTACTTCCGGAGGGCCCAACACTGGATGGTCTTGTGTTTCTTACGGTCATGATAAGAGCAATATTCTTCTGCTCCGGAAAGTGTGAGATCGTACTAGATGGGTCTCGGGTGCCTAACCCACGGTTGGCATTTGATAGTGTTGAATATCTCGTTGATGGGAGTCTCAACGGAGTGAAGTGTTCCATCGGCTTGTAGGCTCAGAGCGGATTTGGTGAAAGGATTGAGAGCGCCTATCTGTTGAAGGCAGGTTGCCCCTGGTTCCGATCTTGGGCATGGGCGGTGGTTTCGTGCGGGGACTTCGAGTGTCCGACCTGACCCAGGTTCATAAAGTAGGATCGAGTGTCCGACGTGACCCAACTATATAACCCTACCTTCGATTCTAACCTACTTCATCTCCCCTCTCCTCTTCTCCTCACTCCTCTTCAAGTCCTCTGCTCTTCTTTTCCATCTCCTTCGATTCTCTTCTTTTCATCTTCGCCTCCTCAAATTCTCTTCCTCTCTTCTTCTTCCTTGCTCCCCCTCTCTTCTTCTTCATCTCCGCTCCCTCTGCCCTCGGCCTTGTTCGGCCTTGCTGTTGCTCCTCCATCGCTTTCGCCAACGCTCCACCTCTGCTTAATGTGCTCACTGTTTCTGCCACCCTGCCTTTTACGTGGCCAGAATCGAATCCGACTTGGGTTGGACTTTAGTTGATGACTGTGTACATCAAGGTCTCCCTTCTTTAGGCAGAATAAAATGCCATTAAATCTTCTTTTACATAAAATTGGAGGTATAAGACTTTTGTTTTATTTGATCACTGACAGCGCAAATCAGAACCAGGCCTTATTTGGCCTTGCTGTCGCTCCATTGCTTTCGCCAGTGGTCTACCTCTGTTCAATGTGCTCACTGCTTCTGCCTCCCCTACCTTTTACCCGGCCAGAACCGAATCCGACTAGGGCTGGACTCTGGTTGATGACCATGTACATCAAGGTCTCCCTTCTTTAGGTGGACTAAAATGCTATTAAATCTTCTTCAGATAAAATTGGTGGTAAAAGACTTTTGTTTTATTTGATTGCTCATAATGCAAATTAGAGCCAGGTCTCAGGGTATAGACTCACTGATTTTTTGGCTAAAATTGAGTAAATACTGACCGAGCCTGTCCTGAGATGCCCTAGATGCATCGCTACTTGGTAACACTGCCACAAAATCCATGAACTATGATGGTTAATGGATCTATGCATCATCTACCAATCATGAATTTTCGTGATGTATTCTTAACATGCTGAACTATTTTTCTGTATGACCTTTTGCAATTAGATGAATTATGTAAAGATTAATATAGGTACTCTCTTAGATGAAGTATGTAATCACTGAAATACGTTCTCTCATCTCCAAAGTTGTTGATGAAAATTTGACGATGGAGCAAGGTTCTAAATATCGGATATCGGGATCGTATCAGATAAGGGTTTTCCATATCGGATATCGGATATCAAGGGAGATATCGGGGATACGCGCGCATATTGGGCATTCATATCGGACACTATATATAATGAAATATTGATAATTAAAAGTTGGTTTAGTGTCATAGATATCATCTACCTAATAAAAATGATGTAATATGCATGTAAAGACAGTAAAAAATAATGTACATTTGCACGCAGTCGTGCAATAAATAAGTTATTTCATATTGGGTGATATTTCAGGAGATTTATCGGCCGATATTGGGCGATTTAACGGCCTATATTTCAAATATCGGCCGTTTTTTACTGCAAACGATATGACGAACGATTTCCCCATATCGTATCGGCAGCAGGCAAAAAAGGAGATATCGAACGATATCTCGGCCGACTCGGTCGATATTTAAAACAGGGCGATGGAGACCTTTTAATTAAACTTTACAACTTATTTATTTGTCTTCTGAAGATTCTTTATGAATGGGCTTATTATGTCTTCTATTCTGACTTCCTCTCCTTCCCTTCCTCGTCACTCTACCCTCCAAGAAGATTGGTTGACCAAATGTAAGTGATTGCATCCGAAGCATGAGCATGTATGAGAGTACACCATGGAATTTCATAAAGAATTAATCTTGGTCAGATCTCTGTCAATGAAAATGGATGTATTAGTGAAGTATATTGGATGGTTGCATGAGGCAATATATTGGATGGTTGCATGCGGCTATCTGAAAGGAGTTGAAACTATTCTTTGTGGGGATGATCCAAGAGAACAAAATGAGAGAATTGAGGAAGAAGCTATGTCGTTACGTGTCTATTTTTATTCAAGTCACTAATAATTCTTTTTTTCTTCTAATTTTCTATCTTTCAAATCAGAAGTGAAACTTAATAAATTATTGATGCATGATATACGGGAAAAAGTAGGATTTGTGGTGAGATTGGGAAAAAACAAATCTAAAATTAAGGTTTGTGGAAATTGGGGTGAACTAATCTAGAGATTTACGAAAAAGATAGAATTCGGGCTTCTCACCTGGGTGAAGTGATCACCCGTTTCATGCATCACATACAAAGATTTAGATTCGAGCTTCACACTTAGGAAAATCTCTCTCTCACTTCATGCCTCATAAAGATTTAGAAGAACTCCAATAGGATTTCAATCTCTCAAAAGAAATTCAATAATCTCTTGATCCCAAATTAGGTCTCCATGTTCTCCATCAATTCTCCTTTGGTTGGAGAAAACTCGTCCTCGAGTTTGAACAGATTTTGTCATTCAGTTCTCTGCACTAAAGATATTATCTTAAACTCGGATAGTGACTGAATTCAGATATCAATAATTGGGGTCTCACACCCAGCTGAATCTCACCACTCCATGCATCACACAACGATTTCAAAACTAAAAACTAAATCTGTTGCTAACTGGTTTGAAACTGAAATGGCTCGGATTGGAATTGTATTATTTTGAAATCTTTTGAAAGGATGGGGTGCCTCCACTATGAATCGAGATATGCTAGGGTGCATATGAGTCTCCACGATTTCAATGACTCGACAACGACTTTAATTGACTTTCAAACGACTGAAAAATGGTCAAAAAACAAATATGCATGCAAATGGTCTGAATTTGCGAGCGGATTTGGTTAGAACAGTTTGCAGATTAGGTCGGGTTGGATTTGAAATGGGTGAGAGCAACTGCAGGTAGGGTCGGGTCTGAAATCAGAGCAGATCTGGGTCGGATGCTTGTTGGTTGGATGAAGACGTGGACTGAGCTCGGGTCATTGTCGGCTGTAGTCGGGCTGTCGTAGAGGGGAGTCGTCAAGATTGCCATAGAAGAGGGATGACTATTATGTGCGCGATGGCGAGGTGTGCGATCAAGGGTGATTGTCATGGAGCTCGAAGGCATGCAGTCGAGTCAGAGCGCCGAGATCGAGATTCGAGCTTCGCGGGCAGGAGGCGGGTGAATCGACTTGTGGGTGAGATCGGATCGTGGCCATGAAGGTTGGAGAAAGAAAAATAGAAGAAGAAGAGGTGGGTTCTGTGTGGATGGAGGAAGAAAAAGAGAGGAGGAAGAAAAAGAGGCAGGAAAGAAGAAGGTGGGAGGCCGGGGCTGTGGGTTTTAAGGGAGAGGTGGGTGAGGGAGGCGACACAATAGGTGGGTTCTGTTTGGATGGAGGAAGAAAAAGAGAGGAGAGAAGAAGGTGGGGGCCAGGGCTGTGGGTTTTTAAGGGAGAGGTGGGTGAGGGAGGCGCCACAAGAGGAGATTTAGGGTTAGGGGTTTTGGGTTTGGGTGTGAAGCGGGAAGGGAGAAAGAAGATGAATAGTTTCCTTCTTTTTTTCCCCATAACTAAAAAATCAGATCTAAATGGTATTTTTTTAATCAAAGAAAAACTACTAGATTTTGGGAAGAGAGAAGAAAGAAATCTAGGGATTTAGAACTTGAGGAGAAAAATAGGAAAATTAGTTCTGATACCAATTTGACACAGGACGGGAGGGAAAAAATTAGGGTTTGTAGTGAGATTGCCGAAAAACAAATCTAGAATTGGGGTTTTTGAAAATTGAGGATGAACTTATCTAGAGATTTGGAAAAGATAGAATTCTGGCCTCTCATCCAAGTGATTTGATCACCCACTCCATGCATCGCGCACATAGATTTAGGCTTTACACTTAGGAGAATATCTCTCTCACTTCATACCTCTCACAAAGATTTAAAAAAAAAAAACCCTGTTGGGTTTCAATCTCTAAAAAAAAAAAAATTCAATAATCCCTTGATCCCAAGCAGAAGAACTATAAGAGTACTTATAGAAAAGAGGTCACGTGTACTACTCGTACCTCAAATAAAGAAAACAAAGAAATAATAAAAAACTAATAAAAAACTAAAATACTACTAAAAGAACTCTCCCTAAATAGGTCTTCATGTTCTCCATCAATTGTCAAATGTGTGCCAATACTCTGGGGAATGGAACACAATTGAAACCATGTTTTCAGACCCTGCTTGATCCATTCCATATTCTTGTGACAATGTATTTCTTAAATATTTTCCTCCAAATTCTACTGGCTGTTATCCAATTATCAAATCCCCAAATCTGAATCTCATATTCCATTTTTTTGCCTCTCCATTTACCCCTAAAGGTCCATGCTATGTCACTTGAAATATTTGAAGCACAAAGCATTTAGTAATCTAAAACAGCTCTTAGTTATGGTTCAATTATGTTGATAATATGGTGCTACTAATCCTGTAGCTTTCATTCAACAGCCTTCTCTCTGTTGTCTCCCTTAATAAATGCTCGAATTGCTGGACAAGGGAAAACTTTTCTGAAAACAGGTCTTTTTTTTTTTTAATGCTTAGATTCTTTGTCCAACAATTAAAACAAATGAGTAACTATAGGATCAAATGTAAATGTGCAGTTTCCTGTTTTATGTCATGTGCTTTTCTAGTGGTGGGAATTTAAGTGGCATTGGAGAAACATATATAACTTTGTTCATGTTATTAGAGAAAACTGAACATATAAAACACCTTGAGATGGGCGGACAACTTTAGTTAAGGTTGGAGGGGTGTACAGAACTGTGATATATTGGTCGTAAAAAATTGCACAGCACATTAAATTCATCCCTAAATGGCCAAAGAGAACATCAATGAAGCTTTATTAATATAACCTGTATATGACTTTTCAAATGTACATTCCATTTCTTTGCTTAAACGAAGCTATATTGATGTAACCTGTATGTGGCTTTTTAGATGTGCAGTCCATTTCTTTGCTTATGAAGCAAACCAAGTTGCTGCAAGCAGAGGATGGAATAAGGGTTCTGATGCAACATACATTTCCCTTTATTCTTTAGACTATGAGGGGTTCTTACCAAAGCATACATATGGATTTTCAGATGTGTCTTAGATGATCACTATAATCAAATGCTGGAGTAGGTACTATCTAGGATGCAGATCAACATTGTGTTTTAAATAATCTTGGTACTTTCTTCACACAGGCAACGTGGGAGGATTTGAAGTATTGAATGAATGGGAGGACAGATTTAAGTTTTTATACATTGACTAGCGGAAGTTTTTAACCAGGGACTTTTGGAAAACCTTAAAAGCTCGGTATATTGTGGAACAAAAATGTGTAGTGAGCGATCCTAATGTGGTTGCACTAGTGATAATTTGAGTTAAACGTATATTTGGGAATAACAAACAGTTACTCTAATTATTTCTTTTACTACATTCCCGAATTTTGTCTGGGAGATTTTATTGAAGTGTTGCTTTCATAATCCATTACGACTTCTGGAAGTCTTAAGACGAGGGAATGTTTCCTTCATAATAATACTTCATTAACAGCTTTTTCTGAAAATTGTATACCTAAAGTCTCGGGACTAGCTCTGCTGGTATTTATCAATTCTTTTCTTATAAATATTGCATATACCCTTTCTTATTATTTGCTAGATGTATTTCATCTCAGGTGTTACTTCTAGTCGATGCTTTGTTAGGAAGGAATTGAATCTATATCTTACTTCTTTTTTGTAGGATGGCGATCCGCGTCTTTCATGTTTTGGTCTAATGAAAAACAGCAGGGATGGAAAAAGCTATAGCACAAACCTAGCTTATACACCTCCAGAGTACTTGAGAAATGGTATTCCTTTCTTATGTAGCAAACGGAGTATTGTTATATCTATCAATCTTTCCTGAAGTATTTAATTAGGAGCCGTATAAGGGTAAACCTGCATGCAGATTGTGCATAGTCATAATGTAGTTTTGCATTCTGCTCCTTTCTTTAATCTTTTCTTTATTTATTCGTTATTATGATATTCCAGAACAAAGGTAGTAACCTGTCAACATTTTGAGCATTTAACAATGGACATACATCAACAATACAAGCAGTTTCATTAACACAGGACATACTTAAGAAACAAAGTAAATAGAGGGGCCTACATCACTTAATAGTTTCCCTCTTGATTTCTGCCTCAGAAGCTAAGAAGAATCTTCAGGCATGGCTTGTAGATATTGTTCGTTTGGTTGGTAAGGACAAACAACAAGAGACTAATGTTGGTGAGCCCACACAAACACACAAATTTAAAGAATAATAATAAGACACATATACCCCCAGGACTGTGCTTTGGATACATCCCGTGTGTGTGCAGGCACATGCAGGAATGAAAAGGAACAATAATAAGACACAGACACTTAAAGACTCTGCTTTGGATACATCCCCTGGGCCAGTGCGCTACATTTTCCTCTACTGCTCTTAAACTAAACAGGTGTGGGAACCTATACTTCCTCTCTTCAACCTGCAAGACCTTCTAGACTTCACCGCTTCTCTTTGAAGTGAGTGATGGGAATAGCATGTAGAGGGGAATTCTGGTGAATCTTAAGATTGCTGCACTCAACTCAGGCAGTGTATTGCTGGCAAGAAATGAAAGGGTTTTCACCTCCAAATGAAAGGCTGCATATGATCTATGGTACCGTATCTTCTCTCTAGTCTCATTTTGGCGACAGGACATCCCAGTCTACAGTTTGAGAAGGAAGCAACACTGCTAACCTCTTTCATTAACCCCACATCCCTTGTTCCCTCTGTTCCTTGTCTGTTACACCTTCCTCCTCTCTGTTCCTTCCTTTCTCCTGTACATATTCACTTATATATACTTGCTTATGTTAATAAATTGGGTAATTTGATGCCCTTCTTCTTAAATAAGACACAACAAATGCTATTCCCGCGCCCTGTTCTTTCCTCCTGTACGCATATCTCTGGTACATATTCAGTGACTCACTTGTTTTAATAAATTGGGTAATTTGATGCCCTTCTACTTAAAAAAGACACAAATAGAAATATTTGTCAGATCAATCAAATCTAGTATAAGAAAGAGTTTGAAAAAGTTGCTGGCAAAGATAATCTAAAATTGATAAATTAAATTGAGAATGTTAGGACATTCTCATCATCTCAGATGTGCACCTCTTATGCACATAGTGATCTTTAATTCATTTTCTGGGGAAAGGAAACTTTTGGGCGTCTTCTGATCTTTCTTGGTATCATCATCTTTCACTAGTTGATGAAAGTTTCACATAGACATAAGATGACACTATGATTCTTTCATTTGAAATATTTGTTTATTTAAGTAGACGAAATCAATCACAAATTGCAAGTCTTAGCCCTAGAGAGATAATTTGGCAAAGATATGGTTATAGATAAAACTTCTAGCAATATGGTCATGTTTACTAGTCTTGTCATCTGATACAGTGATAGGGTGTGAACATGCAAATCAGCAATATCCAGTTTTGAAGATCAAATATATGTGTTTATCTGTGAATGTGCATACATTCTTCACATCTTATGCATTTGAGTTTGTGTTTGCATATGGAATATATTAAAAACGAGAACAATGTTTAATGCATAAGTACTAACATAAACCTAAAGGTGCCAGATAGGTCTTTAAGTTCCCAAAAGGAACTGGATGGACCTGCTTGTGGTGGCATATATACATGAACACGTGCTCTGTTGGACATGGATCAACTCCAAGTTCACTAAAGTGATCTAGCCTATATAGTATATGTAATTTGTAAATTATTAACTAAAACCTCTTAGCTAACAGCATTAAAGTGGAAAAGTAATGATTGTTGAAAAGTAGTGATTGTTGACCTCAAGAATCATGAAGGCCATATCTGGATTCTTGTGGAATTAAAAAAAAAAAAAATTAGCGTGTGGCTTGAGTTGCGACTTTAATAAAGGAGGCCGTGCTCGACAAGTCTATGGAGGAAATGTCTTTTTAGCTGCTTAGATTTTTTGGTAGATGTTCTCTTGTTGTTACTGTGTTATATAATATATATATAGAGAGACTTTGCTACTTCTAAAAGGATCTAGGAGTTAATCCTTTCCATTCAAATTCAATTATAATCCATTAAAATGGAAATTTTACTCTTTTAAAGTTAATCATAATTATTTGGCATGGCTAAAAACAATAATCAAGTGCAATTTAGTTCTTTTACTCATGCATCAAATGACACAAAATGAACGGCCGAAGATAGCATGTTGCTTGGATCTAGGGTTTTGAAAACATAAATTGTTGATACAAACCATTAGTCATGATCTTAAACACTTTAATACTCTTACAAAACAATTGTCAGGTCTTACACTATTTGATCTCTTCATTTTGTGCATATTTGATGCATGGGCAGAAAAAAAATTAAAACTACTTGATTTTTGTTTTAAGGGACTCCACATGATGATATGATGTAGCAAAAAAAAAATTTAAAACCACCTAGGTTTTTGTTTTAAGGGACTCTATATGATATGATGATATGATGTGGATCAACTTGTACGGAGTGGACTTCAACATGGTTTTCTGATGTAAAACCAATAGATCATAATCACCTTCAAATAAATTGAAAACTAGGGTTTAAAAAAATTGGAATTGAGAATTTAGATAGAGTTTTGGACTTCACACCCAAAACTCAAGATAATAATATCAAGAATTTTAATTGAAAAATTTGTAATTTCAATCATTCAATAATTAATCCAAAGAGAAGTATTGAGGGCCTATTTATAGGCTTTACAAAAATCAACTTCTAGGAAATAACTGATGTGGTACAAACGTTCACATAAAAGAAAACACCACTAAATTCAACAAAATAAACTAAAAATAAATCAGCTAAAATTAAAGGAAAGCAGCACGTCGTTTTTTAGTATAGACTCGATCAAACAGTTGTTTCAGCGGTGTGATGCCCTCATCATTTCACCCAGGTGGGAAAAACTCGACCCTGTCGAGTGTGTGTTGGGAAGCTGTTAGCTGTGGTAATGCTCCAGTAGGTCAAGATCAAGGCGTCAGATTCTTAGTAATTCAAGAATTTTTAATTCAGGTCTTCCTTTCCACTTAACAAGATAGCGTCGTATTCTTTTCGTCTCTAGTAGAGACAATCTGATCATCCAAAATAGAATCTATATTTTCTGCTGTATAGGGTAATTATGGAGGAAGTGAAGGTAGTGGAGACTCTCAGAAAGGTCGTGGGTAGGCTCATTCATGAATGGATAAAAAGGGTATCAAAAGTACCTCTATATGGAACTAAATCCTCAATATTAAAAGTGCAACTAATGTAAAATCCGGTGAGATGTCCACCACATAAGCATTTGAATTGATCCTCTTGAGAATTTGAAAAGGTCCTGTGATTCGCGCGTGCAATTTCTTCACGGTTCCCGGAGAAAACTGTTCGGATCTCAGTTCTACCATCACATAGTCACTAACATTAAATGTTCTTAGGCTATAGTGTAAATCAGTAGAAGATTTATAATCAGCATTATTTTTCATTATCTTGTCTCTGATTTTCTCATGTAATGTACGTATATGAGATGTGAATGCAGATGCAGAGTCCAATACCCTAGAATGATGATGAGCCATGGGAACTAAATTAATTAACTGCTTAGGTTTAAAATCAGTTACAATGTCAAATGGACTAAGACCATAGTCTTATTTACAGAGCTATTATATGCAAACTCGATCATAGGCAAGATTAAATCCCAAGTTTTTAAATTTTTACCAACGAGACATTTGAGAAGATTTTCTAAGGTTCTATTGACTACTTCAGTTTATCCATCAGTTTGTGGGTGAAAGACGGTCGAGAATTTCAGTTTGGTTCCCATCTTGTACCATAATGTTCGCTAAAAATAGCTAACAAAATTAACATCTCCATCTGACACAATGGTCTTGGGCAACCCTTGCAGCTTGACAACATGATCAAAGAAAAGAGCAGCTGCATGGGATACATATGAAGTTTTAGAACACAGAATGAAGTGAGCCATGTTGGAAAATCTGTCAACCACTACTAGGTTTGAGTTACGTCTCTTCTGTGGTTTTGATAATTCTAGTATAAAACCTAAGCTCACGTCTTACCAAGGGCAACTGGGTAAGGGAGGGGAGTATAAGGACCGACAACTTGTTTTTATTGCTTGCCCAGTTGACAAGTGCGACACTGACCAACAATCTTAGCAATATCTCTCTTCAAGCTCGGCCAGTAGAACCTTATCGTCTTGTTCTGACCGAAGTGTCCAGCCGACCTCTAGCATACAATTCCAAGAGAGGAAATTTCCGAGGGACGTACTAGGAATACGTAACTTATGGAATTTAAATAGATATCTGTCATGTAACAAAAATATGTCCATCTCTCGAGTAGGCCCATCCCGTAACGTGATATATATTTCTCCAAAGTCAGAACATGACTCGTACTCCTCTTTCAATCTTCAAATCCTGTCACTTCTGCGCTCATAGCTACCAGTATCATTACTCGTCGACTGAGCGCATCAACGACATTGTTTTCAATTCTCACTTTGTGCTTGAGGACAAATGTGTAATTCTGGAGAAACTCTACCCATTTGCAATGTCTTGCATTTAGCCTCTTCTGAAAGTTTGAGGTATTTCAGCGCCTTATGATCCGAATACAATATAAACTCTTGCAGTAGCACAAAGCTTGCACAACCGCATAGAATTTCTTATCATATGTGGAGTATCGCTGTCGGGCGTTATTTAATTTCTTGTTAAAATAGGCAACAAGGTAATTTTTCTGACTCAGCACACCACCTATTGCAAGCTCTGATGCGTCGCATGTTACTTCAAACACCTTCAAAAAAATCTGGTGGACGCATAACATAAGCTTCAGTCATCAACCTCTTTACTTATTTAAAAGTCTTGGTGGCTGCAGGAGTCTACTGAAATTCTTCATTCTTCAAGCAGTCAATGATTGATGCCACAATAGCGCTAAAGTTTTAATGAACCGACAGTAGAAAGTGGCTAACCCGTGAAAACTCCTGATTTTTCTAATCGTCTGGCGTTGTGGCCACTTTGTAATTGCCTTAATCTTCTCAAGGTATGCAGAAACTCCCTTGAATGAAATCATAAATCCAAGAAAGATAGCCCGGTCTGTACAAAAAGTACACTTCTTCGAGCTTGCATAGAACTTTCAGCTTGGAAGCTTCATATGTTGCTCTCGAGTTTGACTGTAAATCAATATTTAATCAAAATATACCACCACAAATTTACTGATAAGCGACCGAAACAATTGAGTCATTACTCTCATGAAAGTGTTAGGAACATTAGATAGTTCAAAGGGTATAATCATCCATTCATACGACCCATCTTTAGTTTTAAGTGCGGTTTTCCACTCCTCTCCTGGGCAAATCCTAATTTGATGGTACACACTCTTAAGGTCAATCTTGGAGAATATTATGGCACCTAGCATCAAATCCAACATATTATCAAGATGGGGAATGGAAAAACGATACTTGACAGTGATTTTGTTAATTGCACGATTATCCACACATATGCGTAATGTGCGATCCTTCTTTGGCACCAAAAGTGTGAGACATGGGCCCAAACTCTCTTTGATAAACCCTTTGTCGAGTAACTTTAACTGTCGTAATTCTGCGTGCTCTGCATGGTTCATCTTGTAATGGGGCAGGTTTAGCAAAGTTGCTCTTGAGACTAGGTCAATGGTATATAGAATGTCTCTCATTGGAGGCAACTCACATTGTAGATGACTTCAGAAAACTCTTGGTCTAATGTGTCCTGAGATCTACAACTCGATCTCCGATTCAGCTTCTCGAGCGGCAAGTGCATAACAAGTCAAACCCTCATTTAAGTTCTTCTCAACTCAGGGATCAAAGACTCAGTCGAGTCGGTTATGACTCGGCCGAGTCGTAACTGGATCGGTTGGCACCGCAACGAGAACAAGACCCGATCCGGTCTTGGCATCGAGTTTTGATCGACTTGGGGACTTGGCTCAGCCTTGACTCGGCCGAGTCAAGGTCGAGTCGGCCCCATGCTCTATAGACCCGTGATCGACAAGTTTAAAAAAGAAATGAAAAACCTAGATCGGATCGTGAACTGACCCTCTTCCTTCACTTGCGAGATCGTGAGCCCTCTGTTGCCGTCGCCCTCTTCCTTCGCCGGCGAGACCGTCGTCGGCGAGACCTTCCTTCTTCAGGTAACTCTCTCCCCTAGTCTCTCTTTCTCACTCAATCTCTCTGTCTCTCTTCTAGTCTCTTTCCTCTCTCCCTCTCTCCGATCTCTCCCCCTCTTTCCCTTTGTCTTCTCTTCTGATCGCTCCCTCTCTCAGATCTCGCCCTTTCTCCTCCCTCTCCCTCTCCGTCTCCGTCTCCCTCTCTGTCTCCCTCCCGCTTTATCTCTGTCTCTGTCTCCCCTTCTGTCTCTATCTGTCTCTCTCTCTCTCTCCGCTCTACCTCTCTATCTCTGTCTCCCCCTCTCTCCTCCTATGTCTCTCACCCCTCTCTTTAGTATGTAATTTAAATTACTTAATTTAAATTTAGTAATTTAAGTATTTAATTTAGTAATTTAGTTAATTTAAATTTACTATATTATGCATGCGTTTTGATATATTACTACCGATGACACGTGTATTTATGCTTTTTTTTATGTTTAACGTGCTAGGTGATATATTTTGGACATATGATACATAAATATTGATGCTTACATTTTTTTAAAGATTTGTCGTGATTTTTTCAGATTTTTTTTTGAGCTTTTTACGCAGCGTTTTGAGCGTATCGCCGGAGATCGATCCATGACACCGCGACTGATGCGCCTTAGTGCCTATCGAGTCAGCGGCCGAGATCGCGACTTTGAATTATGTCTCAACTTGATCCTTGCTAATCAAGTTTATCACCATTTTCCTTTGCCTTGATCAACTTTCTTTTCAGAATTTAGTGTCACCGTTTTTCCTTTGCCCTTGTCAACATTCTTTTCAGATGTTGACAGTTTAGGTTGATTAAGTATTAACTTCACTTTCTTTACATTATGAATGAACGAGCAGTGGTTGGTTCGTCCATATATTATCACATCTAAGTCAAATAACTATGATCGGTCCAAAATGACATGACCATGATCGTCCCAAAATGACATGATCAACATTCATAGGGAGCATGTCACATCACACATTATTTGTGTACGTGGCAAATTGAATGACGATTTGACATCTCTCTTGAACATTTATGGATGTAGCGTCGCTCCACGTGACCTTGTAGGTACATGGATGCTTCACCGGTTTTATCCCTAACGTGGTGATTAATTTTGACGCAATGACGTTGATGCAACTGCCACTATGTGCTATCACTTTACAACTCTTGTTCTCAATTTTTGTGCATGTTTGGAATACAACATTTTTTTTTTGCTCGTGCTGCGCTAAAGTGCACCTAACTACTCCTAACTGGGCTTTGTCATAACTAGGAGTTAAGTTAGTCATTGCTAAAGTTCTAATGCAGCCCATTGAACTCGCATTCTTCAGTAGAGGTATCTGAGTCATCATTCTGTTGGTGCACAACTACTTCTAGATCTTCATTCTTCTACATCTTCTACGGGAAATTCCACTAAGAGGGTCTTGGTTTGACTCGGGCACTGCTTGCATGGTGTCCATATTCCTGACATTTATAACACAGGGTACGCAGGTTGGCCATCGCTAGTTCACTAGCTGTTTTCTTCTCAAAGGTTATTGATTTTGTCCTAGAAGATCCTGCTAGTTTGACACTTGAAAAACTAGAAGTAGGTTTGCTCGGGACAGGAAAGGATCAGCTATAACTAGGCTTGTAGTGGTTATTGTCTTAGAACTTATTCCTAAAATCAGATCGGTGGAAGTAGGATCCTCTATACTCATCTAAACTGGGTGACCAGTTGATATGCCTACTCTAGAGTCATAATGCCTCGAGTTATGAGCTCTCGGCGGTAATTGCCCCTAAAACCTGGCCTAAATCTAGATAGGGTTTGTTCGGGAGACTCAAACTCGGTTGCACCATATTGATTCAAGTATTCATCAAACTTTACGATGTAATTAGCGATCGACTTCTTTCCTTGAGTGAACCTATTCCACTTGACAGTTGATATGCCTGTTTTAGAGTCGTGATGCCTCGAGTTCCCTAAGCTATGAGCTCTTGGCGGTAATCATCCCTAAGCTATGAGCTCAAGGTTTATTCAATATTGTTCAGTTTGTCCAGTTAGTTTTATCATGGCAGATCAAATTTTTCTAGGCTCGAACATATCACACCAATGAAAGTAGAGGTCCATAATTAGTTGTCAATCTATGTAAGCCTGAGAGTCTAAACGTCCGTCGAAGGAAGGAGAATCTACTTTTACACTTTTTATATACTGGGCATCTATATCCTCTGTGTTGTAGTGTTGAGATTACCTACGCCAGGGGTGACTTACTGTTATCTCGGGGTTCGTTCTCCTTTAAAGGGTCTGGGATTCTCTTTCGATTTTTTTCTAGCTTATCAAGTTGTGTGAGTAAATCCTTGCAATTGGCATCAGTTTGATCTTTAATTCTTGCATTCATCGGTCTATCTGGTCCAACCTAGCATTGAGTGCGTTAAGTGTATCCTCAAGGATAGGGTACATTGGTGAAGAAGTTTCTCTTACTGAAAAGTTCTCCCGCTTCTAGTTGGCATGAAAATTCTTAACTTATCTTAAATGCAAACTACTCTAATGGGAGATGTATACTAATGGGAAAGGAATCAGAGATCAAATTAATGACAAATAATACCAACTATTAAGCTTTGTTGATTAACATGTGATTAAGAAATATAATATTGGGACAGTGATTAAATTACACATGCTAACACCGTAAAATTTCAAATCGATTCAAGTGATTACTGATTCAAGTTAATTAATATTAACTTTGATTTCAACTCACGGTCAGATTCACACAAATTCACTTTCTGTGGGCAGCAATCAATATATTCTAACTTGCGACAGATTTAGAACTATCTATTTAATTAAGCAAAATAAATAATTGAATAGGAAATTGAACGACTACCTGGTATACGATTGAAGCTCGAACCTAGATATGAAGGTTATAAACACGTAGTCCTTATCTCCACGAATCCACTGCTTCGAGAACAGCTCGATTCAGGCTTGAAACGAGCTCAAAATGGCCTCAAGAAGAACTGAACTGAGTCAGAGATGAGTCAGGGGTTGAGCCAACTCTGCTCAGCTCACTGAGTCAACTCAGTTTGAGCTGAGTCGGCTCAGAGTCGGCTTGGGTCGGCTCGGTCTGAGCTGGCGGCTCGGGTCGGGTCGAGCGGAGCTGCTGACGTCATCAATTAAGCCGCTGATGTCAGCAATTGAGTCGGCTCTGGGTGGGTCGGATCCGGGTTGTGAACAGGTCGGGATGACGATATATGGATTCGGGTCACTGATGGCGGGTCGGGTCTTTTAGCGGGTTTGATGACTTGAACCCGAAATGATTTTTAGCCCCGATCTGTTCTTGATCGAAGCAGGCGACAACGACTTGACGCAGGAGAGGACGATGACAGTGGCGATATTGGTGGCTAGGATCACGATGTTGCGGCAGTGGTACTGAGATCTGTGTGATCTTAAGGTCAGTGGAGGCTGTCGATCGAGAAGCCGCGGCGGCAAAGTGATGCAGGCTGCAGGGGCTTTGGCTGCTGCCGACGAAGGCGTGTTGAGAAGTGGTGGCGGGCTGAAACAACGAAAAGATGAGGATGGCGGGGCGACTTGTTGAGGTGGTGGTTGAAGACGGTGACTTGTGGTGGGAGGATCATAGCTCGGTGGGGGCGATTTGTGGTGGCGGCAAGGATCAGAGGTCGTCATCGAGGGTATCGAGGACCTGTTTGGGGTGGTGGCAGGCTCTTAGGGTTTCACGGGGAGTGGGTGAGAGGGAAAGAGAGGAAGGAGAAGAACATAGAAATTTGAAACTTTGATTTTTTTGGTTTTTTGAATAGATTTAGGGTTTGATCTAGATTTAAGATTTGACAGAAGCTAGGGTTTAGGAGAGGAGAAGAAAAATTGAAAGGGATTGGAACTAAGAGCTCTGATACCAAAATAATGTAAAACCAATGGATCACAATCACCTTCGAACTAAATTGGAAACTAGGGTTTAAAAAAATTAGAATTGGAAATTTGGATAGAATTTTGGGCTTCACACCCCTTGTACGATGGGTTTTGCACTCAAAACTCAAGATAATAATATTAGAAATTTTAACTGAAAAATTTATAATTTTATTCATTCAATAATTAATTCAAAGAGAAGTCTTCGGGCCTATTTATAGACTTTATAAAAATGTTCTTCTAGAAAATAACCAATTTGGTAC
This sequence comes from Agave tequilana, assembly GCA_038442645.1. Classification (NCBI taxonomy): domain Eukaryota; kingdom Viridiplantae; phylum Streptophyta; class Magnoliopsida; order Asparagales; family Asparagaceae; genus Agave; species Agave tequilana. The sequence goes on from JAVJIF010003044.1 coordinate 70,935, forward strand.
TAAATGTCCACATAAAAGAAAAAACCACTAAATTCAGCAAAATAAACTAAAAATAAAAAAAAACTAAAACTAAAGGAAGAGAACACGTTGTCTTCTAGAATAGACTCGATCAAACAATCGTTTCAACAGTGCGATGCCCTCATCATTTTTCTAACACTGAATTTGAATGGGATTATATGTATGTATGTATGTAGATACGTATGTATATATGTATGTATATGTTAGACTATACTCATCCTGAGAGGACTTGGAAGTTGGAACCAAATTCTACATATTAGAATTAGGTGAAAGGATACTCACCTTTTAGATCCACTCTGTTCAAGTTGATCTATATCATATTTGAGTGCTTAAAAACCAAAATTTAGACTATTTCAAGTTTTTTACCTAACCATCAAGTAGTTGCAAAACGGACCATTGAAAGTAGAGAGTTATCAAGTTTACGATCTAGAATGTTTCAAAATCCAACAAAACTTGGCATCAATCTTCCAAAGTGTTTAACTCATGATCCAAGGGTTGGATTCTCAATTTTTATTTTCCATATCTTAGATTAACGGAACTCTTAGTTCTTTCAGCCATCCATTTTTAGCTTCTTGATGCACATGCCAATATGACCTGTCTCTATGCATTTTAAATGATTTAAATCATGTTGAACAGTTGCATAACATGAACTTTCCAAGTGATAGGGCCTATGCTCAATTCTTACATAAATATCCTAATCAAACTTTTTGTGCGCGCGCTTGTGCGTGCGTGTTGAAATACATTTGATTCTAAAGGCAAAAATCCCTTATCATTGTTCCCCTGTATTGTTTATATATTTAGCGAAAATGTTCATAGGAAATTTGACTTGTCACTCAACATAGCTATTAATTATTCAAAAAACAATATAATTATTCAATAATGGTTATATGATTACATAATGCTGAAAAAGGTAAGGAAGGAGTTGGAAGTAAGAGGAGAGTAGGTATATTTTAATGATCCAGAGGAAAGATTGTTGAGCATCATTGTTTTTAATTAATAAGACGGTTTGGTTATTTCTTGGATAAAACTGGAGATTCATTGGAAAATTGTTATTGGAAGACTAAAATCATTGGGAAAATTGTTCCCTTGAGATTTTCTGAAATTTTGAAGGTTTCCCTTGTATTTGAGTTTAATACTGGGTCTAATTAGAATCAAGCCAAAAGTTGGTGGGGGCAAATATTAGTTTCTTTGTTTTGCATGCAAAAGGTCCATCCAGATTTCTCAGTTTAAATTGAATCACCTATAACTTCGCTATACATCTCTCTCATTTCTCTATCATTATCATACTCTCATTTCTTTATCGTTATCATATGTACAACAACAACAATGCTTTTAAAGTCCCTACCACTATACTAAAACTCTGAAGTTGTGATGAGAGTTAAGGGTAATATTTTATTTTCAACACGTCTTGTCATGTTGAGCTTCCTTTTATACGCTGAAACCTGCGTGCACAATAGTAATTTTCTTTTAATCCGCTTCTTTATATACACCTCCCGATAAAAATTGAACTGAGTTGCTCCGATACCATATTAAAGTCCCTACCGCTGCACCAAAACTCCGAAGTTGTGGTGAAGGTTGAGGGTAATTTTATTTATATTTTTACACTTCTCAGCAGGTCAAGCACCCATTTTATGAGCCATTTGTGCAATGGTATCTTTTTAATCTGGGTTTTTAAATGTGCGCCCACTAGGTATTGCACCTGGGTCTCGCTCTGATATCATATTGAAGTCCCGCTACACTGAAGCTCCGAGTTATGATGAGGGTTGAGGGAAATATTCTTATGTTCAACTGTTTCTTCAATTTTCCATATTCTTTGATCATTGTGTTAATATATGTTAGAAGCACATGTTTAATTACTCAAATACTTTAATATGAACAAGGGACTCCTAATAAACCTCATAGGATGTACTTACAATAAGCATATAATTACCATCACGTTCTGCTGATTTGTTTTGAAGTTCTAATCACAAAATTGGTAAACTAAAGGAATTTCTTTTAACTCCTGGCCTTTCATGTTTTCAGTAGATGGCATTCGTCCATGTTAATTGGTCATAACACTTGTGACGAAGGAATGAAAGTTCGTCACATGTTGCTGATGGCAGCATGTGACTTGCCCCAAATACCACAGTGCTTTACTGAAAAGCATGAAGAACACCTCTTTCCAAGTCAGTCTTTTGTATGTGACCCATTTTTTTATGTGGTGCATAATGTAATTACTAACATATATGAGTTGAGTTTTGTCAATAATCACAACTTTTTAATATTTAAAACAACAACAAAGTTTGCAAGATACAGGTTATTATATTTTTGCCAAGTAAAATATTTTGCTCAAACTATAAGGGAAATCAATTATAACGAGTCATAAAATTTTGTTGTTTCTATTATCGTTTCATGAATTATCTTATGTTAGTATAACATTTTGGTATGCAGACTTCTGAAACATATTTCTCACATGCTGACACTAAAGTTTGAGTTCTAGACTAGAAACAGGTCTGGTTAAGAACAAGGCAAACCGTTTTGACTTTCTAGCTGTCTCTATTATAGTTCGCCAACCATAGTAGGTTGTTAACAGTTTTGTGGATGCTGACACCACTGCTTTCACAATTGGATATTTGCTTAGAACCCCATCCCCATTCATCAATTTAATAAAAATACTCTAGATGAGATACTAATATAAGAAAATACACTTTAGCATATGAAGTTTTTGAGAAAGCTATTGTTGCGCATTTGATGTGAAACGTGGTATGTGAGTGAATCAGAAATCAGTGATGAAACAAATCTCACTACGTTCCACTAACAAAATGATTTTGGGTAGGAAAATAGTTAAAATAAATAATGCAGGATGATGGATTTAATAAAACGTGCAAGTACAGGTGTACCATTCTAAATCTAAAATATACTGATGCAATTACTCAGCTATGAAGACAAAGCTTGTATAATCAATATTATGATCAGCTAATACCAGTGTTTTAAATGTCAGCCGACATTTTCGAAATGTCAGCCGACATTTCGTTTTTAAGCCCTCACCGCTACGACATCCCCACCCGCATTTGAAATGGCGTTTTAGAAAATGTCGGCCGACATTTCGAGAAAAATCCGATATGTCGGTCGATATTTTCCCGAAATATCGGCCGACATTTTGGAAAAAACCCAATATGTTGATTGGTCTTGGAAGTTGGAGCAATTGAGAAATTTTAACAATGGATTAGTGAATATATACAAAATGTTTAAGTTAATTATACATATCCTAAACATATTTATATAATTTTGCATAAGTTGTGTATGTATTACCTTGATAAGAATTTTTAAATTACATTATTTAAGACATCTAGGATATATATTTGTTATCCGTCACGACGTCCGAAATTTACTAAATGGCTCCGAAATATCTTCGAAATCTGAAATTTGACATCCGATTACGACATCCGACATTTCCCCGATATCCGACATTTAAAACACTGGCTAATACAAGATAGCAGACACACACAAACTCGTAGTATAGTGGCAGCAGATTAACTTGATAAAATATTAGAGGCGGTTGTCAACTCACAAATAAATAGACCGTGTTAAAGAAAAATTACCTACTGATGGTTATAAAGATCTCTCTGACCTGTAGTTGGTACTGATGCGTAGCTCTTCGTCACGATCGTAATGGTATCAAGATCACCTGAATCGGAGCCCGGATGCTAAAGTTACTGCCCAAAAATGAAGTAGAGTCGCTTAATGGGTCTTTTTTTGATAACGGGTCTGGATCTGAAAATTAAAACCCAAATTAACTTCTTTTGCTTCTTTGTCTATTGCAGGTGGAGGCCAAGACGTTCTTCTTTGAGTGGCTGTGCTAGGCTGAGGAGATGAGGAGGATGGAGGCCTTCTTGGATCTTTTAATGGGATGTTATTTTGTTGTTTGGAGGGAAGAAGAGGACAAAAAAGAGGTGGGGAAAAGTTTTGTATTGCTGTTGGCTTCAAGAACAGTGCACGGGTGAGGGAAAAGAGAAAGAGAAAAAAGATTATGCTGGGATTTAATTAGAGAAGAAAATAGGAATAAATTCCTAAGTAATTTGAGTGAATCAATTTCACAAAATTCTCAAAATTCTTCATTGCTCATTGTTGGTACAATAGGGCCTTTATATAGGTTTTTACAAAATTGAGTCCAACGCAAACTCAAACTCCTAATCTAAATAGAATTACAATCTCAAAATTTAGAAACTCAAGATATCAAAATAAAGAAACTAAAAAAATAAAAATAAAGAAAGAGAAAAAAATCGCAAATCCTACTACGACTTCAACTTGGACTGGGACTTTTTGGATTCATCTCTTCGGCTCTTTCATCTTGAATAGATGTGTGCATCATTCTCCCCAGGTGGGAGAAAACTTGACTCCCTCGAGTTTAGACGGATTAGGTTTCCATGCCGCACTGGATCAATCTGTTGCAAATCACTTCAATTTAGCTATGAATCAACAGTCGGTGTTTTTCTTTTACAGCGGTTTAAGCAACTGTGAGTTCCACCAGTTTTGGTGGTGATAGTCTCATCCTCTAAAATTTTATTAACCGTTTTTGCTGTAATGAGATGAATATCTGGGAGTAGGGTAAATGGGGGTCTCTCAAAGAATGGCTTAGGGGAAGACTCAACAATCAAGGGGCTACAATCAAAATTTTTGTAATCCACTAAATCATTAACATTAAAAGTACAACTAATGCCATAATCTTTAGGAAGATCCATAACATAAGTATTGCAATTCAGTTTATTCAAGATCTTGAAAGGTCCAGCACTACGGACATGCAATATTTTAACAGTTCTCGAAGGAAACTGTTTTAAATAAATCCGAACCATCACATAGTCGCTTACATTAAAATTTTTAAATATTTTTCTACTGCCAGCTTGTAGAGTAGGCTTCACATTGCTCTATTTATTTTCATCATTGATCTCTTTGTGTAGTTTGTGCACGTGTTTATGTGATGCAAATGTAGGTGCAGATTCGAATGCTTTATAGTGAGATGGTGTCGGTAGTAAGGGAGAAAGTGATTTGCGGACATGATATGCATGATTAGTGGGCGATAGAGAAGGAATAGTAGTAATGTGAGGTGGAGAGGATGGAGCTGGCGGCAAAGCCAAAATGGACGTTTGCTGGGGCTGTCCAGTCTTGGGTCTCAAGGGTAGTAGCTTAATCTGCTTATTCTCATGCTCAAATTGACACGTGTTGGATCGATCATAAATGGTGATATTTTTGTCGAACAATCATGGTCTACCTAGCATAACTTGACCCACATTCATGGTGATCACATCACACCAAATCTTGTCTTTATAATAATTGAAACTGATTGGGACAAGACATCGTTGTTTGACTTCAAGTGTTGTGGAGTCAATCCAAGATACTTTGAATGGGTGGAGGTGGGGTCTAATCTTTAATCCAAGATTTTCACACAGTCTAGACGATATTGCATTGATACAACTTCCATTGTCCACAATCACCTTACAACTCTTGTCTCCAATCTTGGTGAACATGTGAAAGGTCGCAATTCTTTTCCAATCGACCTGTTTTGTTAGTGGAGAGGGAACACACTTGACGACAGACAAATGGGTAGACGACGTTCGTCTAATGCAGTTGAGACCAACATCATCGCTTGATGACTCGTCGTCAGTTTCAACATCTGGGTGATAGGTATACTTATCAGAATCTGACTCAGTGATTTCGGTGGGTGTTCCATCTATTATGGTGATTTTGACAAGACTAGGACAACTTGCGGCTAAATGTCCATAACCTTAGCATTTGTAGCACTTGGTTGTGAAACTAACTCTGGAGGAATCAGGACCCTTGTTTATGTTGTCCCGTTCAAGACTCTTACCCTTGTTGTCATCCTTATGTGAAGGGGTTTGGGTGCTAGACTTATGAGGTTGGGAAGGTGGGGAAGGTCTAGACACTGATGCTTTATAATCATGACTCTTGGAAGGTTGATTAGTCCTAGCGGAATCTAAATATTGAACTAAGGCATACGCTGCCTCTAACTTGTTGACTCCTCTAGCTAATAGTTCAGTTCGTAGGTCATAAGCCGGCTCTGAATCTAGAAAGAATCTGAGTTTCACCTTCCTTTGAGAAATTCACCTTCCTTTGAGAAATTCATTGAATTTCTCGACATACTCCTTTGCCGATTTGTTACTCTGAGTATACTGGTGCCAATTGTCCATGAGACGAGCACTAAACGATGATGACACATACTTTATTTCTAACTCTTCTTTTATTCTATCCCATGGTGTCAATCGGTGGTCGACCTCGGGCTGCATGTCTATTTTTTAGGTTGGTTCAATACTGACTAGCTTAGCCAGACAGTTTCATTGCAGCGTATTTAACTTTCCTAGACTCAGTAAGTTCGTACCATGTGAAGTATCTATCTAGTTGGAGTGTCTAGTCTATGAAAAATTGTGGGTCGTGACGTCTCTCAAAGTTGGGAACATCGATCTTGATACTTTTCAGATATTAAGCATCAGGATTGGATGTGTTCATGGTGTTATGTCGGTTGTTTTCAGTAGAGTTTGATCACGTGTGGACTCCACTTTGGTCAACCTTTCATCGAGTGTCTTAAGGGTATCTAACTTGGCATTTATCTCGGCGAAAATTGCGACAATCTGTTGGGGATCCATTGGGGTGATGTAAGATTCGCTAGACTCTTCTAACAGATATATGTGACCACTATGAGTGGGCATGCACTATGCAAAGCTTAAATAAGGATGAAGAGATGCAAATTTAGACTAGATGAATTTTTTTTTAAAATGCACGAAAACCGTAAGTTTCTAGCAAATGTCTAAGTGATGCAAATCTTACCTTAACCGTGTTCTGATATCAAAATGATGTGAAACGTGGTATGCGAGTGAATCAGAAATCAGTGATTAAGCAAATTTTGCTACGTTTCACCAACAAAATGGTCTTGGGTAGGAAAATAGTTAAAACAAATAATGCATAATGATGGATTTAATAAAATGTGCAAGTACAGGTGTACCCTTCTAAATCTAAACTCGTAGTATAGTGGGAACAACTTAACTTGATAAAATATTAGAGGCGGATGTCAACCCACAAATAAATAGACCGTGTTAAAAGAAAATTTGCCTACTGATGATTACACCGATCTCTCTGACCTATAGTTGGTACTGATGCGTAGAGCTCTTCGTCACGATCGTAACGGTACAAAGATCACTTGAATCGGAGCCCGGATGTGAAAGTTAGGACCCAAAAACGAAGTAAAGTCACTTAATGGGTCTGTTTTTTTGATAACGGGTCTGGATCTGAAAATTAAAACCCAAATTAACTTCTTTTACTTCTTTGTCTATTGCAGGTGGAGGCCAAGGTGTTCTTCTTTGAGTGACTGTGCTAGGCTGGGGAGATGAGGAGGATGGATGCTTTGTTAGATCTTTTGATGGGATGCTATTTTTTACTGTTTGGAGGGAAGAAGAGGACGAAAAAGAGGTGGGGAAAAGTTTTGTATTGTTGTTGGCTTCAAGAACAACGCACGGGTGAGGGAAAAGAGAAAAAAAAGAAAAAAAGATTATACTGGGGTTTAATTAGAGAAGAAAATAGAAATTAACTCCTAAGCAATTTGAGTGAATCAATTTCACAAAATTCTCAAAATTCTTCATTGCTCATTGTTGGTACAATAGGGCCTTTATATGGGCTTTTTTATAAAATTGAGTCAAACTCAAACTCAAACTCCTAATCTAAATAGAATTACAATCCCAAAATTTTGAAACTCAAAATACCAAAATAAAGAAACTAAAGAAACAAAAATAAAGAAAGAAAAAAAAATCTCAAATCCTACTACGACTACAACTTGGACCGGGACTTTTTGGATTCATCTCTTCGCCTCTTTCGTCTTGAATAGATGTCTGCATCAGCATTACTAGTTGCTTTGTATATATTTTCTTTTCTTTGAAGTTGCATTTACTGACCCTGGTTTGGATCCCTGTAAGAAAATAAAGTTGATGATAAGTCTGGTTTATTCATTATATTGATGTTTTTACACCAAGCACAGTGCAACAATTAATGATAAATAATGTTTTACTACATTTAATGCAGGGAGGGTCACTCCTGAAAGTGTGATATTTAGCTTTGGAACTGTCCTCCTAGATCTTCTTAGTGGAAAGCACATCCCTCCAAGTCATGTAAGTAATTCCTGTCCTCCCTGTTGTTCTTTTCTTTCCTTTATTCTTTCCTTTTCTTTCCTTTTCTTCCTCTCATTTTATTCAAGCAGAGGGTAATTTATTCATTAGTTGATAAAATAAGAAACTCGGTAGAAACTCTCAGTTTGATGTAGCAATCATTCCTCTCTTCAATGGTGATACCTTTTTAAGGGGTTTGGTTTTGGAAACTTTTTCTTATATCCTTCTGTGTTTATACTTTTCTCCATTTAAGAGGGTAACTACTGTACTTTTATTTATTTCTCCACATTGTGTGTTGTGGTGTTATGCTCCATGATACTAAGGGGCTAGTTTGATAGCAACTCTCGAGGCTAGCAAACCGTTTTTTTTTTTTTTAATTTTAAAATCTGGGGCAGTTTAACCTAGTTCAACCAATGAGCTATTCTCAAAATTGTTTAAACTAGAAAAGCTTCTCTGTGAAGATGTAATATGATAAGATAGAGAATGCCATTCAGTTCTGTGATGTAATGTAAAATAAGTTTATTAGATAAGACGTGGGCTATTTTTGTATCTTTGTTGCCCTAGATATAGGATTCAATAATTTTGTGAGCTTTATTTATAATTTTTTCCCCCTTTAGTCATGCTAGTGGGCCTGCATAATCACTTTGGGCTTGGTCATACTTGGGTGAGCCGCATTAAGTGTCTTCTGCACCCTGATTGAAGATATGGGGCTGTTCATAGATCTCAGTGCATGTACAGCAGGATTCCCTCCTTCAAGAGGTTTGAGTTGTGAGAGATACTTGGGGTTCTGGAATTGTTCTGTTCTTCAAATATGTTAGACTTGCTGATTATGAGAATTCTGTTTAAATTTGCCAACATGCCTCTATATCTTTGCTCCAGGGATATTATCAGAATTCGGAAGGATGGCAAGCATCTCGCAAAATTAAGGACAAGTGTTTATAGTTTCTCTTTAAACTTTTAAAGACCTTGCATGGAGATCTCCAAGGAATTAAGGGCAGTGTTTTGTGGTATACCATGATTTTGGCAATTTGTTCTTAACTTGTCACTATTTGGTTGTCTTTCAAGAACATGATCTATGGTTTGGTGTGGTTGGAGGAGTACAGCGAAAAGATCAAGATCAATCTAGCAGGGATAACTGGAGCTTTGCTCAGAATTTGTTTGAGGGAGGTCCAGAGCGACTAGCTGCTTGTGCTGGATATTTAAGTGGCACTACCATTAGCTTATCTTGGGCCACAAATCTTCGATCTGTGGCCTCGTGGGGCAGTAGATGGATCATGACTCTATAGATTCTCACATTAAGACAACAACTGCTAGACGAAATACTCATTCGACTTGATGCCTATCCTTCACAGGGGCAACAGTTTTTGCCATCAACTTTTTGACGGAGTTTGGAGGGTAGTGTGAGCGGTTACAAGTATGCATTTTGAAATTGTTCTTGTTGCTGCCATGTCATTAACTGAATGCTACACCATCTTTTGCCGCATTTTAGAATTTCGTTTCATATCTTGTTAGGAGAATTTTGGGTCATCTTACTTCACCTAGTGTGTTACATTGGAATGAAGCCAAAGGATTGTGTTAAGATTTAATATTGATGGCTCATGGATTGATAATAGAAATTTTCTTCCATGTTGACATGGTAAGCATCATTTATTCTTGGGTGACTAGCAATATGGGTTAAGCTTTTTCTTTTTTCTTCTCTTTTAAACTTAAGGATTTAATATTGGTGGCTCATGGATCGATAATAGAATTTTTCATCCATGTTGACATGGTAAGCATCATTTATTCTTGGGTTTCTAGCAATATGGGTTAAGCTTTTTCTTTTCCTTTCCTTTTCTTTCTTTTTTCTTCTCTTTTAAACTTTAGCCCTGTCTCACACTTGGGACCTCCCATAACCCAAGCCCACTCGTTTACCACTGAGCTAGGCTTCAATGATGGTCAAGTAGTATAAAGTTTTGCTTTTGATCTTTGGCTCGTTGGATGATGGTTCTTCAACAAGTATTTACTAACTGATGGGTCTTGACAAAAAGAGTTGTGTCATCTTTTTTTAACAATCCTTGTTACTGTCTGTTTCTATTTCTTTGTACCAAATGTTAGTTTCTATCAGAGTGTGTAAAGGTAATCTTGTATTTTCTTGTTTATTCTTCATCTATGTAAAGAGAGGCAACCCCTATCTGGGGTTAAACTTTTTATTTTCTCCAAACCTAACATAGTATCAGAGCGATCACTCTTTCATCACTACCAACACCTCCATCATTATGTATCAATCAATACCATTTCCTTCTCATCTCTCCATAAACCCTAACTCTAGCCACCTCTCCATCAACCACCAACATCTCCCGTCTTCTGTCATCGTTGCTCTGTTTTTTGTCCACAAAACTCAGAGCCGCCCGCCCCTGTTTTCTGCCCTCATTTCTGCTTTTGTCGGCCTTGTCGACCTTTTTTTTGCCAGAAACCTAGATCCGTCCCAATACTTTGCCTTGTTTTATGCTCTCGCCAACCCTGTCGACTCTTGTTTTTTTTTCTGCCAGTATCCTCCCTATTTTCTGCCCTATTTTATGTAGTCGCCTGCCATGTCGACCTCTCTGTCTTCCCGTGCCTCCAGATCAGTTCTGCTGCGTCTCTGGGTGATGATTGTGCCTCTGATCAGGTCGCTAAAGTGTTCCTTGCTGTTCTACACCTTCTACTGATGCTTCTAATAGTTTGGTTCTTCTTGTTATGCACCTGATGCTTCTATTGCTCTTTTTCTTTCTGTTCTTCACCTTTTACTGATGCGTCTACTGCTCTGTCTCTTCTATCGAGACTTCTCTGTCACCTCTGCACCCCCGACTTGGTCTTTGGCTATCTCTGCAGAGCATATTGAAGAGTCTTGCTGCACCTACAATGCCTCTACCTATGAAGCATGGACAAGGATACAAGATGGGATATGAGAACGACATGATGCGGACACGGGGAAACAACTAAATTTAAAAAGTAGGGCACGTGTACAACATGAATACGGTAAATATAATATGTATATATTTGTGTTTTTTTGTTCCCATATAAATAGATACACATGTAACACACAATGCAAAAATATAGATATGAGATAAAAAATATGCTATGGTATATGTATAAATATACAATAATAATTAAATATACTTATTTGTGTGTCTTAATCTTCATTATATGTAGGATGAATTTTAAGCATACGCAAACATAACACAATATCTTAAATGTTCTGGAACATTTTTGAGTCATATACATCAATAATTATGCGAATGATCTTTATTAAGAAACTAGAGAAGTTATATATGCAAGGCATCTGCAAGTAATAAGATCATAATTTTTTCATTCAAAATTAGATTTTTTTTTTGTTAAAATTTTTAGCCATGCTTACATCAAGGATACATCTCTAATATGTCTAGGATGCATTGCAAGTTATAGAATACATTGTAGGAGTATTCGACACGTATTGGTTAAGTATCGATCAAGTATGAAAGTGTCCAAATATCGAAAAACTATCCGAAAATAGGTATGTCTCCTTCGATGAAGTATCCATGCAACATAAGTTGCTACAATGCCTTTGTGATTATCTGATGTTTGTACTGAGTTTGAAGATCTCCAAAACCTCCTCTTTTACTTAGCTTGAGGATCTCTGTTGCACTTATAGTGCCTCTACACTCATCAGTGATCATCTGATGTTTCTACTCACTTTGTGGATCTCCGAAAACTCTCTTCTGGAGTTTGAGAATCTCTCAAAACTTAATCTTCTATTGAGTTTGAGGATCTCTCAAACTTTGTTTTTACTGAGTTTCTCTAAAATCATATCTGGGTCTAAGGGGATGAATATTTAATTTTTTGCATAATCTTCGCATAAGTGTTTGATTCGACTTACTTTGGTTTCCAACTTTGACATCAATATCAATGGTTCAATAGCTTGGCATCAATGTTAGCAATTTAGTATTTTTTTCGATATTTATTTGTTTATCAGTTTTTTTTTGTTTAGATACATTTTGTTTAGGAAATCTTTATCTAGACTCTGTAACAAGCTGGACATGATTGATATCTATGCTCCAGCTTAAGGGGTATACTAAAGTGTCTAAGGATATTCTTGTATTTCCCATTTATTTATCATCTATATAAAGAGACAACTCCAATTTAGAGTTAAGCCGTCTATTTTTTTTTCCATAGCTAACAGTCTCATCTTTTAGAAAATTATAGCAAACACTTGTTAATCTTAATCTGAAGCATGTATGACCATCCTTATACAATCCTTAAGCTTCAGAATATTGAATGCATCCATTTAGCATCATTGGAAGGGTTTCGGACCCATTTTGGCCTTTATGTGTACGAGCTGTTTCCTCGTCTCCATGTTTGCTAGACATACACAGTGGAAAATTTGAATGCATCCATTGTTTTGTTTCTTTTATAAACATAGGAGAAGTCCTTTTCATACAACATATGGTGCATGCCTTGTGTTTTGCTACATTTGGCTTATGATCTGAAGACATGGACACGAGTGTCTTACACCATGACACTAGGTGTTTGACACGACAATTGGCTCAAAATCTAAACATGAGGATACAACTACATATGCAGATTTCTTCTGAATATATGCACAGTTGACCAGGATTATATGCACTAGGCTATTATTCATATACAAAAGAACCTAATTTTAGTGAAACGACCTACAAAACAATCAAGTTTTGTTAAAAGGGATCATAACCTTTGTTGCACGGACATGACAATGTTGAAATGGACATGATACGTGGCAAATTCTTAAAAATACACATGACACGTGTGTCGGACACGTGTATCAGATACGTTTCGGACACGCGTGTCTGACACGTTTCGGACACGACACGGCTCCATGATAGAAGTGTTCGGGCTACATAGATCATAACATAGTTCACCTTATGCGTACTTTGAGGTGAATGACAATTTACATATTTGGAAGTTTCGGACACAGATGGACACGTGTCATGTTTGCATGTGTCAGACATCCCATTTTTTTAGTGGGAGAAGTGTCCTGTATACTGGAGCATTTGTCCTTTGTGTGTGTTTCCTCTCATCTGCATGTTTGCTAGACACGCACATTGGAAAATTTGAAGGCGTCCATTGTTTTTTAACATAGGAAAAATCCTTGTTTTACAACATATGGTACACGCTTGTATTTTCTATTTTTCTATTTAGAATTTTTTCCGACTCGACCTTATAGCCCATTTCCTTGTAGATCAGATTAAATCTCAGTATATCTTATAATGTTTAAATTTCTTCCTACTTAAACAGTAAGCATTAAATGGATGTTGATGGAAATGTCCTGTTATGTATCTGAAAGGTGTGGGAAACTCTACGGGTACGAAAGCCCCCTGGGGATAGTTGAGACCATTTTCCATCTAACCTCTTATGTCAGCCTATTAAGTATTCCTGTTTCATTTGTATCATAAGCTTTATATTGAACCTTATCTCATATCATCTTTGTTCAGTTAATTGTCCTTCTTATTGATTACTGTCCCCTGGGGTAGTCATATGAAAAGATGCTTTTCAAGTTATTTTGCACTCATATGAAATCTTTGAAGTACTTGTATTTCTCACTACCAAATTTTTTAGTCACCATCGTTTTGTTTAGCATTTTGATTTGTTCTATGGCACTTCAACAGCTGAATCCTTCCACATTTGTTTGTCACAATTTTATGCTCCCAGCATTCTAAGGCATAAAATATTATGCGTCCATTTTGAACAGGCTCTGGATATGATAAGAGGAAAAAGCATTTTACTTTTGATGGATTCACACTTGGAAGGGAACTTCTCAACTGAAGAGGCAACAGCACTAATGGATCTAGCTTCCCGATGTTTGCAGTATGAACCTAGAGAACGTCCAAATACAAAGAACTGGTTTCAACTCTGGCGCCATTACAAACCAAATCAGAGGTAAGCTAGGGATGCACTTTAGGAAGTATCACAGATTCTCTTTTTCGTAGCATAAGTGGCTGTATCAACTCAACGTACCTCTGAATGGTACGCGGATTGAACTATTGTCTTGAAATGGTGTTCATACCCACTAAACAGGAACTTGACTTGCTTGTTTGAAGAGGTTATGTATTCATAAATTTCAATTTTCTAGCTTTGCATGTCCTATATTCCTTGCATTCCTACTCATTTTACAACCACTTTCTTTGAAAGTAATGCGGCAAAAAAAAGAAGCTTGATATAGTGCTGGTGTGAATTCTGCAAACTGGTTAGTTGTATTCCTAATCCAAAACAACAAGTTTTTGAGGAGCCAAGTTTCAATACCGTCATGCTGATTCCATGTTCAATTTGATTGAATTACAATACATGTGGGATTCATAATCAGTATTGTCCGTAAGGGGAAAAAATAGGGTTTCTGATTGTTAAGAATACTTGTGAATGCTAGATTAATTTGGTTTCTTCAGATTTTGCAGTATATATAATAATAAGCTGCGGGAATCCCTTTCCTCGTCCTAATTTCAGATCAAAGCAATCTTGAGACATTGGTAAGAAAACAGATTGTAAAATTTATTACTCAATAAAGACCCTTGCAAAGCGTAGAGCTTTCATGACATGATCTTGAAAATAGTGCTGTGTTGTTGTGTTTGCATGTATCAATGTTATCAACGCAAATTTAAGAAGATAAGGGCTTAGAATAGAAACATTTGTCTACACAATCTCTCACCAATTCTTTCTTTACTTGCTCATCTTTCGTACCAAATTTGACTTCAATATGGTGTTAGGGCCACCCAGGTTCAAACAACAGTATGGTGCATATTCTAAGAAGATTTAATGGAACTAAATACGCATGCCCGTTCGCAGACTCCACACGCTCACACATGGGCGCACACGCGAGGCAGTTAAAAGAAGATAGATGTCTAAATTCACAAAAAAAGGTGCTGACCTGAGGTGTGAAATGTAGGTGAAGTGAAATAGTGTCCTTCAACGTCCAGATGACTTTGAATGTTTAGTATACCAGTAGGGAAACTAACAATAAGAAGGAACTGCAAACATTTTATGATTTGAATGTTCTGATCTTTAGTTTGACTTGTCAGCCAAGTATATATTGCCTTGTAGGTACCATCTTATGTGATGTTGGGGATTCCAAAGCATGAAGAAGCTCCTGCTACTCCTCAGCACCCACTATCTCCTATGGGTGAGGCCTGTTCCAGAATGGACCTCACAGCCATTCATCAAATTCTAGTAATGACGCACTACAAGGATGATGAAGGAACCAACGAGGTGAGACCCAACACTGAATGCACTTTTTTTGGGTTGTCTTATACAACGATGCAGATATGCAGTTTAATGTTTTCTAAAATTTTTTTTTTAAAACGTGTGGATTTCCTATGTTTCCCATCTTAGCTCAGCAAACCGTGTTGTAATAGTTATGGACAAATATTGTGTTGTACTCAAGATTGCGATTCTTTGTTGCCAGCTATCATTCCAGGAATGGACACAGCAAATGAGAGACATGCTAGATGCAAGGAAGCGAGGTGATTTTGCTTTCCGAGATAAAGATTTTGAGACAGCCATTGACTGCTACACTCAGGTATATATTGTATGATTTCCTAGCACGTGTTTCTTGCTGCTGGCCCCATACTTTATTATATTAGGCTTGCGTAGCTGAAAACTGATATTACCAATCAGCCCTCATTGCAAGATATTAGAACTGCAGATGGTGTCTGAAATCTTTGTATGCATGATTTATCACCCTTGCTTGCTCACAGCTATGGATTAAATTTCAGTACGAACTGCTGGCATTTTGAGTTACGGAGTTAGGGATGCTTAGATGTTTAATAGTGGGAGATAGGAAACATAAAGAACCTAATTTTTACAGTTTACGTGACCTAAATATGTATGCCAAGGACCAACTGCCTGAACTTCTCAATTGCAAATATTTTAGTTACTATTCTTGATTTGCTTGTTTTTTCTTGCAGTTCCTAGATGTAGGGACAATGATTTCACCTACAGTTTATGCAAGGCGAAGCCTATGCCATCTTATGTGTGACCAACCTGATGCTGCCCTTAGGGATGCAATGCAAGCTCAGTGTGTCTACCCTGAATGGCCCACAGCGTTCTACATGCAAGCAGTGGCTCTAGCGAAGCTCGACATGCACAGCGATGCAGCAGACATGCTGAATGAAGCAACAGGGCTAGAAAAGAAGAGGCAGAATGGCGGAAAAAGTTCATAACGGATCCCTTTAACTGATAACAGGATCTTGTCCATGTGTTTATTATTATTGACAGAGGAGGTTGTTTAGTTGCGATGGTTGCTTCCTGTGATTAGTAGGCTTGTCAGGGAGATGTAATATAGAGAGAGCCGTTCGATTGCATCAATGTGTTTGGTTTGCCCATTGTTGGTATAATTCTTTTGCCCTGAGGTAAATGTTGAACATAAATAACGACAACAGGAGGGAGGCAGGACTCCGTACAGAGTGCTTTTTTGTTTTTATGTTTCCCTCAGCACCAGATCTCTTGGATCTTTTTCCGCTTGCTGCATGGGAAACTTAATTTATCCTCGTCAGCTTGAGAGGATAAATTTAAGCTTAATTTAAGCTCAAAAACTTAATTTAAGCTTTTCTTAGCAGTGAATTATTCTCGTCAGGAATGAATAGGGATGTAGCCGGTTTGGGTACAAATTAGATATTGGTGTTACCATATTCGTATTTGTTTTCTCATAGCGGATATGAATACAGATGTTGTTTGATATTTATCGAAAATGAATTTGAATTTTTATCGGATACGGGTATTAATTAGATAATATTGAATATATCTAATAATTCATTAAGAAAATTAGTTCAAATTTTATTTTAGACCTTTTCCATATATATATATATAATATATATATATATATATATAATATATATATATATATATATATATATATATATATATATATATATATATATATATATTTCTTAAACCACCTCTTTGAGGAATCCGCCCACCTAGCGGAGACTTGATGCAGCCGGAGAAACAATCAACGCAGCAGGAACAACCACCAATAGAGAAAAGCAATCAACACACAAATTTAACAAGGTTCGGCCAACGTGCTTACGTCCTCGTGGTAAGGGAGAGAGAGATCTTATTGATTCAACAATCAATTACAACTAATACAAGAGGGAGGCAAGAGATTCTTATTTTCCTCAGGGATTTTCAGGGATACAATACATGAGGCCTCTAGCCTCTATTTATAGCCACAGAGACCCTGAATTTATGGAAACCCAGGTTGGATTCAATCCCATCCAGAAAAGGAATTCGAATCCTAAAAGGAAACTCCTGTCGCGCCTGTCGGTCGATCGGCCGGTCGACCGACCCATGCCACGGTCGACCGACCCGTTGACCGCGCCTACCCGAGAGCGAGGCCACTTCAGTCGGTCAACCGGGGCCGGTCGACCGCTCCTTCCGTGCACGCCCGTGCACGCCGGTCGACCGGTCTCCTCCACCGGTCGACCGAGACGTCGACCGGGAGTACAACTGGCCTGCTTCATGCGCCGTTTCTCGCTCCTTTGTCGTCCGATCTCTGTGCTACCTTCTTCCATCTCCTCTATCTCCTCTCTCCCACAATTCTCTATCTCGATGAAGATATTTTAATCTGAGCCGATCTCCAACGTACCTCAGTCTATCACCTGGCGAAATCGACACACGATCTCGGCGAAATCGACACACGATCTCGGCTTGCACGCACCGGACAAAATCGACACACGATCTCGGTGAAATTGACATACGATCTCGGCTTGGAATCTGTAGCTCAGCTATCCACTGGAATGCACCACACATGCCTTCCCAACACTTCACCTTAGGAGAACTTCCATACATGCCGATCACCGAACATGGCTCCTACTCCGCAACTTCACGACCTCACGAAGAATTCATCATGAGCCAACACTGACTCTCCAACTGACTAACTCTATTTAGTCTACATGTCTTCAGCTGACGGTTCAACCAAGTCTGCGTAGAGCACACCGAACACCATCATCGGCTTCAACAACTGGATGCATACCACTCCTTATGTAAGCTCAACATCTTCTCACCAGAAGATCAATCTGTCCATCAAGATCACAACACCTCACCTCTACGTGAAGTTCAACTCTTCACCACTCTACGTGAAGTCCAACCGGCCACAACACTTCACCTCTACGTAAAGCCTCTCTACCTCTACGTGAAGCTCCAATCGGCCACAATTCTTCATCTCTACGTGAAGTTCCAAGCAGCTCCTGGAGAACCCAAACAGCTTCATACGGGTTGCATCACCAAATGACTGCGCCTTTACGGCTGCCTACGTACCTTACCCAAGGGATCAAGCCAACCGTAGTTCATTGAAATGAGCTCCATCAAGCTCAAGCACTTGTACCTAAATCTGCAGCAGCGAACCTATCTGGCTGAGTCATATGAACCTCCTTACGACCATCATGGAGAACACCTTCAACTTGATCTTGTCGCGATCACAAGCTTGAGATTCATGCTTCTTTACCCACAAGCGTGGTTTCCTTGGTTCCAATGGCTGCAAACAACTCGACATCCTCAACAATATCTTCAACCTATTCAGCATCAACCCTGGCTACATGATCTCCACCCGGTGTCACATCCGTGAAGTCTTCTCTAATGCCGAACCAACTAGAGATGGTGGAGTAGCATCAACCTCCACCCGCTGCGATACTTCCTTGGTCTCCGTCCTTTCACCTGCTGAGAGACGGTGGACTTCAACACTAAGTCTCTCCAAATGTGACATGCCTACTCACCACGATCTTCTTGTTTTCGGGGTCCCACAACCTGTAGCCATTCCTTTTGACACCCAAAAACACAACTTCTTTGCTCGCGGATTCACCTTGCCATCTTTGGTACTGACGTAGGTCGGACTTCCAAATTCCCGCAGCAAACCATGATCTTGAGCAGCTTTTTCAGACCAAATTTCCAATGGAGCTTTACCTCCTATCACAGTCGATCCATTTATGAGATGGCTAGCATACACAATCGCCTCAGCCCAAAACGATTTGTCTAATCCTGCATTAGACAACAACCACCGAACCTTCTCCAGCAAGGAACGGTTTACTTCCTTAGCCACCCCATGTATACTGTTGTGAAGTGAGTAGCAATACCAGTGTTCTGGCCAAATCGTAGGAATTGGTACATGTCTCTTCCAACATTACCAATCTGTAGCTCCTTGATCTTCCTACCAATCTGCTTCTCCATTCTTCCTCTCCACTTCACCACATATCAAGGGCTTCACTCCTTTGTCTCATGAGATATATCCAACAATGCTTAGATAAACTATCAACAAAAGAGACAAAGTACCTGTGACCTCCAAGCGATGCAGTCTTAGCAGGTCCCCAAACGCTTACGTGAACACAAGCAAGAAGACCTTCTGAGCGGTGAGTACTGTGCTGAATTTCACCTTCTTCTTGTCCAGAACGTTGTGTTCACCTTACAAGTTGTAGGTCAGCACCTTCCATTGATCCCTTCTTTGTAGGAGCTCGCAAAGATTTTTCTCCTCCCTGTCCGACCTTCACCTGCCAGACCTTCTTGAAACTATCATCTGAAGAACTAGAAGTCTCTACCTGACCTGTAACCGTACTACCCTTCAAGTAGTAGATTATCCCGGCGGACGCCCTTTATCACCTCCATCGAGCCTTTGATCATCTTGAGAACACCATCTCGAACAGATACACCAGACCTAATGCTTCTAAAGCACCAACAGAGATAGAGATTCCTTTTGAGTTGAGGTACATACCTCACCTCCTTCAATTCTCGTACTATCCCAACATCCATCTTGATACGGACTGTACCCATCCCTTCTATATTACACGGATGGTCATCCCCATGACCGTGTAACATCTATCCAGCTTCTCAAAGGTAGAAAACTAGGCCCTATTCGGGCACACACATGATAGGTGGCTCCGCTATCCAAAATCCACTCAGCATTATCTGAGTTACAAACAGTAGGGGTAGTAACAGAGAGAGAATATCGATGAGTCCGAGTCTGATCCATCTGCCTGTGAGGTACTGCCTTGAGTACTGACCACCTTTGGAAGATTTGCCTCAGTCTTAGACTCCACCTTCTTACCTTTGGCCTTCGGGCATTCAGCTTTCCAGTGTCCTAGTTCCTTGCACAAGGTACACTGATTCTTCTTCAGATTTCTGAAGCCTGATCTGGACTTTGATCTCCCCTGATCGTCTCTTCCCTTCCTATTGGAACTTCTGCCTCTTACCTCCAATGCCTCTGCTGTTGTGCTTCCCGAAGAAGACAATCGGTCCTGTCTCCTTACTTCATAACTCACAAGTGTAGCAGACACCTCATCATAGTTAAAAGATTGTCTACCATTGAGAAAAGTAAGAGCAAAGGCCTCATACTCTTCCCTAGGAAGAGTTCAAAAGAATTACCGCCTTATCCTCTTCACTAGTCTCCACATCCACATTAACTAGATTCGTAAGAAGCTTCGCGTAGCGGTTCAAGTGTTCATTGATGGAGCATCCTCTTTGCATCTGAAACCCATAGAGCTTACTCTTCAACTGCAATCGCGTTTCTATACTCGTCGTCAGATACTTCCTTTCCAGTATCTCCCACAGCTGCCTCGCAGATGTCTCATGCAACACCTGATACTTGATGTCTTGTGTCAGACAAGACCTGATCAAGCCACACGCCGAACGGTTCATCTTGTCCCAATCTTCTTCCGTCGTTGATGCGCGCTTCTTCTCTAACGGTAGAGTATCTTCGAGGTTTGATGCCGTCACGCGTCCATAACCTCACACCTCCACATACCAAAGTTGTTCGTCCCGTTGAATTTCACCACATCAATCCTTGGATGTGGATACATGGATTTCACCGATGTGCTTTCTCCAGCCATCTTCTCAACTGATTCCTCAAACAATGTGGAAACAAACGGAGTTAGATAAATAAACTAGATGAAGACAGGATCTTTACCTCCACACGAAACCTCGAAGTGTTTCCGAAGCAATCTACTCCACCAACTTGATTCCTCGAGCAATCTTCACACGCTGTTCTAAGATCGACACACGATCCCACACAGTCCCAACTCTGATCTGAGATCGACACACGATCTCCGCCAATCAGTAACAGATGCCCTTGAATCAACAGATGATCCCACGACGAACCTGGGAAGCTCTGATACCACTTGTTGTGCCCCTGACACCACTCGTTGTGCGCAGCGGTTCGCGGAAGAAGAGGCACAATAACAACCACCTCTTTGAGGAATCCGCCTACCTGATGGGGACTTGATGCAGCCAGAGAAACAATTAACGCAGCAGGAACAACCACCAATAGAGAAAAGCAATCAACACACAAATTTAACGAGGTTCGGTCAACGTGCCTACGTCCTCGGGGTAAGGGAGAGAGAGATCTTATTGATTCAACAATCAATTACAACTAATACAAGAGGGAGGCAAGCGATTCTTATTTTTCCTCAGGGATTTTCAGGGATACAATACATGAGGCCTCTAGCATCTATTTATAGCCACAGAGACCCTGAATTTATGGAAACCCAGGTTGGATTCAATCCCATCCAGAAAAGGAATTCGAATCCTAAAAGGAAGTCCTGTCGCGCCTGTCGTCGACCGACCCATGCCACGGTCGACCGGCCCGTCGACCGCGCCTACCCGAGAGCGAGGCCACTTCAGTCAGTCGACCGGGGCCGGTCGCCGCTCCTTCCCGTGCACGCCCGTGCACGCCGGTCGACCGGCCTCCTCCACCGGTCGACCGAGACGTCGACCGGGAGTACAACAACTGGCTTGCTTCATACATCGTTTCTCGCTCCTTTGTCGTCTGATCTCTGTGCTACCTTCTTCCATCTCCTCTATCTCCTCTCTCCCACATGATGGATCTTGGCAAAGGCAGGATGTGCCAGGCCATGCGGCACGCGACCTTGATGGAGTTGCTGTAAGTTCTGCTGGATTTAGGCAAGGCGTGCAAGGCCAGGGCGCCTATGGTGCACAAGGCACTGGCGCTCATGCCATGGTGCACTAGGTCTTCACGCACAAGGCACTGGCGACAAGCAAGGCCCTGGTGAGGCGTGGGCTTGGCAATGGCCACGTCCTGGCACTTGGCAAGCATGGCAAAGACAAGAATCTGCTAACGCGCGTGCTGATTATGCTAAGCAAGGAGATGGTGTGCAGAAATCAGATGGGGGCCTAGGCCACGGTGCTAAGGGTGCTGATGTGAATTCGAGAAGAAGAGATCCTGCGCGAGAAGTAGCTCAAAAACGTGCAACACTGCTTCATCCAGTGGGGCAAGGTTTTCGGAGGGAGGCAGGGGGAATCAAGGGAACTTCCACTAGGCCTCAGCAGATCTCTAAAGCTTTGAACATCCGCCAGAATCAAATTTGTAAATCAGGGAGGAAGCTTGATGATGTCTGTAGACTAGATTTTGTTGCTCCAGAACGCTCATTGGAAGGTAAAATCTACGCTAAATCCCTAGAGCTGAGATTATTTTCAATGTGAATTCATGGTGCAATACACTTGTAGGATATGTTGTTGGCAATTAAAATCTTGTGTTAGTCCCATATGAAAACCGTCAGGTTCTCTTGAGGTTCACTCAAGAGAGAATGGATGTTTTTTCCTTCAAATTTGGGAATTTAGAGGAATGCGACCTTAGTTTGCAATTGGACCTTGGCTATTTGATGGCCACTTGATTGTTCTAAAAAAGTGGACTGAACAAGTAGAGCTTGAAAGAGATCTTCTATCTTCAGTCCCTGTATGGGTCAGACTTCCGGCTCTACATTTGGAACTATGGTCAAGAGCAATTATCGGTAGGATTGCTAGTCTTATTGAAACTCCTATGCAAATGGACAAAGCAACAACCTCTGGGGAGGGGCTATCCTAGGCTCGTTGTTTTGTTGAAGTCTCTACGGTAAAGAATCTACCCAAGTCAGCTCTGTTGCAGTTGGAGGACGGACACGAAGTGGAAGTGGAAGAGGAGGTGGAGTATGAATGGATATCCCCATGTGTGTTGTGATTGTAGAGGAAGCGCCCCCACGATCGGTTCGACTGGAGGATGCAACAGAAACAAACCACATGATCTACTAAGACAACGTGAATAAGAGAAGAAGAAGATATTGCAAGTAGATAAAAAGCCAACAAAGAATATAATGTGATTCCACAGATCAAACGGATTGTGTGTATGTCCACGAGAGAAGAGGGAGAAACTTTATTAAAACTTTAGGGGAGTACAATAAGAATTGTTGGTCTCTGGGATCAATCTGACAACTAATCAATATCACTGAAATATCACCAATCTAATTGGCCAGGTCGGTTAATATCAGGTGGGAGGTTTTCGTTCAATAGAACGTTCCTTAATTAAAGAACCACCTTTCAATTACCTTTCTTGATTAAACACCAATTAGACTGGTATAAGTCAGTCTCAATATACTGATATTCAGTATATCCCCTGCGTAAAGAAATTAATTCACTTATACAGTACTTGGAGTGAGGTATGCTTAAAGCGAATCTCCTTAAGACAATTACGTCCCCCGCACCGGTGCTAACGGGTTACTGGACGCTGGTCTCCCAAGATACAACACTCCTTCATGATATTTGGATAGCACTACCAAATCACCGTACGGTCGAACCGTAGTTAACCAGTACCTTCATAAGATTATTGAAGCAGCGGGACTAAGACAAATTTCAGGAAAATATTTGCCTTTACTTTGGAGGAGCACCCACTGTAGAGGAAGAAGGAAGGTAGAAGAATATTCTTCTTTGGAAGTCCCAGATTCAGACAACAATTCTACTAAAGAATCTGTTGAATTTTCTGAGCCCTCTTTCAGAGCGAATTTTTACAGAATCTCTTTTAGAAGCCGCTTCGAAAACTTAGTTACTGATTTACCACTTCCCTTTGGAAGTTACTGAGAGAGAAGAGAGGATCTCAGTTCAGAACGTAGAGAGAGAGAGTTGGATTTTGATGTGTTTTAATTTGAGAAAACGGAGTGCTATTATAGCGCTTCGGGAGGGGTATTTCCATCCGAACCCAACCAACAGTTGCAACGGTTCGGTCTGAACCGTTGCAACGGTTCGTTACAACCGCCGCAACCGTCCAACCGCCCAACTGCCGCGATGGTTTACAGACAGCCGTTGGGTGGGGCGGTTTGGATCTGGATAGCGGAGCGGGTATGCTCCGCGTAACCCATACCCGTGAGACCCGGTTCAAAAAAACCAGGCCGGGTAGGGACCCGGACCCGGACCCGGTCCTGGTCTCGAGCCCGAGCCCGGCCCCGGCACCAGCGCCGGCCGACCGGCCGCCGCCGTCGCCAGTGGCGGCGCGCGTGCGCATGTGCAGGCATAGTTTCCTCCCAATCGCGCGCGAAAACTCCAAGTACCCAAAGGGCACGCCCTTTGTTCCCATTTTTCTCTATTTAAATACTACAAACTTCCATCCCATGACCAATGTGGGACTAAATGCCTTTAGCTACCTTTAGTCCCATTTTAGCTTTGAATTAGGCAATCTTTAGACTTGAATATCTCATTCATTCGAAGTCGGAATTGAACATGTGAATATACCATGTCCATCCCCAATGGAAGGAGAACACACTCCAACCATCATCCAATTGATTCGATCAACGGATCTCGCTGTAATTCAATTCAAAGATTCACATATATTCTTCACATTCCCAACAATCCCCCACAATGAATGGAGATTCAAGGAATTGACACACAAAGAGACTGACTCTATTGTGAAAGGTACTTTAGAAAAGAAACTGCATCAGGATAGGTGAACTAGGTCTTGAACCTTCCATCGCAAAAGCTTTATCGGACTTATTGGCTAATCAGTGAACTAGGTCTTGAACTGTTAGCCGTTAGTGTAAGACAAATCAACAAGCTTCACACAGTGACTTTCCAAATCAACTTTGGTTCTCAGTTGTGTCCATTTTGGCCCGGGACATTCTTGGTTTCAGAGAGTATCTTTAGGGAAAAAAGCCTCCATAGAAATTCTCAAAGAGCCAACCCAACTCAATACTCACATAGGTGATCGTCCTATTAAGAGTAGTCTACTCTACTCTACTTGTTTAGTAACAAGATATAGGCATCATTAAAAGCGTTAAGCTTATCCTTAATCCACTTAAGAAAGCACTTATGTGCACCTTAGGAATGGATTGGAGTCAAGCTCCTAAATGCTTACTTGCTGAGTTAATCATAACTAGTTTTTCCTCTTGAACTTAGTCCGTGGATCTCCAGTCGCTAAGTGAGGTTTCCATTAAGCTGACTCGGTAAGGTTAGGCTTTTAGACCCATTCCCCTCGATGCGCAGTTTATACGCTCTCCACTTAAACCTTTAGTAAGCGAATCTGCTAAATTATATTTTGACGAGACAAAGTCAATAGAGATAATTCCATTTGAGAGCAACTACTTCACAGTATTATGTTTATGACGAATATGCCTAGACTTACCGTTGTATATAACATTTTGTGCCCTAGATAAAGCTGCTTGATTATCGCAGTGTATGCATATAGCGGGCACTGGCTTTTACCATAATGGTATATCTTCCAAAAATTGTCGAAGCCATTTTGCTTCTTCTCCGGCCTTATCTAAGTCTATGAATTCTGATTCCATAGTAGAACGGGCAATACATGTTTATTTGAAAGATTTCTAAGATACCGCTGCTTCTCCTAGAGTAAATACGTATCCGCTAGTTGATTTTGATTCCTCAGAATCTGCAATCCAATTAGCATCATTGTATCCTTCAAGTACAGGTGGATACTGTCCATATCTCAAGGCATATTCTTTGGTATGTGATACGTAACCCAATACTAGTAGTAGAGCAGTCCAGTGTTCATCACTAGGGTTACTAGTGTATCTGCTTAACTTGCTTACAGCGTAAGCAATATCGGGTCTAGTGCAATTCATCAAATACATTAGACTTCCGATAATCTGAGAATACTCCAACTGACGTATTTCAGTTCCTGTATTCTTATGAAGGTGGATGTGTGGGAGAAAAGGATTTGTATTCTCTTTTATCCCATGATCCTTGAATCTTTCTATCATCTTCTCCACGTAGTGAGATTGAGATAGACTGATTCCATCTGGTGTTCTGGTGATTTTAATTCCTAAAATTATATCAGCAACCCCAGATCCTTCATGTCAAAACTGTTGAATAACATTCTTTTAGTGGACTTAATAATTTCAATATTAGTCCCAAGTATCAACATGTCATCTACATAAAGACAAACAATGATACATGCATTTTCAACTGTTTTAGTGTAAACACACTTATCGCATTCATTTATGTGAATCCATCTTTGATCATGACACTATCAAATTTCTCATGCCATTGTTTTGGAGCCTGCTTTAGACCGTATAAGGATTTTACCAATTTACACACTTTGTGTCCTTGGCCTTTGACTATAAATCCTTCAGGTTGCTTCATATATATTTCTTCATTTAATTCACAATTTAAGAATGTAGTCTTGACATCCATTTGATGGATATCTAAGTTATGCAATACTGCAATTGCAATCAACATCTGAATGGATGTTATTCTTATTACTGGTGAATACGTATCGAAGTAGTCAAGTCTTTCATTTTGTCGATAACCCTTGGCTACTAATCTAGCCTTGTACTTATCGATAGATCCATCGGGTTTTAATTTTCTCTTGAAAATCTACTTACACCCAATTGGTTTACTGTCAGGAGGCAAGTTTGCCAATTCTCAAGTATGATTACTTAGTATGAATTCTATTTCGCAATTTATAGCTTCTTTCCACATTTGTGCTTCTGAGATTGACATAGCCTCTTTAAATATTTGAGGCTCGCTTTCAATAGCGTATGCTATGAAATCTGGACCAAAAGATTTTGAGATTCTAGATCTCTGAGTTCTTCTTGGTTCAATTTTCGCATTAACAATCGATTCCTCGGGGCTTTCATCCCTGAACGCCATCTCATGTGTTCTTTTCCCAGAAGTCTTATCTGTTTCCCGTTTATATGGAAAAATATCTTCAAAGAACACAGCATCTCTAGATTCGATAATCATGTTTACATGAATATCTGGTATTTCTGATTTATGAATCAGAAATCTGTAGGCACTACTATTCAAGGCATAGCCTATGAATATGCAGTCCATACAACTTAGTCTTTTTAAGTAATGGTGCTAGTACCTTTGCAAGGCACCCCCACATTTGAGGTAATGATAGGAAGGTGTCCTTCCATGTCATAACTCAAATGGTATAATACCAAGTTTCTTGTGGGGTACTCTGTTTAGAATATAATTTGCAGTTAACAGAGCTTCCCGCCACAAGTTATGCGGAGCTCCAGAACTTATGAGCATGGAATTGACCATCTCCTTCAAAGTTCTTTTCTTCCGTTCAACAATTCCATTCTGCTGAGGAGTATATGGTGTTGTTGTTTGATAAATTATACCAAATTTAGCACATAACTCACTAAAATCATTTGATTCATATTCTCCGCCTCTATCGGATTTTAGAATCTTGATATTCTTGTTGAGTTGATTCTCAACTTCGGCTTTATATGTTATAAACATATTCATTGCCTCATCCTTACTGTTTAAAAGATACACATAACAGTATCTTGTACAATCATCAATAAAAGTAATAAAATACTTTTTACCGCCTCTAGTTGGCATAAACTTCAAGTCACACAGATCGCTATGAACTAACCCTAAAGGTTTTGTATTTCGATCAATTGGGTGAAATGAATTTTTCGCTAACTTGGCCTCAACACAAATCTCACACTTGCGAATTTCTTCCAAGTTGAGTTTAGAAATATATCCTAGATTAGACAAGTTCTTTAAAGACTTGTAATTTACATGCCTTAATCTAGCATGCCATAAAGTAGGAGACTCAAGCAAATAAACAGAAGTTTTTCCTTTATTTATAAGCTTTGGGTACAAATACACAGACTTTTTATCTACTACTGTAACATTGGTTTTAAAAAGTCCATCAACAAGATAACCCTTTCCCACATACATCCCTCCCTTAGTAAGTACAAATTTATCTGAGTCAAAAAACCATTCTAAATCCTTTCTTACTAAGTATTGATCCAGAGATCAGATTCTTGCGAATATCTGGAACATGTAGCACATCGTTCAGAGTAAGCTCTTTTCCAGATGTCTTCTTCAGGATGACCTTGCCTTTTCCTTTAACCTTGGAGACGGTTGAGTTTCCCATGAATAGTCGCTCATCTTGCTCTAGTTTTTTATATTCATAGAATAATAATTTCTCAGAGCAGATGTGCCGAGTAGCCCTAGTGTCTACCCACCAATCCTTATTGTTGGTTGTCAGATTCACTTCTGACACCACAACTTAAAGGCTTGGCGACGTATGGTCGGTCAAGTTTGCCTGTGAATGTTTTTTCTTGTTCTTTTTGAGACGGCTGCGACATTCATTCGCCTTATGCCCTTCTTTGTTGCAGATGTAGGAGGTTCCCTTAAAGCGCACGTTCTTGCCTTCTTGGACCCTTGCCTTTGTACCTCTGGGAAGTCTTCTTCCGCTTTAAGCCTTTGGAAGTAGACGCTTTCCCTTTGAGTCTTTGATCACATTAGCTTTGGCTTCATAGGAGTTCTTACTGCTCCTTTTTTCGGACTTTCTGTTGTCCTCCTCGATTCGAAGCCTCACAATGAGATCTTCCAACTTCAGCTCCTTTCACTTGTGCTTCAGGTAGTTCTTGAAATCTCTCCACGCAGGTGGGAGTTTCTCCACGATAGTAGCAATCTGAAAGGTTTCAGGTAGAATCATAACTTGGGCTTCTATCTCGTGCAAGACAAGTTGGAACTCTTACACCTGACTGATTACAATCTTGCTGTCCACCATTTTGTACTCCAGAAATCGTCCTACGATGAACTTCTTGGTACCAGCATCCTCAGTCTTGTACTTCTTGTCAAGACTGGCCCATAACTTCTTTGTCGTTGTGATGGGACTGTAAACATTGTAAAGAGAGTCATCCAGTCTATTTAAAATATAATTTCAGCAAAGGAAGTCACCTTGAGTCCATGCATTGATTGCAAGGACTGAGTCCCGATCAGTTCCGCATTCTGGTGGATCTTCTTGCAGGATTTGGCCAGATGCAGAGTGGTCAAGTAGAAGAGCATCTTCTGTTGCCATCTCTTAAATTCTGTGCCATCAAATTTCCTGGCTTCTTCAGCTTCGGGTTAGGAAGTAGAGTAGGCATCAAAGCTTGTAGCTGCATGTTTGGTGCCTTGCTTGAGCTATCTTAATTAGTCTCAGATATTTTCTGCAAGTTCAAGCAGAATAGAAGTAAGAAACTTCAATATGTTAATTGTTTTAAGATTGTTGGTCTCTGGGATCAATCTGACAACTAATCAATATCACTGAAATATCACCGATCTAATTGGCCAGGTCGGTTAATATCAGGTGGGAGGTTTTCCGTTCAATAGAACGTTCCTTAATTAAAGAACCACCTTTCAATTACCTTCCTTAGTTAAACACCAATTAGACTGGTATAAGTCAGTCTCAATATACTGATATTCAGTATATCCCCTGCATAAAGAAATTAATTCACTTATACAGTACTTGGAGTGAGGTACGCTTAAAGCGAATCTCCTTAAGACAATTACGTCCCCCGCACCGGTGCTAACGGGTTACTGGACGCTGGTCTCCCAAGATACAACACTCCTTCACGGTATTTGGATAGCACTACCAATCACCGTACGGTCGAACCGTAGTTAACCAGTACCTTCACAGGATTATTGAAGCAGCGGGACTAAGACAAATTTTGGGAAAAGAATATTTTTCTTTGGAACCACCTTCACAGGATTAATTAAAGAACCACCTTTCAATGTACTTTGGAGGAGCACCCACTGTAGAGGAAGAAGGAAGGTAGAAGAATATTTTTCTTTGGAAGTCCCAGATTCAGACAACAATTCTACTAAAGAATCTGTTGAATTTTCTGAGCCCTCTTTCAGAGCGATTTTTTACAGAATCTCTTTTGGAATCTGCTTCGGAAACCGAGTTACTAATTTCCCACTTCCCTTTGGAAGTTACTTCAACTGAGAGAGAGAGAGAGAGAGGATCTCAGTTCAGAACGTAGAGAGAGTTGGATTTTGGTGTGTTTTAATTTGAGAAAACAGAGCGCTATATAAATAGCGCTCCGGAAGGGGTATTTCCGTCCGAACCCAGCCAACAGTTGCAACGGTTCGGTCTGAACCGTTGACCGCCACAACCGTCCAACCGCCCAACTACCGCGACAGTTTACAGACAGTCGTTGGGCGGGACGGTTCGGATCTGGATAGCGGAGCGGGTATGCCCGCGTAACCCATACCCGTGAGACCCGGTTCAAAAAGAGCCAGGCCGGGTAGGGAACCCGAACCCAGACCCGGTCCCGAGCCCGGCACCGGCAGGTCGCCGCCGCCACCGCCAGAGGCGGCGCGCGCGCATGTGCAGGCATGGTTTCCTCCTACTCGCGCGCAAAAACTCCAAGTACCCAAAGGGCACACCCTTTGTTCCCATTTTTCTCTATTTAAACACTGCAAACTTCCATCCCATGGCCAATGTGGGACTAAATGCCTTTAACTACTTTTAGTCCCATTTTGGCTTTGAATTAGGCAATCTTTAAACTTGAATATCTCATTCATTCGAAGTCAGAATTGAACATGTGAATATACCACGTTCATCCCCAATGGAAGGAGAACACACTCCAACCATCATCCAATTTATTCGATTAACGGATCTCGCCGTAATTCAATTCAAAGATTCACATATATTCTTCATATTCCCAACAAGAATTACTTACACCTCACGCTGAGAAGAGTACAAGCCCTTGATGGTCGCCAAGAACAGCGAACTCTTATGGCTAAGCTTCTCTCGCGAATCTCTCACATAGATGAATTACGCCCTTAAGAATTACAAATTCATTGGATTCTCTTGGAATTCATAAAGGCCACCCTAAGGGGTTATTTATAGACCATAAAACTCTCCTAATTCTAAACAAACTCCATCAATTAGATTAAGGAACTTGAATCTAACTCGGACTCAAAACAGATCCAGAAAAGAAAACTGGCAGGTCCGACATTAGTTAACCCTTACGACGTATTCACGTTATAATCCTAACAATCTCTCCCTTGACTTGAATATGTCTAAGTCCGAGAATAGCCACCATGTTTTATGTGCTCGTATCCACACACAATTGAAACAAATTTGACTTCATCTCAATCTCACTCCCTTTTCTCCATAACCCCCTATGAGGTTCACAACTTGATTAGATCAAATAAATTCAGGCCCAACTTGAACTTTATCACCCAACGATTTTTTTTGATCTACGCAAGGTCTATGAGAATTTGTTCCACCATAAGAGTAACGATCTGGACTACTTTGTTGCGCGCCTAATCCTAATCTCTCTTCAGGGTACAACTGAACATCCGAGTTTGAAACGATCGTAGTTTCTGATTGAACATAACCGCTTTTGAAGCCGAGAATAATTGCAATCCATTAACTGTAACTTTCGAATTTTACAACATATACACATTGCTGACACGTTTGGCTTGAAACATCACATGGACATCTTTGAAAACTTACACAAGATCATCTTTCGAACTGAAATAGAACCCTTCTCCTTGTAGGGCTCTAAGAGATATGAGATTGTACCTTGATTCGGGAATATGACGAATGCCTTGAAGAGTAGTGATGCATCTATCATGAGACCGAAACTGGATTGTTTTTTCGCCAATCACCTTGCTTGTAGCAAAATTTCCCATGAAGACTTCTCCTTGAACCGAAGTGTATGAAGAGAACATCTTCCTATTGGAACTGATATGCTGTGAATATTTAGAATCTATGACCCATCTATCTTTGTTACCAACTGATTTGTCTGTAACAGATAGAACGTCACACTGTTCTTCATCTCCCCCAACCAGTTCAGTGACATTAGCATCTACTTGTTTCTTCTTTTGAAGCCAACACTCAGATCTATTGTGCCCCTTCTTATGATAATAGTTTCAAGTCAAATTCTTATGTTTTGAGTTACCCGTGGAATTTTCATTATTACTCTTCTCCCTTGAATAATAGCTTGCTCGAAATCATCATGATGAGACTCACCCGTCAACTGGGTATCAATCTTGTCCTTGTTGAGCAGATGCTCATTGACCTCATTGACCTTAATTGTTGACTTGCCTCCACAGATGATAGCTTCCCTAAAACTCTTATATGAAAAAAATAAAGAATACAGTAATAGAAGCGCTTAATCCTCATCTTCTATCTTAACCTCAATCTTATCTAAATCATTGATAATAGAGAAAAATTCTAAAATATGAGACTTGATAGGTGTACCTTTATGCATGCGGAGAAGAAAGAGACGCTGTTTTAGAATCAACTGATTCGCCAAGACTTCCTTAGATAGTGCTCCTGAAGTCGCTCCCACAATGAGAATATTATTTTCTCTATAGAAAACTCATCCAACACTTCGTCCGCCAAGCAAAGTTGAATAGCCGTCAAGGCTTTCTCATCTAACTCCTGCTAAGTTTCTCCCTTCATGTTTTGAGACTTTTTCTCCCTCCCGGGTAGTGCTTTCTTCAACCCACTCTTGGTAAGGATGACGTTCATCCTAATCTGCCACCTGCTGAAATTGATGATGCTATCAAATTTCTAAATATCAACTTGATCGTAGACATCTTCAAGTTGACATTGCTCTGATACCAATTGTTGAAAAACAATTTGTATGCTCTGATACAAATTATTATGATTTCAGGGAGGGTCGCCCCCCACGATCGGATCGACTGGGGTGGCACAGCGAAAACAAACCACAAGATCTATTAAGGCAACATAAAGAAGAGAAGAAGAAGATATTCCAAATAGATAGAAAGCCAACAAACATCAAACAGATCGCGTGTATGTCTACAGGAGAAGGGAGAGAAACTTATTAAAACTTTAGGGAGTACAATAAGAATTACTTACACCTTATGCTAAGAAGATTACAAGACCTTGATAGTTGCCAAGTACAGCGAACTCTTGTGGCTAAACTTCTTTCACGAATCTCTCATCTAGATGAATTACACACTTAGGAATTATAAATTTATAAGATTCACTTGGAATTCATTGAATGCCATCCCTAAAGGGTTATTTATAGATCATAAAACTCTCCTAATCTTAAACAAACTCCATCAATCAGAATAAAAAATCTGAGTCTAACTCAGACTCAAAACAGATCCAAAAAAGAAAACTGTCAGATCCAACATTAATCGACCTTCACGATGTATTCACGTCATAATCCTAACAATGTGTACCAAGTATTTTACCATTAGACACTTGCCTATCCAGTGACCAACCAAGCCAATCTAAAAACAGAAAGTCAATGAGAAGGGAGCAGTTCCAGTAGTTTCTGCTAATACATGAATTGTTTTAGAGAATGGTTCAGGGTCATATCTAAAATTATTTCTGAGCATAGTCCTACTTTGGAGGTTCTACCAACAAAAGTTCTAGCAAAAGAAGTCCAAATGCAGACAGTAGTCCATGTTAGAACTAACACTAATAATATGGAATTATTTTCCTCTATGCATAGATATTAATATCATGTATAATAGATTTTGAGATGGAGCTTTAAATAATATATCTCTCTTTTGGATGATGAACTGCACTCGGATTTGGATCCTCATTATAATGAACGAGATGGAGAGCCTTCTCTCTACTTGACCGAGCCTCCTATGCGTAGAGATGAATGCGTGGCGGTAGCGAAGGACATCCTCTCTATATATAATCCTTTGATTAGTGGTCTTCCTTTAATGCCCCTAACCCTAATAAGAGAGTAGTACTCGGTATTACCAACCTTTATAACTTAGTGCACCTATTAGACACACCTAATATGTTGACTAACATAAGTTGCACGTGTGTCATAATATGGGATAGAAAATAGGGTATAGATCGAATCAAGAAATATCTTATAATCTCCCACTTGAGACATACCTGACTGAAATCTTGAAAATATATTTATTTTGAAAAACTTTAATATCCCATATCGCTATTTTATTTTAAAAGCGGATGATCATCCTTTGATTTTGAAAAAATCTACACGTGAAAATTATCGTTAGTCATGGTGCACTCAAACTACTGGCCCTCAATGACTGAGAGGATGACTAACACGGCTCACAGACAAATTTCGGTCAAATTTTATGCTTTTGCCTAATTTGTATCGTGAACTTTCTGGCTAATGACCCTAAAAACTTTCGAGAGAATACTTTATTAATGGAGTTCAGTATGTATATGGTAAATGTACATGGAATGTGTATAATATATTTTCATAAGTGTCATGCAACGTGTGCTTACTAGACACACATCATCTAATACTTAGACGATCGTCATGCGAATGCCATCGCTCATATTGAGATGAAGGCTTAAGGTCGTGGAGCCTACGTACGTCCAGCCTAAGTGATCTTGAGAATTCTTAATAGTCTTCTCTAAAGACACTTTATAGTTTAACATGTGCAATTGCACAACTTTAACTTTAATACTATAAATGCACATTTAATGATATCAGCTGAAATAAAATACCATATAATAACTGTATGTCATCATAAAAACTGTTTGAGAAAAATCTCATAAAACTGAAATATAAAACGTATTAAGAATACAAATGGCATTACTGAAAAATTGACATAAAAACTCTCATTCAAAAGGACAATCATAGATATGCTCTCACTCAAAAAAATAATAATCAAGATGATTCTAATACCCCCATGCATGCACAATATCCCAGAAAGGTGGTCATTAGGAGTTTTTTGGTGAGTTAGTCTGTAATATTCTCCACTGTAAACTCATGCACTATGTCAAATTAGCCCATCAGATTGACAAAAAAAGTTAATGTAAAATGAAACTCTTTTATGCTGCCAATTTAAAGTTAAGGTGCAGAAATGAAACCATTCAATGAGCAATACATAATCTCACTCAGCTATTTGGTTACAAGACCAAAATATCACCATGTTATATTAGTAATTAGATCAACTGTAGAAGTCAAAAGTGACCTAATCAATCAATACATAGTCCAACACTTTAAAATGTACTTTCTCTACCAAGATAGAGCTCTTGTAGAATCAAAATGCAATGATATATTCAAGAATAATGCCACTTTATACTACAACAGAAGATAATTGTAATTCGGTTATGGTGTTCTTAAGTAACAATTCTTGATCTTTGATAAAAACTATAGAAAAGTCCAGAATATTGATCGTCCTGATCGATCTAGCCATAATATTCTCTCCCTCGATCATACTTATTACTTTTATCTTCTGATTCAATTGCCGCTCAACTTCTGATTGATGGGTCTTGAAAATTTCTAAATAATCAGATTTCTAGTGAATGAAAAAGTATAGGCATAACAGGAGATATCATTAATGAATATAATGAAATATCTACGACCTCTCCGAGAAAGAATGGGAAAAGGTTCACAAATATCAGTCTGGATAAGCTAAAGTAGATCTTTACTTCTGTCTGACTCAAATTTTCTCAATTTGATTAGTTTTCCTCGAATACAATCAAAATATGTGGAGAAATCAGAGAAATTTAGAGAGTCAAGAACATATATCTTTATAAGGTAATGCAATTTCTCTTGAAAATATGCCCAAAAATATTTATGCCATAACCCGAAGGACTGCAAGAAAATTAGAACGTTTTGCAGAAGTAAGCAAAATGTTATAAGAAGAACTAACACCTGATAAAAAAAATTGTTCATATGATGCACCCACGTTAATTAAAATAAATCATCAACCAGCAAATCAAAACCAATAAAATTATTATGTAGATTGATAATGAAATTAGATTTATTCAAATTAACACCACAATCAGAATGGTTAAAATGACAATATATCCAAAAGAAAACAGTCTAAAAACAGAAATCAAATTATGCCTCAAAGATGACACATGAAAAAATTTCTTCTAAGTACGTGTTTGTTTTGAGCTGCAACTCCTAAAACTTCAAGTCGTAAAACCACTTTTCTTTTTCATTGTTTGTTTTGCTGCAGAACAACTTACAAAATTATCGCCCTCTTTTTCTCACTTGCAGTTGCTATAGTTAATTTTATGATCATATAAATTACACTTTTACACTCATATTTTTTCACTTGCAACTGCTACAGTTAATTTTTTGGTCATATAAATCTCACTTGTAGTACATTTGTAGTTCAAAACAGTTACTTGATAATTAATTTATAATTTAATATTATTAAATATTTAATATTTTTAGCAGTACTAATTTTTATTTAATAATTTATTTCTTAATTTTTAATTTTTATTATTTTAATATTGTTTTAATATTTAATATTTTATTTCTTTAATTTAGTACTGTTGTTTCATATTGGAAATTAATATTTTATTATTTTAATTTGGCATTGTTATTAGTATTCTTAAAATTTTATTAGTATTCTTTAAATTTTCATAAAATTTTATAATTATTTGTTTAGTTAATATTTTATTAATATTTTATTAATTAGACTAATATTTTATTAATATTATTATTATAAATAACATATTAAAGTTATTAATATTTTATCACAAATTTATTAATACATTTTAATTTTCAATTGTCGATTTAATTTAATAATATTTGTAATATGTAAATTAATGCTGCAGTTACTTTTGTGGTGTACTTTTCCATTTACACTTTTACATTACCAATCAAACACCATAAAACACAATATAGTTTTTCACTTACACTTTTACATTACAAACCAAACATCGTAAAATATAATATACTTTTCGCTAACATTTTCACATTACTAACCAAAAACTGTAAAACATAATATATTTTTCCTACTACAATTTACTTTTCTCATTCCTATTTTACGACTTATGACTCGCGGCCAACTGCAGCAAAACAAACAAGCTCTAAACCTAAGACATGACCAAAATTCAAAACTAGTTTAAAATGTTTCTACGAACTCTACTTGAACTTTTCTCCAGTTCCCAAATAAAGTCGTTCCTCAGGCCTAGCTGTTTGCCTTACTGTGAACCCATTCCTTCTTAGATAGCCAAGCTTTATACCTACTGCAATCCTTCTTCATGTGACCATTCTTGCAGAAGTAGCAGGTATCGTCACTCCCTGGTGCTGGATTGTTGTTGTTAGCTGGAACTATCTTCTAATTATCCTTCTGGCATCCTTTCTAATTTTCATTTTCTTGAAGCCTTCTTTCTTGAAACTTTTCTTACTGGCAGCAGTGATAGAGAGTTTTTTTCATACATGACTGTAGAGTTAAGTGTGTAGATTTAGCATTACCTTTCTTGTGATGCTCTTCTTCAGCAAGACATGTGCCAATTAGATCATTCAAACTCCATTCCTTTTCATGATTCTAGTAGTGAACCTGAAACATCTCAAAGCTTTTTGGGAGAGAAAACACCACTAAATGAACCATCAGGGTGTCATTCATAGATAAACCAAGCTCTCTAAGTTGAAGAACTAGCTTGAAAATCTTGAAGATATGCATCTTCACACTTTCACTTTCATCATATTTTAGAGAAGAAGTTGACACAGACAGCTATATTGCCTGCTCTTGACAGACCTTCAAACTGATGCTTGATGACCGCAAGCAAATCCTTAGCGTTCTCCTTCTCAAAAATTCCACCACTCATAGTAGGGTCTTTAGAAGACTTAATTATGAGAATGCTTATCTTGTTGGCCTTAACCCATTTGTCAATGAATACCTGAGTTGTTGCGTTTTGTGCATCAGTAGCCGTTGGGTCAATAATGGACTTGTCCTCGGTTAGCACAAAATCATTATCAAAATAGCCTAATACTATCTGAGAGTTTCATCTTCCAAATTGAATAGTTGGATTTTGTCAGGGCCTCTATTCCAGTCAAGTGTCTTTGGATTAACGTGGGATCCATAACTGCAGTAAAAATAAATTCTATACTGAATTAATATTCACTATGCATAATAAACTTATGTGAATATATATATATATATGCATTAATTATTTACTATCACGAGCCTATCCGAGATTAGAATGGTCGAGTCAGAGTGACATTGTGTTCAGGGTTCATGCCTTTCCACTCCATGGGTCCGACAATTAACAATTTAATCTTACTTTTGGACAATGAGTAATTATGATTGCACCCAGTTGATGATAAAAACATGCTTAAGACTAAACTGACAACGTTCTTTTCAATTACAGACACTTCCTTTATTTTAGGCTTAGGATTATCCTAATCTTACCGATATGTATAGTCTATCTTACCCTACTAGATTACCTAAGAATTCTATAATCACCTTCGACTAATATATAAAACTTTAAGTAACCTAGCACCACTGTCAATATTAATGTGTCACAACTAGAGGGTCCCAAAATAAGAGTAAAATAAAATATGTTACTGAATAGTCTACTTTTGGGCAGCTCTACCTAGTCATATTAGGTTTTACTCATACGATCGTTAACCTTATCACACATAAACCCAATTGGAGATACTGTACTTTATAAAATGATATAATATTTGCTTTCACCAATAAAACTTTAAAGAAAATCATATACTTTAATTGAACAAATGCAATGATATTCACATTCACAACTTGAGTAACAAAAATATTTAAATGTTGAAGTGCTTAAGAATCGTAAAATTCATACGACTGCACAAAATTGGTACTATGCATATTTATTTTGTGACATGCTATAAGTGCCATAAAACAAAAAATTGATACAAGATAAAGACGGGCATTAAAGAAAAATCCTTCTCTGTGCACTATCAGCTAATCTCTTCCCCTTACTACTCAGTAATTTCACAACGGATTCATACTAAGGGTCTGTTTGGTTATCGTAATTAGCCGTAATTCGTAAGTCGTAATTGGTAAAAAATTTTACAGTTATAAATAAGTTACATGTAAATTTTACAGTGTTTGATTGGTATATAAAGTTGTAAGTGAGAAAGTGTATTGTATTTTACAGTATTTGGTTATATAATGTGTAAGTCGTTAAGTGAAAAAATTGACCACAAAATTAACTATTTAGTGATTTAAAAAATTTTAATAATGCAAATAAATATTAAAAATATTAAATATTAAAAAATTAATATTAATATAAAAAAATAATAAAAATTTGCATGACCACAAAATTAACTGTAAGTGGGCTATAGTGAGTGGTAATTGGGTTGCAAGTGAGTGATAGTTGAATCATGTAAGTCTTTTACGAATTACGGTTGAAACAAACACCGTAATTATAATTGAGTTGTAAGTCATTTACGAATTACGGTCTTTTACGATCTTTTACGTCCAACCAAACAGCCCCTAAGGGCCTAAGATATGAGATTCGCACTGCATCAAAAAATTCGTAAACTATGATTGTATTAGTGAACACATGAAATTTGAGCCAATATCTAGATTTAAAAAAAATACTCATACATACAGCTCCAATATATTTTAAATGAAATCTTTGTGACTGGAAATTTTCAAGATGAAGCGTACTATCTGCAGCTTTTATGGAGGCACACACTTAGAGAGAAATAACACTCACAGGTAGATGTGCAGCTAAACAAACAATTTCTTTTCTCGATATGCAACAACAACAACAACAACAAAAAAACTCTCTGAAACAAGCCAGCTTAGATGCCTTGCACCAAATTGAGGCTTAGCATTTTCTGATAACATAAAGCCACAAATTACTAAACAAAATAGCACTGTAAACATGGATAGCTCCATATTGTGCGCACCGACAACAACCAACAGAGAATCACACAATCTCCAGCACAAAGAACAGCTCAAATCACACGAAGAACACACAATCGCAAACAACAGATCTAACGAGGTTCGGCCTCAATGCCTACGTCCTTGGGGCAATCAATGGAGAGAGTTTTCAATTTAGGAAGATGATTACAATAGCTCTGGATCTCTCTGAATGCAAGAGTATCCGCAGCTTTTCTCACTCAAGGCACTAAACCCTAGAAATTACACTTAGGGCTTAAATACTCAGTTTCCTGAAACAGCAGTTTCCGCCCAGACCTGACTATCGGTCGATCGGACGGTCGACCGAAGAAACCCGAGAGAACAGTCCCTGTATTCCGGTCGACCGGCCGGTCGACCCAGAAAACCCGAGAATTGGGTTCCTGCAGTCAGAGCACTTCGGTCGACCGGGCCGGTCGACCGCTCAAATCCCTGTGCATGCTGTGCACGTCGGTCGACCGGACCGGTCGACCGACTCGCCTGTCTTCTGCTGCTGCTTCAATTTCCTGCCCGCTGTCCCTTTGCCTTTCGTCGTAGACTCCTTGGCAATCTTCGACAGCACCTGGCATGACATCAACTCCTCTACTATACTCTCTCTTCCAACAATTCTCCACCTCGGTGAAGATTTCAAAATCTGAGCCGACATCCAATGAACCCCAGTCTATCACCTGGCGAAATCGACACACGATCTCGGCGAAATCGACACACGATCTCGGCTTGCGCGCAACGGACGAAATCGACACACGATCTCGGCGAAATCGACACACGATCTCGGCTTGGAATCTTTAGCTCAGC
This sequence comes from Agave tequilana, assembly GCA_038442645.1. Classification (NCBI taxonomy): domain Eukaryota; kingdom Viridiplantae; phylum Streptophyta; class Magnoliopsida; order Asparagales; family Asparagaceae; genus Agave; species Agave tequilana. Next base: position 111,488 of record JAVJIF010003044.1, read on the forward strand.
TATCCACTGGAATGCACCACATATGCCTTCCCTATACTTCACCTTAGGAGAATTTCTACACCTGCCGATCACCAACCCGTGTCTCCTTCTCCGCAGCTTCACGACCTCATGAAGACTTCCACATGAGTCAACACTGACTCTCCACTAACTAGCTCTATCTAGTCTACCTGTCTTCCACTGACGGTCCAACCAAGTCTGCGTAGAACACACCAAACATCATCGGCTTCAACTGGATGCATACCACTCCTTATGCAAGCTCAACATCTTCTAACCGGAAGATAAACCTGTTCATCGAGATCACACCATCTCACCACTACGTGAGATCCAACTGGCCACACCACTTCACCTCTACATGAAGTCTCTTTACCTCTTACGTGAAGTCTCTCCATCTCTACGTGAAGCTTCAATAGGCCACAACTCTTCACCTCTCCGTGAAGATCCAAAATAACATCTCGAGAACCCAATTAGCTTCATAAGAGTTGCATCACCAATGGCTGCGCCTTTACGGCTGCCTACGTACCTTTACCCAAAAGGATCAAGCCAACCGTAGTTCATTGAAATGAGCTTCAGCAAGCTCAAATAATGGTACCTGTATCTGCAGCAGTGAACCTGTCAGACTGAGTCATATGAACCTCTTCCCGACCATCATGAAGAGCAACGGCCTTCAACTTGAGCTTGTCGCGTTCACAAGCTTGAGATTCATGCTTCTTTAACCACGAGCGTGGTTTCACCTTGGTTCCAATGGCTGCAAATAACTCGACATCCTCAACAATGCGTCAACCTGTTCAGCATCACCTTTGGTATCACGAACTCCACCCGGTGTCACCTCCGCTGAAGTATCCTTTGATGCCGAACCAACTGGAGATGATGGAGTAGCATCAACCTCCACCCGCTGCAATCCTTCCTTGGTCTTCGTCCTCTCCACATGCTGAGAGACAGTGGACTTCAACACTGAAGTCTCTCCAAATGTGACATGCCTGCTCATCACGATCTTCTTGTCTTCGGGGTCCACAACAACCTGTAGCTGTTTCCCTTGACACCCAAATAGACAAACCTCTTTGCTCGCGGATTCATCTTGCCACTCTTGGCACTGAAGTAAGCCGGACTTCCAAATTCCCGCAGCATACCATGATCTTGAGCAAATTTTCCAGACCAAGTTCCCAATGGAGCTTTACTTCCTATTGCCGTCGATCTGTTCCTGAGATGGCTAGCATACTCAGTCGCCTCAGTCCAAAGCGACTTGTCCAATCCTGAATTAGACAATAACTTCCGAACCTCCTCCAGCAAGGAACGGACTATCTTTTTAGCCAACCCATCTGTACCTGTTGAGAAGTGAGTAGCAATCCCTGTGTTCTGGCCAAACTGTAGGAATTGGTCAATGTCTATTCCAACATTACCGATGTAGAGCTCCTTTATCTTCCTACCTACCTGCCTCTCCATTTTTCTTCTCCACTTCCTCAACACATCTAGGGCTTCACCCCTTTGTCTCATTGGATATATCCAAACCTGCCTAGATGAATCATCAATAAACGAGACAAAGTACCTGTGACCTCCAAGCGATGCCGTCTTAGCAGGTTCCCATACGCTCATGTGAACACAATTAAGAAGACCTTCATTGTGGTGAGTACTGGTGCTGAATCTCACCGTCTTCTTGTCCAGAACGCTGTGTCCACCTTTCAAATTGCAGGTAGCAGCACCTTCCATGGATTCCTTCTTGCAGGAGCTTGCAAAGACCTTCCATCTTCGTGTCCGACCTTTCCCTGCAAGTCCTCCGGGCCACCTTTATCTGAAGAACTTGAAGTCTCCACCTGATCTGTAATCGTACTACCCTTCAAGTAGTAGAGATTGCCTCGGCGAACGCCCTTCATCACACCATCGAGCCCTTGATCATCCTTAGATCGCCATCTCGAACAGATATCACCAAGCCCGATGCTTCCAAAATTCCCACGGAGATTAGATTTCTCTTCAACTGAGGTACATACCTCACTCCTTTCAGCTCCCTTTCCATCCCATCAGACATCCTGATTCGGATTGTACCTACACCCTCCACGCTACATGGGTGATCGTCGCCCATAACGACCGAACACCCCTCCAGCTGCTCAAAGTTGGAAAAACCAGCCCCGATTAGGGCACGCATGGTATGTTGTACCTGTATGCAGAATCCACTCATCTTTCCATGAGTTACCAATAATAGGAGAACTGACTGAAAACGAGAAACCTGACGAGTCCGAATCTGCTCCATCCGCCTGTGACCTGCTCCTCTGAGTATTCGTCACTTTTGAAAGATTTGTTTCAGCCTTCGACTCCTTCTTTTCCCCTTGAACTTTGGACAGTCCACTTTCCAGTGCCCTATCTCTCGGCACAAAAATACACTGATCCTTCCTCAGATCCCTATAGCCCGACCTGGACTTCGATCTTCCTCTCACCTCCTTGCCCTTCCGCGATGAACCTCTGCTTCTTACTTCCAGTGCCTCCGCCACTGAGCTTGACTGTGAAGGATGTCTTTCATTCTTCCTTGTTTCATAACTCATCAATGAAGATGACACCTCATCATAATCCAAGCTCTGCCTTCCATTAATGAAGGTCAGTGTGAATGTCTCGTACTCCTCTACAGGTAGTGAATTCAGAAAGATGACCGCCTTATCTTCTCTTCTAGCTTGACATCCAAATTCAGCAGATCTGTAAGAAGCTTCGTATATCGGTTGATGTGCTCATTGACTGTGCTCCCCTTCTGCATCCTGAACTGATACAGCTTACTCTTAAGCTGCAACCTGGACTCTACACTCTTCTTCAGGTACTTCTTTTCAAGGGTTTGCCACAGTTTCTTCGCTGACATCTCATGTTGCACAAGGTTTTTATGTCTTGTGACAAGCATGAACGTATCAAGCCACATGCCGATCTGTTCATCTTCGCCCACTCTTCATCAGTGGTAGTGTTCTTCTTCCTCTCCAATAGAAGAGTGTCCTCGAGGTTTGATGCATTCAGTGCATCCATAACCTCACATCTCCACATACCGAAATTGTTAGTCCCATTAAACTTAACAACTTCAATCCTTGGGTGATTGTTCATTGTCTAACAGATGCAGTTTCTTCTGCCATTGAGATCTTCTTTTGATTCTCTATTTATGCGGAAGAATAATCAAATTGGAATAAATCTCTACTCAGAAAAATGGGATTTTTACCTGCCTCTTGAAACCCTAGATCGAGTTTCTCACCGGATCT
>JAVJIF010003045.1:0-147109 GCA_038442645.1 Agave tequilana
CTCCCTGATAAAGCCGGAGTCAATAAGCTCCTGACTTCTGATTGGATTGCCTCCATTATTTCGGGACGGAACCGTCGCTGCTGTTGTTTGACAGTTTTACATCCGGATTGATGTTGAGGCGGTGCATAGCCACTTGAGGATCAAGTCCAGGCATGTCCTCGTAATTCCAGGCGAAGACGTCTATATACTCTTGTACAAGAGATATAAGATCCTTCTTCTCCGAAAGGTGACAGGCCGTCACTTATGAAGATGGGTTTAGGATTGGCTTCATCTCCTAGGTTGACTTGAACAACCTTGTCTTCTGTGGGTGGCTCACGCTGTTCAAAGGGATATCCCAAAGAGCATTCAAATGTTTGATCCAAGGGTCTGTATCAGATGGATCATTTCTTCATCTTCATCCTCCAGATGGCTTGTCGAAACCATGTTACTGAAAGCCCTTTGAAGATGTTGCCGACACTGACATCTGATTCCCACAACGGACGTGTCTGATGAGCAGTCATGACTTGACAGTCTCTCGAATCAGAGGCTGATGGCACTGGAGTGATATATAGCCCAACCCCCGGCGCGTCTGATGATAGTAATCAGGGGTTTTCCCTTTCGGTACAAAGGATCGAAGCAGTGTTCTTCTTCCTTTTCGAAGTTCAACCAGGCCTGTTGGTTAGATCATACCCCATGCGCTTCATCATCTTGAGCGTTTTCGGTTCATAATGATCGAACTGAGGGGATTCATCTCACCTTCCGATTCTTCGTGGGGCATTGGTTCAGACGCGATTCGCCCAAAAAGTATCGGTCTTTGGCTTTTCGTCTGGCTGGAACCATGAATACAGACTCTTGCGCGTCTCATTATCCTGGTACGTCCCGAAGGATGATTTTATTGGTACATGCAATGATGTCAAAGCATCCATTGCCGACCAGACATCCTCATCTACGTCGGTACTAGTACCGACGGTATGAATCAGACTCACACGCAGGGAAATACGCGAAATCTAAGTCTTCATTAATATACCAACCGCATGCATCGTCGGTGGTATCAACATCGAGCTTATTAGTGCTCTTTACAAGTGGTTCCAACTCCCACAGGCACTCTTCTTTCTCCGGCTCAATGTCAGCTTCATTACCAGAGTCTGGCTCCTCTGGTTATGGGGATTCATTAGTCTCCTCCGGATCCTGATATAAGAGGAGGAGTCCGTGAAATAATTTTCAACCCCTTTAAACGGATGCCTTTCGGCAATCAACGTTCGGACCTGTCCACTCTCGTCAATGTATTTCATGACTTGGTGGAGAGTAGAGGAACGATGGAATTGCGGTGAATCCATGGTCGTCCCAGCAACAGGTTGTAGGAAGTGTCCGCGTCAATGACGTAACATGTCACTTCTGACTTGAGGCTCACCCCTTTAAACGGATGCCTTTCGGCAATCAACGTTCGGACCTGTCCACTCTCGTCAATGTATTTCATGACTTGGTGGAGAGTAGAGGGAACGATGGAATTGCGGGAATTGTGAATCGGTGGAATCAGGTGGTCGTCCCCAGCAGGTTGTAGGAAGTGTCCGCGTCAATGACGTAACACGTCACTTCTGACTTGAGGCTCCCGATCTGGCATTTGAGCTTGATCTTCCCCATTGGGCGGGAGCTGTTGGCATTGAACCCGTAAATAGTCGTCTGGGTGGGGCTCAGACGATGGGTAGGAATGCCTAGAAACTGCATAAACCGGCGAGGTATGATGCTTAGCGCAGACCCTGGTCTACCTGGATGCGGTTCACCTCGGATGACCCAATATACCCTGTGAAGTATAGGGGTCGGTCATGCTTCCCTTTAACCTGCATGTCATCTGTTGTGAAGGTGATGCAGGGAGCATTTGGGGAGGTGTGGAGGCAATCCTCTACATCTTCCTCCCTTGGCACGCGGGTCATAAAGACCTCAGCATTTGCCAAAGCTTCTTGTAGAGCCTCTCTGGTTGACTTTGATAGCCTCAGGAGCTCATACAAGGTAATGCGTGCCGGGATGTTGGCTAATTGAGCAAGACATCAAAACTGTAAGGTGTCGAGGATCCTTCCGTTACACCTTTCGCAAGAACTCGAGAAAACCGAGTTTCTTTCTGTTTCTCCCCAGGCTGTTTAGAGGAGGGCTTTGCTGGCTCTGCAGCTGGTTGTGGAGGAGCTATTGCTGTCTCGCCATACTGTTTCAGGTATGCCTGCCCCGAACGGGTTCCTGCCGTTGGTGGGTTGGGTTCCGCGGCCAGGACTATTGTCTCCTCTTCTGAGTCAGTCAGCGAGGGAACATCAGTATCTGCTTCTCGGGAGGAAGCGCATATCACATGGCAAGATGAAGCCTTCCCTTTGCCTTTGGACTTCCTGTTGGTCACAGTCGTCCATTGTTGCTCGTCGACGAGGTCAGGGTGGACCCACATGATTTCCCCTCGAGGTGTAGGGACGGGTACCAAGCCTTTCTCCCGCTGCTGATGAGGGTCTGTGTTGACCACCCTCAGTTCTCCTTTCGGGACAGAGATCACCCCACGGGTGTCGGGGGTCGTGTCCCAAAATGGAGAATCGACGTCATGTTGGCCGTCATCTTCTTCTGCTCCGGTCGGAGTTTTAATACCTCCGCGTCAATCAGAGCTTGAAGGATGTCCTTAAAGACGTAGCAGCTTTTGGTACGATGTCGAGCATCCTGTGGTATAAGCAGTAGGTGGGATTGTCGGTCTTGCCGACTTCCTCCGGGCGCCTAATTTCAGGGAGCTTCAGTCGATTGCTTTTGTTGAGTAGCTTGAAGAGCGAATCGACGTGTTCCTCCTGAAGGAATACTGCTTGTTGGGCGTGGCTGGCTTGAAGAGCCACTTGCCCTGCCTGTTTGAGGTTTGGTGGGAGATTTGGTCTCCGTCGCCAAATTATCCTTCCGCTTCGTCTGAAGGGAGGTGTCTGGTGCACGCCTTGTCGACCTCTCTGGCCTGGGCTTGCCTTCTTCCGCTCTGACGCGGGCGACAATCTCCTCAGCCTGTTCACCTTGCTGGATTAATTGTTTCCAGGTGCGGCTTTCAGCAACTCCTATTTGAGCAAGGAGTGAGGTTTGGAGATTATGGCGACATGTTTCCACCAGGGTGGCCTGGGTCATGCCGCTTGGATATCGGAGTGCCATGTTCCGAAATCTTTCTACGAAAGACTTGACGGACTCTCCCTTTCGCTGTTTTGTAGCTAAAAGGGTAGGCATTGTGACTTCGGAGTCGTCTTCGAAGAAGCGTGTCAAGAACAGCTTCTCTAGATCCCCCAGTTCTTGATAGAACCTCCGGGAGCTTCATAAACCACTCAAAAGCCAACCCTTTCAGGGTGCCGATGAACAGTCGCGCCAGGATGGCGTCATTATCTACCACATTCCCGGTCTGGGATTTGAAGTAGTAGATGTGCTGGTTGGGTGACCCCTTCCCGTCGAATGCTTGGAGGGTTGGAGCCTTGAACTTAGGAGGGTATGGAACTAAGTCCCACTCAGCCGGATAGGGCCAGACCACTCCCGCTTCTTTGAGGTCCTTGCGATTGGCAAGGGCCTCGAGGCGTCGTTCCAATTGACTCACCCTCTTAGCATGAGTCTTCTCCTGGTCTTGGTCGCTTCTTGCCTGCGACGAGGGCTTGGACACATCCGAGGTAGATCGTCGTGTCTCGTCAGAAGATTCGGAGGGTGGGCTTCCTCCCTTTCTCCCTTTCCCCTTCGGTCGTCTAGGAGGAGATCTCGCTCTTTCTTCAAGCAATTTCTCAAGCATATGCTTAAGGGAGTCAATGGATCTCTGTTGAGAGGCGATTATATCCATCTGGTGCTTCTGCGTCTGTTCTAAACGCCTGGCCGTCTCCTCAGGAGTGTCGGCCATGTAGGCGGAAGCCTCCTTCTCGACGGAAGAGTTTGAAGCCTGCGACTCCACTATAGCGGAGTGAGACCACCCATTCTAATGCCGCGGGCTAAGGCATTATAGTCAATTGGGGGAATGGCCCCTGTCCGGGTGCGAGTGTGTTGATACACCCCTCCGGTTCAGAGTCAGATTCCTCTGAGTTGACCATTAGTTGTTTTCCCTTACTTCTGCTAGTCATGTTTGCAGTAAGCTCTGGGTATTCAACATCTGAGAAGGTTCTCCTTGTAGGGGCCGGAAAATTTGGTGGGGAGAAAGTGGTTTTAGCTGTAAAAGATTTCCTTGATTCAAGCGAAACGATTACAACCAAAAGAACTACTCTTCCCTCTTTTCCAGTTACAAGGGAGGGAGGATGTCTGAATCTTCCCTTGTTTAAGGCTGGGTTCTTCGTGTGGCGATGGAGAGTGAATCTTGTTCTCCGTTGACCAGATGACCGTCCTGGACCGTCGGGGGTCTTCTCTTCGGTCGGTAGAAAGAGTAACTCAGCTCCGTCTACCAAAACTCTCAAAGAGGAGGTAGGCGAAGAGCGGCTAGTACTCAGTAAGCTCGCTGAAGAGTCGTGCTTCCCTCTTGATGATCCTCTTGCCTGGATCGATTTTGATGATGCCTTATCTCAAAGCTCTCTCCCTTCAAAACTCCGATCTTCGCTTTGATTGTCGTCCTTTTTCCTTCTCGTCCTCAATCCTCCTCCCCTTCAATAGTGACGGAACTATTTATAGGGTTTTTAGGGGGTGATCGTGCCCTCCTGAAAACCACTCCCGATTGAGGGGCCACTACCCGCTACATGCGCGGTGACTGGCCCTTTATTTCGGGTAGTTGCAACTGAGACGCGGGTGTCGAGCCAACGCGCCTTGGATGCTGAGACGCGGGTGTCGAGCCAACGCGCCTTGGTACTGAGACGCGGGTGTCGAGCCAACGCGCCTTGGTACTGAGACGCGGTCTTTGGGCCGACACGCCTTGGTACTGAGACGCGGTCTTTGGGCCGACGCGCCTTGGTACTGAGACGCGGGTGTCGAGCCAACGCGCCTTGGATGCTGAGACGCGGGTGTCGAACCAACACGCCTTGGATGATGAGACGCGGGCTTCGGGCCGACGCGCCTTGGTACTGAGACGCGGGCTTCGGGCCGACGCGCCTTTGATGCTGAGACGCGGGTGTCGAACCAACGCGCCTTGGATGATGAGACGCGGGCTTCGGGCCGACGCGCCTTGGTACTGAGACGCGGGCTTCGGGCCGACGCGCCTTTGATGTTGAGACTCTGCTTTCTTAGTGGCTTGTCTGTTTTGGACATTTTTTTAGACAGCCTACAGAACCCCTCCAAAGTTTCCGATATTCCGCAGTTAAATGGGACGGATTTCGGAATACTTTGGATTTTAGCCGCGTTCGCCTCTATGACTGGACTATTAATGCTCCGGGTTTGATCTTATCTGGATTTGGTCTTCGTGAGTGTACTGTTGAACTCTTTGAAGCCATCAGAGTTGATCGTGTTGAGTATCTAGATGCACAGTCTAAACCTCCCCGATCGCTTTTAGCCTGTCACGAGTGCGCTTTTGACCAGGAGTGGTTGGTCTTCTGCTTGTGCCAGTGTACTGTTGAACTAATTTGCAGAAGCCGAACGCAGGTTCTTTTTGATAAGATGCGGCGTCAATCAAAAGATGAGACGTGGCATTGATCCGTAAAGTAAGACGCGGCTGTCAGTCCCTGAGACGCAGCGTCAATCACAAGGTGAGACGCAGCTCTGAATAACGCAAATCTGTCTTGCGCGGATCGGGCAGACGCGAGAGATGCAGCCTTGTCTGCTGAAGGGACGCGGCTTTCCCATCTGCGTCTAATGTGATCTGACTCAAGATTTTAGGAGATCTTTGCTCGTCAGGTCTTCACTGTCGATTGGGATTCCGAGTCATCCGTTGATTCCCAAGGCAGTTATCCACGCGTCAACTCCTTATTGGACTCAGGAGTTACTGCCCTTGGACGCAAAACCGATGCGGGCGGTTGAAAACCGGCGCTTGCGACGGTTCCCAAAGCGGCGTTCCACGCGTCAATCCTTCACTGGGCCTTGACAATCGTGCGTGACGGTTCCAATTAACGCCTCATTAATGGCAGTTATTAGGGCCTGCCTATAAATAGGGTGCGCTCCCCTTCTATAATCCAAGCTTGGATTATTTCTCTTTGGATTGCTCTGAGAAATCCCACCTTCTTCAGAAAAGAGTTTCTTGATAGGGACTCCGTCTCCATGGACGAAGGTAATCCCGAGGATGAAGATGACCCAGAGCTCTCACGCTTGGGTTTGGTCTCTTCAAGAAGAACCCCCTCTCGGATCATCTTGGACGCCTGCGTTTGGGTGCAGAGAGGCCAACTCTGGCCAGAGGTCTCTGCTGGTATGTCCCCCGATGATGTGCATAGCCTGAACTTCGGCATGATCATCTGAATGAAGTCCCGGTGCATTCCTCCTCTGGAATTTGTGCCAGTGACTTGACTTCTCTGAATGCAGGCGCTTGACGCTGGCTTTGCCCATTGCGTTTTACTGCCTTGGCGCGTTTCAGACCTGAATCTTGCAACTCCTGTTCACCCAACAAAGAGATGGCAATTTTTGGCGTTCTGAAATTCTTTGCGTCTGGTGCATTAGGCGCGGGTACAAACTGAGGCCGCGTTTGAATCCTATGCGTGGCGCAGTTTGACTTGCGTCTGTTTGACTGTGCGGGTCATTCCCGCGTCTGAAGTCTTGAATGGCTGCCGCGTTCTGTTACTCAGTTTTTTTTTTTTATAAAAATGTACTGAGTTCCAGATTTTCTGACTCTCTTGCTTATTCTTTGCAGGTAGGCTTGCTTGTCCTTTTTCAGGTTTGCTGGGCCCCAGAAAGAATATACCGGCTGGCGAACTTGCTCCACGTTCGTTTGTGAGAGATTAAATTATGGTCCTCGTCGTTTGTGAGAGATTAAATTATATCTCTGACGAGGACCCAACCCTCGCCAAGGTCTCTTCAGATCTGGTGCAAGAGATGGATAGGCCGAGTATCGGCGAGGGTGGTCGGCGGTTACGGTGGCGGAAAAGATCCTCTTCCTCTCCCAACTCCAGAAGTGACATCAAGGACATTCCGTTGGATGGCCTGCTGGGGAAAGGGATGGTGATGAATGCAGGACTCTCTGCTGCCGCTGGACCGAGTGGAGGGTGGCATCCTTTGTGATGACTCCTAAACTTCCTTCTCACCCCAAAAGTGGCTCCATGTTTGTTGGATGATCTGCTAGGGAAAGAGACGCGCCTGAACGAAGGGTTGCAGGACCTTCTGTTGCCACCGGACCTCAAGAACACCATTGCTCTTGGCTTAGTCAGCTAGGCGCTTTCGAAAGTTGGCGTCGTCGCCATGGCGCAATCGGTTCCAGTTGTGCACCTGGGATCAGATGCGGTTTCAAGGAGTGAGTACGGCCTCTGAGAGAGAGAGGGACTTCTTTGTACTCCTTAATTGTAACACTCAATCTTATTGTATAAGAGAGCGTTTTGTATCACTTTCATATGCTTGAATATCAAATAAAAGTGACACTTTTTTTTTGCCTCTTTCTGTTGTCTTGAATGTTTTGTTTTAGAAGTAAAAGAATGATTTTGGTGGACCCGCCACTTTATAAAAGAAAGTGACAGGTGGAGTGCGTACCCCCAGAGAAAGTGAACTTTTATCAAGGATTTGGGATTAACTTGATTTAAGATCAGCTGGGATTTTGATGGAAGCATTGTTTATCGGTGTAATGTTAACCAACAATGCCTCCCAAATGAATTTGATACTCGGTTGGGGAGAATATCAAATGAAACTAGACTCGTGGGGAATCTAGTAAGATTTTTACCGCTAGAGGTGTGATATTAACTTAACGGTTTAGAAGTAGTCTTGTCAGAAGTGTAATATTAACTTGACAAGGACGTGAGTTAGAGGTGTGATATTAACCTAACTCATCAGCATCTCAGTTTTATTTGGGAAAACTGAGGATGTCACTGTCATAGGTGTGATGTTTAACTTAACAGTGATAGAAATGCTAGAGGTGTAATGTTGAACTTGGCATTAGTCGTCTCGGCTTAAAGAAGTCAAGGAAAGGTCATAGCCATAGGTGTATTGTTGAACTTAGCAATGACTCGGATGCTAGAAGTGTAGTGTTAACTTGGCATCGTTCATCTCGGCTTGGACAAGGAAGTCGAGGAAAGTTCATAGCCATAGGTGTATTGTTGAACTTAGCAATGACTCGGATGCTGGAAGTGTAGTGTTAACTTGGCATCGTCCATTTCAGCTTCGATATGGAAGTCTGAAGAAAGGTGACTGTCAGAGGTGTGATATTAACTTGACAGGCACTCGAAGTACCGCTTAGAGGTGTAATGTTAACTTTAAACAGTAGTTTTGTCAGAGGTGTGATATAACTTGACAAGAATTTGCTTGCGATAGGAGCAATTTGAGGACCTGTCATTCTATTGATGAGATTGACAAGTGGATTTTGAGGTGCCAGAGGTATAGTGTTAACTTGGCAAATTTGAGAGTTTGTTACTCTATGCAGAGTTAACAAGCCAGGTTTGTACTCGACAAAGAGTATTCATTACCAGAGGTATAGTGTTAACATGGTAATGATTGCATTTAGTGGTCCTACCATTCTATGGATGAGAATTGGTAAGGGATTTTTGGAGGGAAGAGTGGAATCAAGTCCACTTAGGATTTTTAGCAAACCCTCAGCTATCAACGGATTTGAGGTGCCTTTACCAACTACCGTTTGGGTTGGGCTAGCCATGCTATTCCCCTCAGCATGATGAGTTGTCGAAGACTTATGTTGGACTTAAAAGCCAACATTTTCCTCTATCCTTAGCCGTCGGAGGCGTTGGATGTTTTTGATCAGAGGTGTATTTTTTTAACTTGATCGGTAGGATTTTTAGCAAACCCTCAGCTATCAACGGATTTGAGGTGCCTTTACCAACTACCGTTTGAGTTGGGCTAGCCATGCTATTCCCCTCAGCATGATAAGTTGTCGAAGACTTATGTTGGACTTTAAAGCCAACATTTTCCTCTATCCTTAGCCGTCGGAGGCGTTGGATGTTTCCGATCAGAGGTGTTTTTTAACTTGATCGGTGGAAGAATGCCATCTAGGGATAGTATTTCTTCAGGAATTTGCCATTGATTGGCATCATGAGTGTATCGCCATTTGAGGTTATGAGGCGATACGATCCATTTGAGTAGACTGACTCTACTACAAACGGTCCTTCCCATTTGGGTTGGAATTTTCCTTTCGTCTTGTGCGTCATGACCATGGGTCTTCGGACGGCTAAGACGAGGTCGCCTTTCTTGAAAGTTCGGGATTTGACTTTCTTGTTGAAGGCTCTGGTGATACGAGCTTGATAAAGCTCGATTTGTTGTTGGGCCTGCAGACGCTTGTCATCCAAGGCTTCCAATTCTTGGAGTCGCTGTCGATGCTTCTCCTCTGTTGTCATTTCCGCTGTCAAGGCGACGCGAAGAGATGGAATTTGGATTTCCAGTGGAAGGACGGCTTCGCATCCGTACACCAAGGAAAATGGCGTGGCTTTAGTTGGGGTTCGCACAGTCGTGCGATAGGCCCATAAGCATTCGCCCAACTTATCGTCCCAGTCCCGTTGACTTTTCGAGACGAATTTCTTGAGAAGCTTGCCAATAGTCTTATTGAAAGCTTCTGCGAGGCCGTTAGCGGGCGGATAGTATGCCGTTGATGACACACTCTGGATTCTGAACTTGGCGCAGAATCTCTGAAAAGCCTGGCTGATGAACTGGGGTCCATTGTCATGGACAATCCGCCGAGGCACACCGAGGCGGTAAATAACGTGATGTTTCACGAACTTGATCACGTTAGAAGATTTCACCTCTTCAAAGGGATAGCTTCGGCCCACTTTGAGAAGTAATCGGTTATCGCTAGGATGAACCGATGTCCTTTTGATGATGGTGGGCTGATAGGACCAACCACGTCCATCCCCCACATTCGAACGGCCAGGTAGAGGTCGTAGAGTGGAGGTATCCTGGTGCTTGATGGATGAAATCGCCATGTATTTGACAGGCGTGACATTTTTGGCATAGGCAACAGCATCGGCAACCATCTTGGGCCAGTAGTAACCCAATCTTTGGAGTCGGTTTGCCAGCTTCGGGCCAGGTTGATGAGCTCCACACGTACCATCGTGGCTTCTTTCAACACTTCGTGGGCTTCTTTTGATGAGAGGCACCGAGTAAGATCCCGTCATGCGATCTACGATACAATGTTCGCGAAATCGCATTGTAGTAGAATTTGGAGGCTTTCCTTCGGATGGCAGCCGCCTCCCTGGTGTCTTCGGGCAAGATGCCGTATAAGACAAAATCAATGTAGGGGAATCGCAGTCTTTAAGCTCTGGATCGGTTGACACTTCAAGTGTTTCCTTACCGCGACGATCTCCCGTTGACCTCTGGTAGTCTCCGAGGGGACTTTTTGGGCAGTATAGGTCGTGGCTATAGACGAATATCTTCTCCATTGCTCCAGCTGGAAGAGCTAAGGAGGCAGCAAGGGATGCAAGTGCATCTGCATGCGCATTTTGCTTGCGCGGTACATGGTCGATGTAGAAGTTTGAAAACCTCTCGGCCATGTGGATTGTCGCGTTGTAGTAGGGTACTAGATCTTCATGCCTGACCTCATACTCTCCGCGAACCTGGCTGACGATGAGTTTGGAGTCACCGTACGCCTCGAGATTTTTAACGCCAATCTCATCGGCGAATTGCATCCCAATCAAAAGAGCGTTGTATTCCGCCACATTGTTGGAGCAGGGCTCGGTTAACGAGATAGCTCGGGGAATCACATAATTTTGTGGGGAGACGAGTACTACTCCTACCCCCGCAACTGTGTGTCCCTTAGGGCTTGTTCTTGATGCACCATCGAAGAAAAGTTGCCATACTTGTCCTTCGAACAATGTCTGGGTTAGGCAGGCTTCGGCGACCTCGTCTGGGAGATCCTCGTAGAGTTTAGCTGCCCTCGGATCTGGGTGTTCGGCTAAGAAGTCCGCCACCGCTTGTCCTTTAATGGCTTTTTGGGGTAGGAAGTGCATCTCATATTGAGAGAGCAATATAGCCCATTTCGCCAGTCGGCCGTTCAATGATGAAGGCTTTGTCATGAGTAACCTCAGGGGGTTGACTTTGGATATGACATTTATGGTTTGGCCCACCAGATAGTGTCGCATTTTCTGAATAGCGAACACCAGTGCCAAACATTCCTTCTCGATCGGGTTGTACCGATGTTCGGCTCCGATCATCGTTCTACTTAGGTAGTAGATTGCTTGTTCTCGCCCCTGGTCATCATTCTGAGCTAGTAGAGCTCCCAAAGAATGATCCATTGATCGGACGTACACCAGGAAAGGCTTTCCGGATACCGGAGCCGCCAGGACTGGTGGTTGGGTGAGGTAGTGCTTGATCTCCTCAAATACTTGCTGGCAAGCGTCGTCCCAAATGAACGAAACGCCCTTCTTCATCAGCTTAGCGAAGGGTTGGCATCTCCCGGAGAGATTTGAAATGAATCTGCGGATGTATGCCAATCGTCCTTGTAATCCTCTGAGCTCCTTGAGGCTTCTGGGGGGTTGCATCTCTTGGATAGCACGGACTTTCTCCGGATCCAAATGGATTCCTGTGGAAGTCACAACAAACCCTAGGAATTTGCCACTGGCTACCCCCAGGAAGGACTTGGTGGGGTTCATCTTCAATTGATGAGCCCGCATGATGTCGAAGACCACCCTCAGATCAGCTATGTGATCTCCTTTAATGCGACTTTTCACCGCGATGTCGTCGACATACATTCCACCGTTTTGCGTATCTGCCGATGGAAAATGGCATTCATGGCCCTTTGGTAGGTTGCCCCCGCATTTTTCAGACCGAAGGGCATGACGGTGTAGCAATATACCCCTAAAGGTGTCCTGAAGGAGGTGTGCTTTTCGTCATCGGGATACATCTTGATTTGATTATATCCTGAGAACCCATCCATAAAGGACATTCGCTCGAATCCACAAGTATTGTCAATCATGACATCTGTGATTGGCAATGGGAATTCGTCTTTGGGGCAGGCCTCGTTTAGATCACGGAAGTCGATGCAGATCCGGATCTTCCCGTATTTCTTGGCGACGGGGACGATGTTGGCTACCCAATCGGATGCTGTTCCTCCCTGATAAAGCCGGAGTCAATAAGCTTCCTGACTTCTGATTGGATTGCTTCCATTATTTCGGGACGGAACCGTCGCTGCTGTTGTTTAACAGGCTTCATGTCCGGATTGATGTTGAGGTGATGCATAGCCACTTGAGGATCAAGTCCAGGCATGTCCTCATAATTCCAAGCGAAGACATCTATATACTCTTGTACAAGAGATATTAAATCCTTCTTCTCTGGAGGCGACAGGCCGTCACTTATGAAGATGGGTTTAGGATTGTCTTCATCTCCTAGGTTGACTTGAACAACCTCATTCTGTGGGTGGCTCACGCTGTTCAAAGCGGATGTCCCAAAGAGCATTCAAATGTTTGATCAAGGATCTGTATCAGATTGGATCATTTCTTCATCTTCATCCTCCAGATGGCTTGTCGAAACCATGTTTACTGAGAGCCCTTTGAAGATGTTGCCGACACTGACATCTGATTCCCATGACGACGTGTCTGATGAGCAGTCATGACTTGACAGTCTCTCCGAATCAGAGGCTGATGGCACTGGAGTTGATATATAGCCCAACCCCCGGCGCGTCTGATGATAGTAATCAGGGGTTTTCCCTTTCGGTACAAAGGATCGAAGCAGTGTTCTTCTTCCTTTTCGAAGTTCAACCCAGGCCTGTTGGTTAGATCATACCCCATGCGCTTCATCATCTTGAGCGTTCTCGGTTCATAATGATCGAACTGAGGGGATTCATCCTCACCTTCCGATTCTTCGTGGGGCATTGGTTCAGACGCGATTCGCCCAAAAAGTATTAGTCTTTGGCCTTTTCGTCTGGCTGGAACCATGAATACAGACTCTTGCGCGTCTTCATTATCCTGGTACGTCCCGAAGGATGATTTTATTGGTACATGCAATGATGTCAAAGCATCCATTGCCGACCAGACATCCTCATCTACGTCGGTATTAGTATCCGACGGTATTGAATCAGACTCACACGCAGGGAAATACGCGAAATCTAAATCTTCATTAATATACCAACCGCCTGCATCGTCGGTGGTATCAACATCGAGCTTATTAGTGCTCTTTACAATGGGCTCCAACTCCCACAGGCACTCTTCTTTCTCAGGCTCAATGTCAGCTTCATTACCAGAGTCTGGCTCCTCTGGTTGTGGGTTTCATTAGTCTCCTCCGATCCTGATATAAGAGGGAGTCCGTGAAATAATTTTCAACCCCTTTAAACGGATGCCTTTCGGCAATCAACGTTCGGACCTGTCCACTCTCGTCAATGTATTTCATGACTTGGTGGAGAGTAGAGGGAACGATGGAATTGCGGTGAATCCATGGTCGTCCCAGCAACAGGTTGTAGGAAGTGTCCGCGTCAATGACGTAACACGTCACTTCCGACTTGAGACTCCCGATCTGGCATTTGAGCTTGATCTTCCCCATTGGGCGGGAGCTGTTGGCATTGAACCCGTAAATAGTCGTCTGGGTAGGGCTCAGACGATGGGTAGGAATGCCTAGAAACTGCATAACCGGCGAGGTATGATGCTTAGCGCAGACCCTGGGTCTACCTGGATGCGGTTCACCTCGGATGACCCAATATACCCTGTGAAGTATAGGGGTCGGTCATGCTTCCCTTTAACCTGCATGTCGTCTGTTGTGAAGGTGATGCAGGGAGCATTTGGGGAGGTGTGGAGGCAATCCTCTACATCTTCTTCCCTTGGCACGCAGGTCATAAAGACCTCAGCATTGGCCAAAGCTTCTTGTAGAGCCTCTCTGGTTGACTTTGATAGCCTCAGGAGTTCATACAAGGTAATGCGTGCCGGGATGTTGGCTAGTTGAGCCAAGACGTCGAAGCGGTAAGGTGTCGAGGATCCTTCCGTTACACCTTTCGCAAGAACTCGAGAAAACCGAGTTTTTTTCTGTTTCTCCCAGGCTGTTTAGAGGAGGGCTTGGCTGGTTCCACGGCTGGTTGCGGAGAAGCCGTTGCTGTCTCGCCGTACTGCTTCAAGTATGCCTGTCCTGAACGGGTCCCTGCCGTAGGTTGGCTGGGCTCTGCGGCCAGGACTATTGTTTCCTCTTCTGAGTCAGTCAGCGAGGGAACATCAGTGTCCGCTTCTCGAGAGGAAGCGCATATCACGTGGCAGGATGAAGTCTTCCCTTTGCCTTTGGACTTCCTGTTGGTCACAGTCGTCCATTGTTGCTCGTCGACGAGGTCAGGGTGGACCCACATGATTTCCCCTCGAGGTGTAGGGATGGGTACCAAGCCTTTCTCCTGCTGCTGATGAGGGTCTGTGTTGACCACCCTCAGTTCTCCTTTCGGGATAGAGATCACCCCCACGGGTGTCGGGGGTCGTGTCCCAAACTGGAGAATCGACGTCATGTTGGCCGTCATCTTCTTCTGCTCCGGTCGGAGTTTTAATACCTCCGCGTCAATCAGAGCTTGAAGGATGTCCTTAAAGACGTAGCAGCTTTTGGTAGGATGACCGAGCATCCTGTGGTATAAGCAGTAGGTGGGATTGTCGGTCTTGCCGACTTCCTCCGGGCGCCTAATTTCAGGGAGCTTCAGTCGATTGCTCTTGTTGAGTAGCTTGAAGAGCGAATCGACGTGTTCCTCCTTGAAGGAATACTGCTTGTTGGGGCGTGGCTGGCTTGAAGAGCCACTTGCCCTGCCTGTTTGAGGTTTGGTGGGAGATTTGGTCTCCGTCGCCAAATTATCCTTCCGCTTCGTCTGGAGGGAGGTGTCTGGTGCACGCCTTGTCGACCTCTCTGGCCTGGGCTTGCCTTCTTCCGCTCTGACGCGGGCGACAATCTCCTCAGCCTGTTCACCTTGCTGGACTAATTGTTTCCAGGTGCGGCTTTCAGCAACTCCTATTTGAGCAAGGAGTGAGGTTTGGAGATTATGGCGACATGTTTCCACCAGGGTGGCCTGGGTCATGCCGCTTGGACATCGGAGTGCCATGTTCCGAAATCTTTCTACGAAAGACTTGACGGACTCTCCCTTTCGCTGTTTTGTAGCTAAAAGGGTAGGCATTGTGACCTCCGAATCATCTTCAAAGAAGCGTGTTAGAAACAGCTTCTCCAAGTCGCCCCAGTTCTTGATGGAACTTCCGAGAGCTTCATAAACCATTCAAAGGCCAACCCTTTTAGGGTGCCAATGAATAGGCGTGCCAGGATGGCATCGTTATCTACCACATTCCCGGTCTGAGATTTGAAGTAGTAGATGTGCTGGTTGGGTGACCCCTTCCCGTCGAATGCTTGGAGAGTTGGAGCCTTGAACTTAGGAGGGTACGGGACTAAGTCCCACTCGGCCGGATAGGGCCGGACTACTCCAGCTTCTTGGAGGCCTTTACGGTTGGTAAGGGCCTCGAGGCGCTGCTCCAGTTGACTCATTCTTTTAGCATGAGCCTTTCCCGGGGTCTGGTCGCTTCTTGCCTGCGACGAGGGCTTGGACACATCCGAGGTAGATCGTCGTGTCTCGTCAGAAGATTCGGAGGGGTGGCTTCCTCCCTTTCTCCCTTTCCCTTTCGGTCGTCTAGGAGGAGATCTCGCTCTTTCTTCAAGCAATTTCTCAAGCATATGCTTAAGGGAGTCAATGGATCTCTGTTGGGAGGCGATTATATCCATCTGGTGCTTCTGCGTCTGCTCTAAACGCCTGGTCGTCTCCTCAGAGTGTCGGCCATGTAGGCGGAAGCCTCCTTCTCGACGGAAGAGTTTGAAGCCTGCGACTCCACTATAGCGGAGTGAGAACCACCCATTCTAATGCCGCGGGCTAAGGCATTATAGTCAATTGGGGGAATGGCCCCTGTCCGGGTGCGAGTGTGTTGATACACCCCCTCCGGTTCAGAGTCAGATTCCTCTGAGTTGACCATTAGTTGTTTTCCCTTGCTTCTGCTAGTCATGTTTGCAGTAAGCTCCGGGTATTCAACATCTGAGAAGGTTCTCCTCCTGTGGGAGCGTCTTCTTTTGGCTGACGGGGGAATCAGGGTCAGCTGTCTAATTAAAGACGGCTGTTGCACGCCTGACTCGCAATGGCATCCAGAGAGCATCTGGATGAGCTGTTGACAGCAGCATGGAGAAGTGGTCGGATTGGCACTCCTTTTCCTTGTCAAATAATCCCTCAAATCTGTGGGAGGGGGATTAAAGAGACTGGTCTCGCAACGTGGACGACGGGAGACAGTCATGTGCTGTTCAGCCTGGACACCGGTTTCAGAAACGCGGCTGTTGCGTCGCGGCTGCGTCACGCGCATCTGGCGTCTCTGTTGATATGAGATGCGACTTTCGCGTTGCTGTCTGCTGCGTTGGAGCAGAGAGACTTGGGAGAGAGTGGGCTGCTGGGCCCCACGCCTATGGGCGCGTGCTTCCTGCGTTTGACAAGACGCAGAAGCTTCGCTTTGGCGTTTGGCAAGTTGGTCTCCAGAAGGCCCAACTTGGGGAGTCTCGCGTTTGGGTCGCCAAACGCGGATCTCTCGTATTGGACGAGGTGCGGGCAAGGCATCGGATCGTACGCTGCGTTCAACCCCAGTCAGAAAACCAACGGTTCCGACCGAGTGTTTACGCGCGCGTCTTCTCTGTCGACGCTCGGCATTCCGATTGCGCCGTGGAGGAAGAGAGAAGCCAACAACTTCCTGGTTTGTAGAACCAGGGGTGTTTGCCACGCGGGTCTCCTGAGAGACGCTGACGCGGGCGTTCTGTGCGACACGGTCGATCGCACCAGTAGATGTGCCGGGACCACGCGGGCCTTCAGAGAGGCGTTGGCGCGTGTGTTCTGCGCGACGCGGTTGATCGCAGCAGAGGAGTCTGAGGTTACGCGGGCCTTCTGGGAGGCGTCGGCGCGTGAACAAACTTGGCACAGTGGGCAGCAGGAGCACCCGACAGAGCCTCAGATTGGGCTTCAGGGGGCTGTCCACTTGAGACCCTGCGGCAGACGCGGGTCTTTGGGCTCTTGGAGCCAGAAGAGAGGAACTCTTCATACTTCGCCTGGTCGAACTCGACGACGAGGGATTCGACCATTTTCCCCTTACGGAGAACGTCATCTTGCACCACGGTGCGCTCGTCAGTAACGAAGGTATTCCCCAGCGGAGTCGCCATCTCTTGTAGGGGCCGGAAAATTTGGTGGTCGGAGAAAGTGGTTTTAGCTGTAAAAGATTTCCTTGATTCAAGCGAAACGATTACAACCAAAAGAACTACTCTTCCCTCTTTTCCAGTTACAAGGGAGGGAGGATGTCTGAATCTTCCCTTTGTTTAAGGCTGGGTTCTTCGTGTGGCGATGGAGAGTGAATCTTGTTCTCCGTTGACCAGATGACCGTCCTGGACCGTCGGGGGTCTTCTCTTCGGTCG
The DNA here is from genome assembly GCA_038442645.1 of Agave tequilana. Classification (NCBI taxonomy): domain Eukaryota; kingdom Viridiplantae; phylum Streptophyta; class Magnoliopsida; order Asparagales; family Asparagaceae; genus Agave; species Agave tequilana. Next base: position 17,362 of record JAVJIF010003045.1, read on the forward strand.
GTAGAAAGAGTAACTCAGCTCCGTCTACCAAAACTCTCAAAGAGGAGGTAGGCGAAGAGCGGCTAGTACTCAGTAAGCTCGCTGAAGAGTCGTGCTTCCCTCTTGATGATCCTCTTGCCTGGATCGATTTTGATGATGCCTTATCTCAAAGCTCTCTCCCTTCAAAACTCCGATCTTCGCTTTGATTGTCATCCTTTTTCCTTCTCGTCCTCAATCCTCCTCCCTTCAATAGTGACGGAACTATTTATAGGGTTTTTAGGGGGTGATCGTGCCCTCCTGAAAACACTCCCGATTGAGGGGCCACTACCCGCTACATGCGCGGTGACTGGCCCTTTATTTCGGGTAGTTGCAACTGAGACGCGGGTGTCGAGCCAACGCGCTTTGGATGCTGAGACGCGGGTGTCGAGCCAACGCGTCTTGGTACTGAGACGCGGGTGTCGAGCCAACGCGCCTTGGTACTGAGACGCGGTCTTTGGGCCGACGCGCCTTGGTACTGAGACGCGGTCTTTGGGCCGACGCGCCTTGGTACTGAGACGCGCGGGTGTCGAGCCAACGCGCCTTGGATGCTGAGACGCGGGTGTCGAACCAACACGCCTTGGATGATGAGACGCGGGCTTCGGGCCGACGCGCCTTGGTACTGAGACGCGGGCTTCGGGCCGACGCGCCTTTGATGCTGAGACGCGGGTGTCGAACCAACGCGCCTTGGATGATGAGACGCGGCTTCGGGCTGACGCGCCTTGGTACTGAGACGCGGGCTTCGGGCCGACGCGCCTTTGATGCTGAGACTCTGCTTTCTTAGTGGCTTGTCTGTTTTGGACATTTTTTTAGACAGCCTACACTCCTCCTGTGGGAGCGTCTTCTTTTGGCTGACGGGGGAATCAGGGTCAGCTGTCGAATTAAAGACGGCTGGTGCACGCCTGACTCGCAATGGCATCCAGAGAGCATCTGGATGAGCTGTTGACAGCAGCATGGAGAAGTGGCCTGATTGGCACTCCTTTTCCTTGTCAAATAATCCCTCAGATCCGTGGGAGAGGGATTAAATAGACTAGCCTCGCGACGTGAAGACGGGAGGAAGTCATGCGCTGTGCTGTCTGGACACAGGTTTCAGAAACGCGGCTGTCGCGTCGCGGCTGCGTCACGCGCGTCTAGCGTCTCTGTTGATATAAGACGCGACTTTCGCGTTGCTGTCTGCTGCGTTGGAGCAGGGAGACTTGGGAGAGAGTGGGCTGCTGGGCCCCACGCCTATGGGCGCGTGCTTCCTGCGTTTGACGAGACGCAGAAGCTTCGCTTTGGCGTTTGGCAAGTTGGTCTTCAGAAGGCTCAACTTGGGGAGTCTCACGTTTGGGTCGCCAAACGCGGATCTCTCGCACTGGACGAGGTGCGGGCAAGGCATCGGATCGTACGCTGCGTCCAACCCCAGTCAGAAAACCAACGGTTCCAACTGAGTGTTGACGCGCGCGTCTTCTCTGTCGACGCTCGGCATTCCGATTGCGCCGTGGAGGAAGAGAGAAGCCAACAACTTCCTGGTTTGTAGAACCAGGGGTGTTTGCCACGCGGGTCCTGAGAGACGCTGACGCGGGCGTTCTGTGCGACACGGTCGATCGCACCAGTAGATGTGCCGGGGACCACGCGGGCCTTCAGAGAGGCGTTGGCGCGTGTGTTCTGCGCGACGCGGTTGATCGCAGCAGAGGTGTCTGAGGTTACGCGGGCCTTCTGGGAGGCATCGGCGCGTGAACCAAACTTGGCACAGTGGGCAGCAGGAGCACCCGACAGAGCCTCAGATTGGGCTTTAGGGGGCTGTCCACTTGAGACCCTGCGGCAGACGCGGGTCTTTGGGCTCTTGGAGCCAGAAGAGAGGAACTCTTCATACTTCGCCTGGTCGAACTCGACGACGAGTGATTCGACCATTTTCCCTTTACGGAGAACGTCATCTTGCACCACGGTGCGCTCGTCAGTAACGAAGGTAGTCCCCAGCGGAGTCGCCATCTCTTGTTTGCGCCGGAAAAAGAAAGAGGGAATTGCTGTAAAGTTCTTTGAATCAGATGAAAAGATTACAATAAGACTTTTCCTTCCAGTTACAAGGGAGGGAGGATGTTGAAGCTTGAATCCCCCCTTTGTTTAATGCTGGGTTCTTCGTGTGACGGTGGAGAGTGAATCTTGTTCTCCGTTGACCAGATGACCGTCCTGGACCGTCGGGGGCCTTCTCTTCGGTCGGTAGAAAGAGTAACTCAGCTCCGTCTACCAAACTCTCAAAGAGGAGGTAGGCGAAGAGCGGCTAGTACTCAGTAAGCTCGCTGAAGAGTCTCCTCCCTCTGTCTGTTGTTGAAGTTGTGCTTCCCTCTTGATGATCCTCTTGCCTGGATTTGATCGATCTTGATGATGCCTTGACCTTCTTAATTCTCGACCCTCCCAAAGCCTCGATCCCCTCTTCATAGCAAACAAGGCTATTTATAGGGGTCTCAGGGGGTGAAGGTGCCTCCTGAAAACGCTCCCGAATGAGGGGCCACTACCCGCTACATGCGCGGTGACTGGCCCCGCAATCAGGGCAGTTGCAACTGAGACGCGGGCGTTGAGCCAAACGCGCCTTGAAGTTTGAGACGCGGGCGTCGAGCCAAACGCGCCTTAATGCTGAGACGCGGGCTTCGGGCCTTCACGTCTGGACGCTGAGGCGCGGGCGTCGGGCCGACGCGCCTTGATGCTGAGACGCGTGCTTCGGGCCGACGCGTCTGGACGTTGAGACGCGGGTGTAGAGCCAACGCGTCTTAATGCTGAGACGCGGGCATCGATTCCTCGCGTCTAGAGCTTGAGACTCTGCTTCCTTAATGGCTTGTCTGTTAGTCATTTTTATACAGCCTACAATGACGAAGGAAGTCAATGTCTTTAATCTTGGAAGACAACCTAGGGATGTCAATGATCAGACGTTTAAGGTCAATTCTATTGAAAACCTGACCAGTGAGCGTGAGGAAAGTATGGAGACAGAAACTAAGGTAGAGTTTGATCTGGAGGCTGAGGATTTTAATCTAGACCAGATCGTAGATTCAGCAGTGGATTGGGCATCAAGCCCCAGTGTACCCCATCCTAGGATTGAAAGCCCAGAGATCGCCTCCAATGAATAAACACCTTCCCTAGAACTCAAAGCCCTGCCTGAATACCTCAAGTACGCCTACCTAGGCGGAAAGGACACCTTGCCAGTCATCATAGCATCACACCTGACTGAGCAACAAGAGGATAGCTTAATGTCTATTCTGAAAAGACATAGGGAAGCCATTGGATGGACGATGAAGGACATTAAGGGAATAAGTCCAACCATAGTACAACACAGAATCCATTTAGTCGATGAAGCAACCCTAGGAGGGACCCACAACGCAGGCTTAACCCTCTCATGCAAGAGGCAGTTAAGGCTGAAATTCTGAAACTATTAGATAATGGGATAATCTATCCTATTTCTGATAGTCAATGGGTTAGCCCTGTTCATGCGGTCCCAAAGAAGGCTGGCTTTACGGTGGTAGAAAATGAGGAAAAAGAGTTGGAACAAACAAGACTGCCTACCAAGGTTCGTGTTTGTATCGACTACGGGAAGTTGAATGCAGCTACCCGTAAAGACCACTTCCCGCTACCCTTCATCGACCAAATGCTTGAGCGTTTGGCTGGACATGAGTAATACTGCTTTCTAGATGGGTACTCAGGATACAATCAGATCCCCATTGCTGCAGAAGACCAGGAAAAGACGACGTTCACCTGCCCGTTCGGAACCTTTGCTTATCGGCGCATGCCTTTTGGATTGTGCAATGCTCCCGCAACGTTCCAACGGTGCATGCTTAGTTTGTTCTCTGACGTGGTGGAATGTTTTCTTGAGATTTTCATGGATGACTTCTCCATCTACGGAGATTCATTTGATCAGTGTCTTCATCACTTAGAGTTAGTGCTACAAAGATGCATTGAGAAGAACCTAACTCTAAACTGAGAAAAATGTCACTTTATGGTGAGACAGGGGATTGTCTTGGGCCATGAGATTTCGAGGAGAGGCATAGAAGTGGATAAGGCTAAGGTAGAAGTAATTGCTAAGCTTCCACCACCTAAAAGCATCAAGGATATTAGATCCTTTCTAGGGCATGCTGGGTTCTACCGACGGTTCATTAAGGATTTTAGCAAAATCGCTAGGCCCTTAACCAACCTGCTCGCTAAGGACGTGCCCTTTGATTTCAACAATGAGTGTTTTAAATCATGGGGAAGCTTAAGCAAGAACTTATCTTTGCGCCTATCATTTCTGCTCCTAATTGGACCCAGCCATTTGAAATCATGTGTGATGCATCTGATTTTGCTATTGGCGCTGTTCTAGGACAGCGCATAGACAATAGGCAGCACGTGATTTATTACTCGAGTAGGACTTTGAATGACGCCCAACAGAACTATACAACGACTGAGAAGGAATTCTTGGCCGTTGTCTTTGCGTTAGAAAAGTTCCGGCCTTACTTGTTAGGTTCGAAAACGGTGATTTTTACGGATCACTCGGCTCTGAAATACCTCATGACCAAGAAGGAAGCAAAAGCCCGACTGATTCGGTGGATCCTTTTGCTTCAAGAATTTGACTTAGAAATCCGGGATAAAAAAGGTATAGAAAATGTGGTTGCTGATCATCTCTCACGAATTCCGAATGCACCAACCATCCAAGCTCCGATCAACGAGGATTTCCCAGACGAGCACATCCTAGCCATTCTTAAGGAACCCTGGTATGCTGACATCGTTAATTACTTGGCCACGGGACAATTACCCGCTGACTGGACAAAGCAAGACCAATACCGCTTCTTTGCTCAAGTACGGTACTTCTTCTGGGAAGAACCATATCTTTTTAAGTATTGTCCCGACCAAATAATTAGACGATGCATACCCGAGGAGGAACAGAGGAGTGTGCTCAGCTTTTGCCATGACCTTGCATGCGGAGGACACTTCGGTCCCCGCAAGACTGCAGAAAAGGTTCTACAAAGTGGGTTCTACTGGCCTACTTTGTTCAAAGACTCATATCATTTTTGCAAGTCATGCGCAAATTGTCAGAAAATTGGGAAGATTTCAAGAAGAGACATGATGCCCCTAAAGCCGATCCTTGAAGTTGAAATTTTTGATGTTTGGGGTATTGATTTCATGGGGCCATTTCCCAATTCCTTCGGCAACCAATTCATTTTGATTGCTGTAGATTATGTCTCTAAGTGGGTAGAAGCTGTGCCAACTAAGACAAATGACAACTAAGTGGTTGTCAAATTTCTCAAAGAGAACATCTTCTCCCGATTTGGCACCCCCAGAGCGATAATTAGTGATAATGGATCACATTTCTGCAACAGAGTTTTTGAAACTCTGATGCGAAAATATTCCATCAATGACAAGTTATCAACTCCGTATCATCCCCAGACAAATGGGCAAGTCGAAGTCACCAACCGACAGATCAAGCTCATTCTAGAAAAAACTGTCGGACAAAACCGAAAGGATTGGTCGGTTAAGCTCCATGATGCATTGTGGGCTTACCGCACTGTTTTTAAGACAGTTCTGGGGATGTCTCCTTACAGAATCGTGTTTGAAAAAGCCTGTCATCTGCCAGTAGAGTTAGAACACCGGGCCCTCTAGGCAATTAAGCAACTCAACTTTGACCTGACCAAGGCTGGTGAACTTAGGAAACTGCAGATTTCAGAATAAGAGGAGATACGGAATGAAGCTTATGATAATGCACGAATCACCAAGAGCAGAACTAAACTTTTTCATGACCAAATCATAACCCGGAAAAACTTTACACCGGGAGATAGGGTTCTACTGTACAACTCTAGGCTTCATATTTTCGCGGGGAAGCTGAAAACTCGTTGGTTGGGACTGTTCATTGTGCGCACTGTTTTCCCACACGGTGCTGTGCTTATTGCAGATCCTAAAAACAACACGGAATTTAAAGTGAATGGGTAAAGACTGAAGCCCTTCTTGACCACTGAGCCTATGTCTCCAGATGAGAGTGTGCTGACTCTTTTTGCCCCGTCATACACCTAACCACAACACACAAATAAAAAAATAAATAATAAAAAAAAATAATAAAAAAAATTGTTTATATGCTTACCCCCTGTACATTCTTTTTGACATTTCTTTAGCCTATTCGCACTTGGCCGGCCCAAGTCCACGAAGACGGTGACATCATTTCTTCCCCCTATTCATTGCATTTGCATATGCATTCATTGAGGACAATGCATTAGATAGGTGTGGGGGGGGGGGGTGCTAACACTTTTTCTTTTTCCTTTATTCTTTCTTTTTCTTTCAAAAAAAAATATCTCCTTTTTCTTTTTTCCTTTTATTCTTTCTTTTTCTTTCAAAAAAAAAATCTCCAAATTGAAAAGAAATTTCATACTCTTTATAAAAATGCCAAAAGATTGTAGGAATTATGGGAACCTTATTAATGAATCTTTATTTTTGCCTAAATAAATAAGAAAGATTGGTTTGACTAAAAAGTTAGAAGGGATAAGGAAAATAACTCATACCTTTTATTTTTGCCTTAGTAGAATATTGATAGGTAGTAAAAATGCATATTTATCACTACATTTACTATCATATTTTCCTATTTATTCCTATAATTATGCACTATTACTAATGTTTTATTATTTAATGTGTGCAGGCCTTGAGTAATTAATTAAATAAAGAATAAAGCCTAAATGAAGCCCAGATGCCCAAAAGAAGCCCATGAGCAAGCCCATGTGCAAAAAGTGCAATTACTAAAGAAGAGGACTTCTAGTTAACCCTAATTGCTTGCAGGGCAAGGATAAAGATAAAAGGAGAAGGGTGAAAAGATAAAATTTGTTTTAAAAGATTTGGATTTAGGGTAACTTGCTTCCCAAGTTATCCCGAATTTTCAAAATAAAGAGCAGATATACAACTTTCAGAAGGATATACCCAGATGGACGGACCAGAGGAGGCCACGCGCGAAAGGGCGTGGCCAGAAGGCAATCTTTGGCCGCGAAAACGCGGCCAAAGCCGCGTTTCCGCGGCAATACGGATGAGACTGGATACCTGTTTTCGTGAGAGAGTTGTACAGGGACTCTACGTCTTCCGTCTCCTATAAATACCCCTGCAGAGCAACAGAGAAGGGCGTCCAGTGCAGTACAGAAACAAATCTAGGGTTTTTCTTAGGCTAACTTGTAGATTGTAATTTAGGTTTTTTTATTTTCTTTTTTTTTAATTTTTATGTAACTGAGAGGAGAGGATGCTTTCATGGAGGAAGGAGATCAAACTTGTATTGAAGGTAACAATCGGTGTAAGTAATCTTTTCTTCTATTGTTAATTGAATCAAATCAAAGTTTATTTCTTTTTTTTCTATTCTTGTTTTGTTTTTCTTTCTCTCTTTTTTGTTTGTGGATCCATGTGAAACCAAGAGCTTCGAAGGTGTCTTCTCCTTGCAAGTGTCGTTGATGGTTTATGATGATGAATATCTACTTCCATGGTAGCGTAGTTTGCCCTTTTTATTTCGTAGTATAGATCGGGAGTAGGGAAGATCTCATATTCCATGCTTCGTTCGCCTTCAAAGAAAGGTACGTCATTGACACGGTTCCAAGGTAAGCAGACGCCGAAGAGGTAAGTAGGTTTTTAGTTTTTAGTTTTCTTTCTTTTAATTTTAGTGTAAATCACCAATTCCCAATCTTTTTCACACTTCTTCATTGTAAATATCATTGTAAATAACATTATAAAAAAGAGAACTTACCAAACAAGCTTCCATCGCTAGTCCCTCCCTGTGGATCACGACCCGCATAGCCACTTGCTATAGTGGTAGTATTGAGCACCATGCACTATTATTCTTAAAACTGAAATTCTATATTTTATGTGCAGGTAAAAACTCAATCAAAATTTTGGCGCCGTTGCCGGGGAGGGACGGTAAGTTATTATCTTAAAAAAAAAAACTAATTCTTTTATTCTTTCTGTTTGTAGGTTCAGAGAATAGGAAAACTAACAACAGCAAAGGACATATAGCAACTCTGTGCCTCTGCCCTCGAAGGCAGAGCAGCAGAGCCTACTACAGAGCCGCGTTTGCGCGGCAATAGCCGCGTTTGCGCGGCTTGAGTAGCTCACTACTCATTGTGTTTTCTGCAGGTTGCCGCAAATTGAAAGATTTGTTTACTGCTCTGTTAACTTTTCTCTGTGATCACCCTACACACTGCTAATTAATTAACAGTAACCTATTTGTTGAAAAATAAAAAAATTACTCTTGCATATAGGCACGTGTCTATTTAATTTTTTTAATTTCTGTTGAAGAGTGCTGGAGACAAGGTACGTTCGCATTGCATATAGACTAGGAAGCACCTTGGCTAATTTACTGCTTTTGAGTGAATATTTGTCTATTGCTTTAAACATGCACTAAATTTACTTAAGGGCTTGTTCTATAAATAAGATAAGGTGGGGATTTCATCACCCTTCCTTGGCCCACAAATAATCTCCTCACTCAACAACCCTAACCCTAACTAAAAATAAGTAGACGTTGGCCCTAGGGACATCTCGGACTCAATTAGGAGATTATCCTAAGGGGGAACGATGTTGGAATTTGACTCCTGCCAAATCAGTGTCTAGGAAGGGGATTGAGGGCCGAAAGCCTGAAGATTGGTGGTTATTTAATTAAGGAACATCTTTGACGGAAAACCTCCCACCAATCTTGCCCTGACCTGGCTGATTAGCTTGTGGTCAAAGTCTACATTATACCTCCCTGGACAGTCTAACCAGTTAGGAGTCGTCTAGGTCATAGGTCTACCCTAACTTAGGTTAGAATTTTTTTTTCTTTTTTGCTTGCTTATTTGTTTGTTTTCTTTTTCTTTGTTTGTGTTTTATTTGTGATATGGCTTATAACAACAATTTTTCAATTTTAATAATAATCCATATTACACATCAACCTCTTTTTGGGATATTACCAACCCGGCATATCATAACTTTAACCAACCTAGTGTGCCAGATTGGTCTTATCCGAATCATTACATGCCCTAGTCCCAATACTATGAACAAGACCGGAATAATCATCACTACTCTTCACAGAGTCAATGGGGATACAATACCCCTGAGCCATATTGTCAACCACCTTTCCAACCATTCTCTTCATATACCACACCACCAATGTTTCAGTCCTCCAATGATCCATTCGATGGGTTAGAAGAAAAAGTGGATCGTTTGTAAGATATAATGAATGATCAAATTTCTAGACTTTCAAACATTCTTGAACTAACCAACCAAGTTGATAGGAACCAAGAATCATTCTGTCTAGAAGACCTTGATCAAAATTCAATTTCATCACATCAATATGAACTTGATCAATCCCAATCCTTGGACAAATTGGCTAGTTTTAATTTCAATGAGATTGAATTAGATTGTGAATGTAAACCCGATCCCCAACTTTGCGATTCAGTTTCCATCTTCGAATCTATGTTGACTCCGGTATTCTTACCCAATTTGGACCAATTTTTGCCAACATTTATTCTCGTACCCATAGATCATGAAATTGAATCACCCATTTTTTATGATCATCATATTGAACTTGCCCAATTTCATACTTTTGAAAGTCCCATTGACAAATTGGCAAGTTCTCATTTTTATGAAATTGAACTCAATGAGATATGTGACCTTGATTCTCAAATTTGTTGTGATCGAGTTCAAATTCCCGAATCAATATTGACTCCTGTTCTGTTACCCGATTTAAGTAATATTTTAGAGTCAGTTTTGATTCCCACACCTGTCATTCTTGAACTTGAATCTCCAATAGTAAGTCACATTCCATTGTGGGAAAATGATTGTGGACTTGAGTTTCAACTTCTCGATTTGGACCCACTTCTTGAACCAAGCTCGACTCCTGAACCTTTACTTGACTTAAGTCACCTTCCTGAGTCAGTATTAGTTCCCACACCTATCATTCTTGAGTTTAAGTCAGCCATTCTACCAAGTCATATTCTTTTGTTGGACATAGGTATAGACCATGACTCTGTGATGATTTTTCAGGACGGTCATGTAAAGGAAGTAAGTTTCACGATAGGATCTTCCATGATCCTATTCATACTGGAGACAGTAAACATGTAAGTAGAAAAGAGGTCAATAAAGGTAGGTCCCGTGAACTACCACATTATCTTGATTGGATAGCAACGCTTGGCCCAATCAGACCACCACCGGAACCACCACCTTAAGGTAATATTTTCCTTCCCTTTCTTCTTTTTCATGCATACATGCATTCATTCATACATTGAGGACAATGCATGAGATAGGTGAGGGGGAGGATTTACTAACATACTAACATAGCTAGATACTAACCCAAAAAAAAAAATGAAAAAAAAGGGACAATATTTTGACTTATCTTTTGAAAGAAATCTAAGTTAGTCTTAAGTATTAGGAAAATAATGATTAGGATTTCTAAAAACTTGGTCAAAATAAATAAATTGTTGAATTTTTAGGTATAGGAGGAAAAATTGAATAAGTAATTAGTCTTAATTTTTACCTTAATGAAATGTGCATACCTAATACATTTACATATCTAGGATTCTACGACAAAGACTCTTGTGCCCTATAAAAAAATTAAAAAAAAGGGAAATTCACTGATTAAGCTGGATACATGTGCCTCAAGAAGCATAAGTATTCACGCCTAAAGGTGATTTTATAAATAAAGTCCTTAGTTTTGTGGCCTAGTTCATTCGAATCCTTAAGTCCGTGGGGTGTTTTCTCACCCGGTGCCCTAAAACCGACCGGTTTGGGAGCCACCGACTTTAAGTTCGCTACATGGGTGGATTAGAAAGCCTAAGAAAACTAAAAATATTACTTATATATGTACTAACACATCTAATAGTCAATTAGTTAGGTATGAGGGCCTCAAGAAGCCTTCATGCTTACACGAAAGAAAATTAGATGAGAAATATATTAAAAAAAAAGAAAGAAAAAAATAATAATAAAGAGGCATGAGAGTCCAAGTTAAGGAATTCCTAGTAAAAATTCACAAGGATGTATATGACTTTTGGTAACGAAAAAGACTATACAAAAATTCAATTTTGATCCTTACGTAAAATGGATAACAATTTTTTATATAAAGACTAAGTTTAAGAATGATTAAAAATGATAATCCTAAAAACTTATAGACTACTTAGTTTCTTCAAACATATTACAAATATTTTCCTTCTTATGAATTTTGTGGGTGTAATCCGCTGAAAACCCTCACGAGACAACACTCGTCCTCTAGGGTAACGTAGGGGTTTAACGGCTTGTTGCACATGCTAAGTGCAACCGTGATGCCTACGAAAGTGAGTTAGGATAGATTAGTTTTTCTTTTCTTATTCTTTTTGATTTTTACTCGAGGACGAGCAAAAAGATAAGTGTGGGGGTGTGATAGGTAGTAAAAAATGCATATTTATCACTACATTTACTATCGTATTTCCCTATTTATTCCTATAATTATGCACTATTACTAATGTTTTATTATTTAATGTGTGCAGGCCTTGAGTAATTAATAAATAAAGAATAAAGCCTAAATGAAGCCCAGAAGCCCAAAAGAAGCCCATGAGCAAGCCCATGTGCAAAAAGTGCAATTACTAAAAGAAGAGGACTTCTAGTTAACCCTAATTGCTTGCAGGGCAAGGATAAAGATAAAAGGAGAAGGGTGAAAAGATAAAATTCGTTTTAAAAGATTTGGAAGATTTGGATTTAGGGTAACTTGCTTCCCAAGTTATCCCGAATTTTCAAAATAAAGAGCAGATATACAACTTCCAGAAGGATATACCCAGATGGACGGACCAGAGGAGGCCACGCGCGAAAGGGCGTGGCCAGAAGGCAATCTTTGGCCGCGAAAACGCGGCCAAAGCCGCATTTCCGCGGCAATACGGATGAGACTGGATACCTGTTTTCGTGGGAGAGTTGTACCGGGACTCTACGTCTTCCGTCTCCTATAAATACCCCTGCAGAGCAACAGAGAAGGGCGTCCAGTGCAGTACAGAAACAAATCTAGGGTTTTTCTTAGGCTAACTTGTAGATTGTAATTTAGGTTATTTTTATTTTCTTTTTCTTTTTAATTTTTATGTAACTGAGAGGAGAGGATACTTTCATGGAGGAAGGAGATCAAACTTGTACTGAAGGTGACAATCGGTGTAAGTAATCTTTTCTTCTATTGTTAATTGAATCAAATCGAAGTTTATTTCTTTTTTTTCTATTCTTGTTTTGTTTTTCTTTCTCTCTTTTGTGTTTGTGGATCCATGTGAAACCAAGAGCTTCGAAGGTGCCTTCTCCTTGCAAGTGCCGTTGATGGTTTATGATGATGAATATCTACTTCCATGGTAGCGTAGTTTGCCCTTTTTATTTCGTAGTATAGATCGGGAGTAGGGAAGATCTCATATTCCATGCTTCGTTCGCCTTCAAAGAAAGGTACGTCATTGACACGGTTCCAAGGTAAGCAGACGCCGAAGAGGTAAGTAGGTTTTTAGTTTTTAGTTTTCTTTCTTTTAATTTTAGTGTAAATCACCAATTCTCAATCTTTTTCACACTTCTTCATTGTAAATATCATTGTAAATAACATTATAAAAAAAAGAGAACTTACCAAACAAGCTTCCATCGCTAGTCCCTCCCTGTGGATCACGACCCGCATAGCCACTTGCTATAGCAGTAGTATTGAGCACCATGCACTATTATTCTTAAAACTGAAATTCTATATTTTATGTGCAGGTAAAAACTCAATCAAATATGCATAACCCACACACACATGCTTGGAATTTTGTGACACAACTCTGAAAAAAAATATCTATATACAATAATAAATCATGATTTCGTGGCCTACTCCATTTGCATATTTGACCTGCAGGGTGTTTTTCCACCTGGTGCCCTAAGACCATCTGGTTTGAGAGTCATCGGTTTGATATGTGTTACATAAGTGAAGTAGAAAGCCTAATGGAACCAAGAATAATAAGTAAATATTAATAAAATTAAATGATATTCAAAGTTGAGTTGAAAAATCCCAAGCACATCACACTTACACATTATGCATATCTTTCTAAAGCAAAATAAAAAAATGAATTAGAAGTACAAGATCCTTTCTAAATTTATAAGAAAAACCATAGTTTCTTCATTTATGACGGCTAAAATATAAGAGGACTTATGAGGGTTAAACCTAATTCTTAAATCATTCGGTCATTTTTACTTAGATGATTGAAAGTTCTTTTTAAATAAATAAAAAAAAATCTTTCTAACAACTAACTTCTTTTCTTTACTTACTAGATTTTGTGGGTGCAATCCGCTGAAAACCCTCAGGAGACAACACTCCTCCTTTAGGGAAAACCTAGAGGTTTAACGGCTTGTTGCACATGCTCAGTGCAATCGCGTCACCTGCGAAAGTGGTGTAATAATGTTCTCATTTTTGTTTTGCTCGGGACGAGCAAAAAGATAAGTGTGGGGATGTGATTAGTCTCTAATTTTGCATAATTTTCATCACATTCTCATATTTATTTCATGTAAAATTTTGCTAATAAAATCTTGCTTGCTTGATCCTAGGTCCATGGTGTGCAAATAAAGAAGAAGACCTAAATCACCATTTAATTGGTGATTAAGAGCCTACCAAGTAGCCATTGACTTTAGAGTAAAGATTTTGTCAGACTAGGGCATCAAATCGAAAATTCAGGAGCTCAGATGGACAGAAGACAAACTGGGCGACGCGCTGCCCGAAGCCAGGCGCGCGCCGCCCTGGCAGGGCCGCGAAAACGCGGCCCAGGCAGCGTTTCCGCGGCCCTTTGGGGGCGCGCGCGCGCCTGCGCTTTGGGCCACGTGCTTCCCACGTGGCCCCCTTTCTCCTGGTGCCTATAAATATCCCCTGGGGTCTTCAGTTTGAGCAGATCCAGAGTTAGAGCAAGTTTTTGTAATCTTGTTTTTAGTTTATAATTGTTGTTGTTCTTCTTCTTCTAGTTCTAGCTTTAGCCATTAGAGTGAAAGAGAGAGAGTGTGTACAAATTGTATTGGAAGGTGACAAGATAATACAAGTAATTACTTCTCTTTCTTCTTTCCATTTACTAGTTGTTTTCATTTGCTTTCATTTGCTTTTACATTCTTGCTTTAGTGTAACTCCTTCTCTTTATCTCTTTTCTTTTGTTGTTCTTTTCTTCACCATGTGTAACTAACTCCTCTATTGCATGGCTAAGTAACTACTAACCTACTAATTTCTAACTTCTTGATTGATAACCCGAATGAGTCAATAGTGTCAAACAAGCCTTGTGCAAACGAGAGTTATGGCATCTTAAGACGAGGGTTCTAACTCTAACGTACCTACAAGTATTTACCTTCTTATATTTCATACTTAAATGATTTTTTGATGATATATGGGTTTTGTACCTTGCTTGTTGTTGTAAGTTAGAGACTTTCCTTTTAACTTCGCCGATACCATTAGTGCACTCGTGTCTTCCCGTATTCTCGCCTTCTAATGGATCTTGATACGGGAATGTCCGAGTTTTTGCCGTGTAAAGCGAAGTTATAGGAAGAACTTTCACTCGATTTTCACGTGAATAGTTCCATTGCATAAGGGATAAGCTTGTCTATGATCCATCGTGAGGCACATCTTCAAGAAGTTAAGGATTAGTGGGAGCAATTAGTAGAAAGTTAGCCATGCGTTTTTACCATTAAGAAAAACCTACTTTTACAAACCACCAAAATATTTTCCAACAATTCTTGAAACAACTTGTTTTCACTTGTCAATTCTTTAATTGGAAACAAAGAACATTCTCTTTTCTTGAACATAAAAGCCGCATCAAGCTTCCATCGCTCTCCCTCCTTGTGGATACGACCCGTATAGCCACTTCGCTACTACGGAAGAATCGCAAAAGCAGTAACTTCGACCCACTCCCTTTCTACTTTTCTTGTGCTTGCTTTTTGCCGATCAGTGGCAGGCGGCGCCGCGCGCGCAGCCATAGCATGGCCGTGTTTCCCATAGCCGTGTTTTCGCGGCTCTTGTGTGGAGCCGCGCGCCAAGATTTGGTGCGCGGCTCCATACCTATACCATGGTGCCCCAGTTCGCCTATAAATACCATGTGATTTCCAAAGCATGAGGAGGAGAAGTTTTGAGGAGTTTTAGTGTAGTTTTAGGGTAGTTTTCTTCTCCATATTATAGTTTAGGGTAGTTTAGATTAGTTTTTCTTCTTCTTCTTCCTTTGTATTTCTCATTTCTTGTAGATCTTGTGATAGGAAAGAAAGTGGTACATAGTTGAAAAGTAAGAGTGCTTGTAATAGAATGAGACAATTTATGAAAGGTTCTCTCTTTACCTCTCTTTGTTTTCTTCTCTCTAACTCCTTTACATGTTTAGCTAATTTTCTCTCATGGCAACTTACTACTAAGCACTAACTTACTAACTTCTTACTTGATAATCCACATGAACCTAATAACCTCTATTTGGCCTTACTCTTGCAAGAACCATTGATGGCTCATGATGATGGATTCTAACACTCTAATATTCTAACTCTCTAACAAGCTAACATTACTTTATTCCATGCTTGCTATTGTTTAGTTTTGATGGTTTAAGTGTAGCTTGCACTTGTTTTGTTGAGTTTGGATGTGAAAGTTATCTTATGGGTCATGCTTTGAAACGCTTTTGAACCAAGGACTAGTGATGGCTAAGGATACATGTAAGGCAACTATCACTAAGAGGTTAGTATAGTTACTGGAGCCATTAGTAGTTAGTAGCCATGAGTTTTCTTTCTCTTTTTACTTTATTTTAGATATACAAATAAAAATCACAAAAATCATTTCTTCTATTTTTTCCACTTCTTTGTGCTTCACTGTACTCTTCTCTTTTCATTCTTTGTTTTCTTTTCTTTTGATTCTTTAAAACGTTGAAGAAACTTTAACACACACATGAACATTTTGGTAAAGCTTCTATCGCTTCCCGTCCTTGTGGATTCGACCCGTTTAGCCTCTACGTTATAACGGAAGTATCGAAGAAGCCAAAGCACGCACTTTTAACTATTTATTTCAAAACATGCACTTTTCGTGCGCGGTTTCCACCGATCAAGTGACTATTTGCATAATTCATCATAAGTAGTTTTAAAATTGCATTTGATTAGCAAAACACCTATTCACCCCCCCCCCCTCTAGGTGTATTTCACTAATAGCCCCTGAGGGAAGTTCCCGACTTCTTCCATAGAGAAGAGAGCAGATGAGGCATCTGTAGTTGTCACTTTCTGACTCATCTGAGATCATGACGCCTGTTTATCGAGCCTCTAAGGGATGCGCGATGCGTGGCCACTTTTAGAACATCTAATTCAGAGTCTTCGCTCAATTTGAACTTCAAGTGGGTTGGGTAATTAGAAGAAGAGATAAAATCGGTTAAGGGTAGATCTCTATCTTTAAGTCTAATCATATCCAAATGAGGCAGTTACTGCCTGAAAAGAGTTCATTCTTATCTTTAGCAAGACACAGACCTCCAGACGAAGATGAATTCTCTCTTATTTCGATTCAAACGAAGATGTTCAGCTCAAATGGCATCAGGATAAGGAACTTAAGTATTCAAATAACTCTCTAGCCTAATCTTATAGATATGACCTGTATAATTAACAGATCCCCCAACGTGGAGGGAGAAAATCAATTCACTCGAGAAAGCCTAGCATGCCAGAGAAGCCCACTTGTAATCACCATTGTTATAGTGAAATTCTCCTCTCTTTCTCCGTAGTATTTCCCTTTGGGGTTTTTCACGTATGATTTAGCGTATTTGCGATTGTTTTCTGTGATTTGATCATGCCACTCATTATTTTGGTGTGTGAATTGATTTCTTAGGAATTTACCCACAGCAGATATCATAACCTAATAAATCGATAAAAATCTGGATAACCTTCACAAAATGATAACATGATACATCAACTTAATATACCAACGGATATAAGAACTTAATATATATTTTAACCAAATGGAATCCAAAGCCAAATTGATGACTATACATTATGCACAGAAGATATCACTAAAATCTCATCCATGCTCTACATAAATATTTTCCATTTTAACTCTTAATTAATTCAAATCAATCTTAATCAAACCCACTAGGATTAATCAATAACTGAATTTTAAGAAGAACGAGAGAGGAAAGCGACCACAAGGTTTGATAGATAATTAAACACTAGCCACACTAAAGAACATGAACAGAGGAAGAGCCCCTGCAAGTGTGTGTGTGTGTGTGTGTGTGTGTGTGTGTGTGTTGTCCTTCCTCAAGAGCCCATGCAAGCAGAGGCACATTCTCGCTGGTTTTCATTGCCAAGCCAATCATCCACCTTGCCTGCATTCTCTTCTCAAGAAGCAACATTCCTCATACCTGCAGTGTCGAGAGACGATAAGTGTGCACATTCCTGGAATCACTCTATATTTTGTTAAATTTAAGCTGAAGAAGGCAAGATATCTGCATATGCAAATGAAAAACAAATGTGCTAAACACAAAAATGTTGAAAGCAGTGAACATCAATTAGATCTAGCTACACGCAAAAAAACAATTTAGTTATTCTTCAAACAAAAGTTTCCTTCTCCAAAGATCAAATACGTGAATCGCTGAGAGGAAACCTCAATGACATGAACCAAAACTTGCAGGAAAAAAATGCATCTTCCTTTAGCTCCAAAGATCATCTTAACATTATGAATATAGATAATAATTCCATTAAAGAGAGAGAGAGAGAGAGAGAGAGAGAGAGAGAGAGTTTGCTTTTTCTTACAATTGAAATGGACTACTGAGTTGATCGTTCGTTTTATGACAACAACCTTTAATAAAAGAATTAGACAATTGAGGCCACCATTCCCCCTTCCTATTTACAATACAAATTAAGCAGCAGGCGGTGAAGAATTGCAGAGCACACAACACTCCGCCATTATTCTCCCAACAACACTCCCTGCCTCAACCTTGAGCCTCCTGCTCTGCCTATTCCACAAGTGAACCGCAAAGCTCTCCTCCCACATCCGTCTCAGCTTCGCCGCCACCCACTCGGACTCCGCCTCCCCCCGCGGCCCGCGAAACAGCCCGCCAATCCCGCTCCAGCCCACCGGGTAGAACGCCGGCGGTGGCAGAACCGTAAATTCAAACCCGGGCCTGCCCGCCACCCTCGACACCACCCTGGAAACAAGGTACGGCCCGTTGTGACCCCACTTGCTCCCGTCGAAACTCCGCTCAAACTCCTCGATGAAACTGTAAACAAGGGGGTGACCCTCGTCGAACACCATGACGGCGTTGTTCAGCCGCGTCCAGTTCCCGGTCCGGGCGTGGACGGCCTGCGCACCAATGACGTTTCGCAGTGGGGAGAAGCTCTTCATGATGATGACGTCGGTGTCGATGTAAACCCCGCCGAATTTGTAGAGCAGCACCAGTCGGAGCAAGTTGGAGAGGTTCTGCCCCATAGGGACGTCCCCGGGATGGACGTGTCCGGTCCGTAGCCCGTCGAGCCAGCGCTGGGCCGGGGTGTCGTTGAAGAGGTAGGCGTAGTCCGGGGATAATGCGGCTACGCGAAAGCCTCTTATGGAGAAAGGACGGAGCAAATGCCTGCCCTTGGCAGAGTCCAAGGTGGGGGAGACGATGAGGAGGCAGGCGTTGCGGTGGGAGCGGAAGAGGGATTGGATGGAGAAGAGGTCTCTTGGGCCGAAGGAGTCGAGAGGGGCGATCCAGGTCATGAAGAAGCGGGGGTGGCAGGGTGAGGAGGAGAAGAAGGCGGTTGCGCGGGAGGAAAAGTTGTTGTTGTTGTTATTGTTGGGGTGGAGGAGGAATTTGAGCTGGCGGCGGAGGGATCTGCTTCTTCTTCTTCTTCTCATAGTTGCTGATTTGGGACCGGGTTGATGATGGACATTGTTGTTACTGTTGCGAGTGAGAGAGAGATGAAGAATACGGTGGAATTGGGGAAGTTGGGGTTGGTCGTGCTTGAGGGCGAGGTTAATGTTATTGTTAGTCGTGATGATGGAGGAAGGGGTTTTGTGAATGGGGGGTTTTGTGACTGTGAATACTGAGTTGGCGAAGCAGAGGAAGCCGAGGCTGAGGCCGTTGCAGGCGAGGAGGAGGAGAGCGAGGAGGGAAGTAGTGGGGAGGAAGAGGAAGAGAAAGAGAAGAAGGGTTTCCTTCTCCTACTAATTTTTGTTGGTGGTGGTGGTGGTTTTGGCATTATTATTTGGGCATGAGGAGGAGAATAATGAACGAGGACATGGGCATTGGACAAAGAAGAATTGATGGAGGGATGAACGATGAGAGAGGGAGGCTTCGGCTTCACTCTCACTCACACAACTTTACTCTACAGACTACATTCTCTTTTCTTGCTTAATTTCTGACACTCGATGGACTCAGATTCTGGTATGTAGACAAGAGAGATCCATTCATTCATTGAGAGACAAGGACACATGTGATGATACAAGAGAGAAAAGAGAAGTGGGGAATTTGAAAGTAAACTGGTTGCTTAGTACTAGTCTCTCAGGGCAAAGGGGCCGCGTGCGTTTTATTATTATTTGATTGACTGACTCTGTCCTGCTTTTTCTTTCCATTATGGGGTTGTTTGGTTGCAAGGAAGTGGGCGGAAGTAAGAAAACAGGGAAGTATAATTGCTCACTTCCATATCTATCCAAACACCGGAAAAGGAAAATAAGAAAACCTCTTTTCCTTTTATTTTTTCTCTTTTACACAACCATTTCCTCACTTCCAGAGTGTTACAGTTAATTTTGTGGTCATGTAAATCTCATTTGTAATAAATTGTAGCACAAAACAGTTAATTTTTTTACCATGTAAATCTCACTTGCATTCTAATTAGAGTCTATTTTTTATTTTTCTTAATTAATTTTTATTTTAATATTATTTTACAGTTAACTTTGTGATCAACTTTTCCACTTCCACTTTCACATTACCATCCAAACACCGGAAAAGACAAGATATTTTTCAAACCACACTTCCCAACAACATCCAAACACCAGAAAACTTACTAACTAATTCCCAAGTTCCAAAGGAAATTATTACTACTTCCTCAATTCCTCACTTCCTCACTTCTACCCTTAACCAAACAGGCCCTATAGTGAGATATGCTGGCTGCTCTTGCTAGGGGTGGCCAACGGGACGAATCGGGTTGATTCGTCCCGTCTGACCAACGAATCCATGACGAGATGGGTTGAACCCGTCTGGTCACGAATCCAAACGAGACGAATCAAGAATCGGGGTAACGAATCGTGTCTCTGACCCGATTCGTTACCCGGATTCGCCGAGACGGGTTAGACCCGTCTCGCCTTTTATTATTATTTTATTTTTAAAAATTTCAAAATTTTCATGATAGGTAATTTTTTAACTTTTTGAGGGTTTAAAAAAAATAAAAAAATAAAATAGGGGTCCGAAACTAATTTTCCCGTCTCACATATATAATAATATAGGACTTAAAAAAAAAAAAAAAAAAAAAAAAGAGGGGTCGGGGAAAATTTTCCCCGACCCGATTCGTCCCGTGATTCGTCAACTCTGGTTGACCCGCCCCTAAACGGGGCGGGTCCGGGTCGACCCGCAACCCGCCCTGTGCGACTCAAACGGGTCGCACAGGGCTGGGCAGGGCGGGTCGAAACGGGTCGACCCGCCCCGCTGGCCACCCTAGCTCTTGCGCTGCTGCTGCTGACGACAAGCACTGCAGGCATATCGGATTGATGAGGTTGGATCTCGATGAAGAAGAGATCTACAAGACAGAACACGGTCAGAAATTGCGCGAAGAGATTATAAGAGATTATAGTTTATACTCGTCAGAGATTTTCATCTAAGTTAAAATAAAACTAAAGCTGTAAAGCCATACGAATCTCTGTATTTTAAACTCCATTCAGAATGGAGTTTAAAAAATCCCAGTTTCTTAAGGTTCCGAGACTTTTAAACCCTAATTTTTTTCAAGCTCTATTTTGATTTCCAAACAAGGTCCAGTCTTATTTTTGAGCCCCAAACACTCTCAGATCTCAATTTCTCAAACTAAACCTTGTTCCCAAGCAACCTGAATGATTTGTGTGTCACTGTTCACTGGTGGTTTAGTTTACTCAAAATCTCTTCAAATTCCGCGCCGAATCAAACCGAGTCGGGGCGGTTCCCGGTGATCAAACGAAACTCAAGAAGGAGAAGGTGGGGAGTGCCAGTTCACGATCTTGGATAATCGTGCCGTTATTAATGTAGGGGAAGTTAGACTTTTTATTTCTCTTCTAAATTACGTCTCTTGTTTTTAAAAAGTAATTAACAAATAATTAACAATTAGTTAACAGGACGGTGGAACGTGCGACGAGCAAGTTGGCGGGAGGACTGAGGAGACCTTTGACCTCCGCCTCCGTGAATTGATAACTCACTCCGATCTCGATGTGCAGTGCTACTGTGTGTCTTTCTGCAGCTTGTGCTTGCTTCTATTCCCCCATCACTTCATTGATTAATTAATTAACTAATTAGTTAATCAATCAATAAAAACCAAGCCATCCAAAACCCAACACCCTCGCCCACTTTTATCCCTAGGGTTTGGAGTTGGACTTTTGCTAACAAGTTTGTTATATGGACCCGCGGGGGTGTGGCTTTATGGTTTAGTTTTAGGTTTAGTTTAATTTAATCTAGTTAGGGACGATAGTTAATGTCACTGATGGATGGTTACAAGTTGCAAACATCAATATCGTAGCGGCCCGAGCCCCATGCCAGTTTAGCCGGGCAAACGAGGGTGGGCTAGACTGAGGGGTTGTTTGGTTAGGGTTGGAAGTGAGGAAGTGATAATAGTTCCCCTTAGAATATGAGAATTGGTTAGTAAGTTTTCCGGTGTTTGGATGTTATTAGGAAGTGTGATTTGAAAAATGTTATGTTTTTTTCAATGTTTGGATGATAATTTGACCCTTTCCGAAATACAGAATACGAGTACGTGATGATAGCCAGCAGATACTCACGAAGAGTGAAATCTCTTTCATGAGTACCTTAGGCTGTCAACAACGAGCAGGATAGCACACATATATGCATATACAACCAAGCACAGAGATAAAATCACATATATGAAACAAGAATCATAAACAATATTATCCACCATATCTGAATAAGACAAGTCAAGAAAAGAAACTAAACTCACCGGAGACCAGAATATGATCTACGATCAGCTCTCTATACTGGCTTTATATTCTAGATACTGAAAAGTAATAAAGGTCCGTCAGAAGCGGACCAGAAAGAGTACACGAAAGGAAAGGAAAGGAATAGTAAAAGAGAGAAAATGAAAATATAGTAATATATAAGTAGGGCATTGAAATAACAAGAACGATATGATTGGCAGTATCGAGAACTGAATGTAATAAAAAATAACAGGAATAATCGGGACGACAGATCATGTACAAGGAGACCGTGCATGCATGATGTGACATATATATAATGAACATGAGATGTCCTGGACGAGTAACTGCTGTGTAGTATAATCACAAGATCACAAGAACACGAGATCACAAGATAAAATAAGATAGTAGGTACAGGAACATTATGTAGTAAATATAATGCATGTCACATGAGTCTCAAGTATCAGTATCACGAAAATATAAGTCAGGTACTAGATCACTGAAGACAATACAGGATATGATACAAGTGTATATGTCTAGCATGTTTTATTATCCTAACTAATGCAACCATCCTGTACCCCATCCCACAGGACAACTGTATATCAAACAAGTGATGTGTTAGTGGATCCTGATAGCAGGGAGAAACAGTTCAATGTACTCAGGTATCATGTAACATGTAATAACAGGAGCACGCATAAATAACAAGATCACGTGTGGCATTCAAACCTGCAAGGAGTTTTCCTTCCAAGCACACCTCCCTGAATTTTCTCTACTACAATCTCCCCCAGTAACCCCTTTATTAATCAATGCAAAAAAGAAATTGTGGGTGAATCAGTGTACATGATACGAAAAATAGTGCCATGGATATCATGTCACATAGTGAAAACTATGTGTATCAAGATCACGGGACAATGTAAACAGTGTCAATATCAAGTGACAAATATATAGTTGTGCAAGTGATATCGGATACATGCAAAGTAGTGCAAGTGATGTCTGACAAATGCAAAGTTGTGTAGGTGATGTCAGTGCCATGTAATCCAAAGGTCATAGTAAATCCGTCATGATCATATATCCATAATCTAATGAATTATTCTCGAATAATTCCTCAGAATACAATAGTCAATTTTCTCAATATTAAATCCTCAATAATTTTTGAAAATCTAAAAAATCAAGATAGTCATTACATTCGATTATCATTATTCAATTATCCTTAAACAATCCAAGTCATAAAGTTAGTCACAATCAATAAAGTTTACGTGTTAAGATCTATCACATACAAGAAAATCATGTCAATTTTAGTTGGATGCATGCTTGAACAGTAACGAGATGCAAACATGATATGTAAGATAAAATAACACGATCATAAGGTGAAATCGATTACGATATCAATAATCAATGGTAAAGTGAACAATACAGTGATCAACAGTACATTCAGAATAATGCAGCGCGTACACACTACTAATCGTGATCATAGGATGTTAACGATAATCAGGAACACGATAACATAGAGAATTTATAGTTAACGGACAAAAATAAATTCAACAGAAAAATTAATGAGAAGGAATCGTGTACACTTGCCTGAAGTGAAAAAGTTGACCACAAAGTTAACCGCAAAATAATATTAAAATAAAAATTAATTATGAAAAAATGGGATTGTAATTAGAATGCAATTGAGATTTACATGACCACAAAATTAACTGTTTTAAGCTACAACTTATTACAAAATTAACTGTAACACCTTGGAAGTGGGAAAATAGTTGTGTAAAAGAGAGCTGTAAAAGGAAACGGGAAAAAAGGGTTTTTTCCCCGTTTTCTTTTTCAGTGTTTGGATGGACAATGGAAGTGGGAAATGATGCCGCCCACTTCCTCACTTCCTCAGTTCCCTATGCATCCACACAACACCTGAATGTGGAAATGAGTCGGGTCAGCTTGTACATTACCGAAACTTGGCCACAAGTGGTCTCAGGCTTGGGCTAAAATGCAGAACCATTTTACCATAGAGGCTTGCTCATATGTACGCTAAGTTTTTTTTTTCTTGATAGTCGAAAGAAATACAACTACATAAGTACTAACTACTGCGGTACATTATACCCAACACATCTCATCAAGCAATTATACAAAGTTGGAGGTGTAAAGTCACCTAGAGGGGGGGGGGGTGAATAGGTGATGGCTAATCTAATGGTCACTAAATGCGGAATTAAAAACTATTATGATGCAAACTAAACTATTTAAACTAAACACCACGTATAACACAAGAGTGTAGCCGAATTCCCCGTGAAGGGCTCTGGACTAACTCCTCAAGATTCCTCTAAATAAGAGTTGAGGTGCCGTGTTGGCTCTCTTGGTTGAATACAAGTGTTAGCAAACAATCCCCAAGCATATAACAATTAAGCACAATATGAATATCAAGCATGAAAAGATAAGCACAATAATAGCATGCAAGATATAAACAAGTAAGGGGGAGAGAGAGAGAGAGAGAAAGAGCAATCACAAACACGAGAGATCTGTTTCGAGGTTCGAGCACCCTTGCTCTACATCCCCGCCTTCACACTTGAAGGATTTTCACTATAATCGATCCCACCGGATCACTCGGTGCCGCAACACCTACAAGCTCTCGGACTCCCTAGTCCGTACACACCGCAAGCTCTCTAGCTCGCCGAGGCCGCACCTCAAACAAGAGTTCACACACGAACTCGAAACACCGCGAACGCACTCGTCCGCCTCCTCAAAGAACAAAGATGAACTTTGGTGATCACAACTCTTGATCACCTAAAATCCTCTCACAACAAATCCTTATAGGTAGATATAGCAATGGATGGCTCAAGTGTTGTGTGAGAAAACAAGGATTGAGATGGTGGAGGAAAACTCAAGAAAAATCACTTTTAACACTCTTGATAAAACTCCCCTTTTGATTGGAAGTATTAGCTCTCAATTTAGTGGAGAAAACTCTTTAATGAAGTAGGAAAAACTGGCTCAAAACCCACTAAAAAATCTTAGAGAAAACAGCCCCCAAATGCCCCAATTTATAGAGCTAGAAAAACTAGCCGTTGGGAGCCAGATGGCCTGACAGTCGACCGCCAACGGTCAGATTTCTGACCGTTGGGGCAGCGGTCGACCGGCCCGGTCAACTGAACCTCTGGAACAGAGATCAGACTCTCTGCCGGTCGACCGTCCCGGTCGACCGAGGATTTCCAGAGAGCAAAGCTCTCTGGATGGTCGACCGTCCCGGTCGACCGGCCCTCCAGCCAGACTCGTGCACGTCTGTGCATGTCGCGCGGTCGACCGGCCCGGTCGACCGACTGAAGCCAGGTCAGGGATTTCAGGGAAAGAAAAACTTGGTCATTTTGGCTCAAATAAAATCCCATAAAATCATGAAAAATCTACAACAATAGTTTTAACATTATACTTTGATAATCAAACATCAAGACATGTTATAAGCAATTTGAACTAGTTTTGTAACTTGGAAATTTTGGCTAAAAACGAAAACTGTATTTTTTCAAAATTGATTTTTTCAAAACTTCTCCAAATACAAAAACAAGATATTAAACTCTTT
Source organism: Agave tequilana (assembly GCA_038442645.1). Classification (NCBI taxonomy): domain Eukaryota; kingdom Viridiplantae; phylum Streptophyta; class Magnoliopsida; order Asparagales; family Asparagaceae; genus Agave; species Agave tequilana. The sequence goes on from JAVJIF010003045.1 coordinate 42,936, forward strand.
GAAGCATAGAGTGTATGGATATGATCCACTACACAAACAAGATGAAATATCTATGTTTTTGACATTAAGCACTAAACATGGTTTTGGTTAAAGACATGTATACTTTGAATACCAAAAACCAAAAACGGTATTTTTCAAAAAGAAAACTCTTTTGCATTTTTCTAAAATGAAAATTCTTTTATGAAAAACCTATCTATATCAAGAGTGTGTGTGTATAGATATGCTTGAGCAATCCACCAACTATTCTATCATTTACATTTTATCTAAAAACAAATCTTATAAAAACAAACCTAGACACAAGTCTTCATCTTCTTGAAGTCTTCACTTGAAGTCTTCTCATCTTCTTGACTTGGTCCAAACACGATCCATAGAGCTAGACTCCTTTTGAGTACTTGATGTGGTCTTGATGCACAAGCTCTAGAATCAAACCGTGTTAGCTCCAAAACTTGACTTTAAATCCTTTGTTGAAGCTACACACCTACTAAGATCTTGATCATGAATCTGTCACTAATTAAACACAAGATCATTAGTACTATAACTACATGAGTTGATCATCATCAAAACTAGAGTGACGGGCCTTTGGGCCAACAATCTCCCCCTTTTTGATGATGACAAAACTCATGAAGTTATATATGCATGGATTAAAGTAAAGCTTCAAAGAAGCTCCCCCTTAACTCATGCATAACAATAAACAATAAGATATGGCAATGAAGCACATAAACTACCTAAACATGTATGCAAATATATGGAGATAAAACATGCCAATCAAGCATAAAACAAATCAAATTCTTTTTCTCCTATTTGCCATACAAAACATATATGCATAAACATAAATACTACTCCCCCTTTATGAATAAAGTAAGGAAAACATGCATATATATACCAAATACTTCTCCCCCTTTTTGTCAATCATCAACAAAGGGGTTAAAGTAAAAACAAAATCATCAAATTTTTCTCCCCTTTTTTGACCGAAACATAGAATCAATAAGGGGTGAAAACAATCAATAAAAGGTTATATGCGAAATACATTCATGAAGAGGAAGACACTAAGTTAGCTTCCCTACATATATGCATTACATGAAGAAGGGATGACAAGCCCCAATTCACATAACACATAATCTGTAATGCATAAGAGGAGATGTGAAGCTCCCCCTACACACGTGTATCACATAAAGAAGAGTTGTCAAGCTCCTCAATACAAGATACACTCAACATGAATCTATATGTAGAAGAGATGTTAAGCTCCCCTTGCATATAGGCAATACATATCAAAAATGTTTTGATTTTTAATTGTTCAGACAAAATTTTGAATTTTTCTCAATAAAACAAAATTTGAGATATCTTAGTAAATCATAAAAAATTTAAGGTACCACTTGTAATCAAATTTTAAGATACAAATTGTAAAAAAATCATGTTGATACCAATTGTAAATAAACATTACAAATTTTGAATTTTTCAAATAGGTAATACATATTGATACCAATTGTAAATTTATAACAAATTTGAAATAGAAACATATTGATATTAATTGAAAAGCCATGCATAAGCTTTATTAAAATGTCAATTGAAGAAAAAGTTTTAACTTAAGCTTAGCATAAACTTTGTGCTTTAAATATGTAAACCAATTGTAAAGCAAGCACACAAAAATTATATATATGTATGAAAAGAGAATACCAATAGCAATTGATATTATGGAAATAATGAAGCATACATATATAGAAAACAAAATATGAGTATATACAAAATTATCAATTTAGATACCAATTGAAGAGATCCAATGATACCAATTGAAAATAACAATGTAAATCAAGTATATAACTCATAACCTACCACCCTTCATATGCTCAAGATAAAAGATTTTTCAATTAAGCTTACAAGGCATAATCGCCCATCCATCCTCCCATAACAGTGTAGGTAGGGGTTTTCGAAAATAATTTTGAAAATAGTTTAGCATTGAAAATCACTACCAAATGAAGAATAATTAACTAGTTAAAGATAATTTTTGAAAAACTAGTTAAAGATCCTTCAAAAACCATGAAATCAAATAATATGTTTTTCATGAATCATACCAAATACACAAGAGTTGACACTCAAAATCGATAAAGCTAAAAAAGAATCATGAAACAAGGTCATGAATAAACAAATAAAGTGTGAGTGTACAAGAATCATGTGTTTAGCATTTTCCATGAAAATAATCAATGAAACTCAAAACACAAATATCATTTTTATCAAAACATGAAATTTATTTTTATAAACAAAATAAACTTCTAGGTATATGTATGATTTATCCAAAACTAACAATATGCATACATATCCCAAACATACAAAATAGTCCATAATATATATTGCATGAAGGCAAATGACTCAAGGGGTATACATATATATTTATTATATTTGAATAAAAAATTACATATACATGAAGTAAAACATGAAAATTGGCAAGACAAGTGTAAATGGGGAAATCATCAAAACTAGGCTATACATGTGCATATGGTGAGTACAAATGAACAATGAAGTGCAAACGTATATGAATCAAATGTTGCTCACTACTTGTACACGTATACATCCAAGTATTGATAAAAACTACATTTAAACTAGTATTTACCACATGAAACACAAAACAAATAAAACATGAACATGCTAAAGATCATCAGTCATGAATAAGCATGTAAATAAATTAGGAGTTTTAGAGATAGTTACCAAACTAAAGAACTATGCTCCAAATCTCCAAACATGATGGTCGTCCCACCAAAACTCCTTGATAGCGGTGCATCAAAAGTGTGTCCATCTAGTCCATGTGCAACCACCACCAAGGCACCAAATCTCTTACGTTTTGTGAGAGCCCTCACCTACATCAAATACACAAGGTGGGGACTTTGGTACCCATTTTCTTTTGGGTCCACGGGGGTTAGCATCTAATGGAACCCAAACATTTTTCTTAGCAAAATTAATATGATGCATCTTATCAAAACAAAATTTTGCTAAATGGCCTTTGCGGCCACAATGTGTACATTTATACACCTTAGTATGCATATGAGTGTGAGTGTGAGCATGACGTGCAACATAAGCATATGCATGATGAGGATGATGTGCATGAACATGTGAAACTTGTTTCTTTGAAAATAAGGTTTCCAATCTTTTATGATTAAATGCACATGTGCTCAAAGTTGAGCTCAAACAATCAATTTTATTTTTCAAAACATTAATCTCATTAGTGGTGGCATGTAAAGCATGATGAGATTGACAATCATTTTTCTTTTTCTTTTGAAAAGCATTTTCTTTTTCATTTTCAATAATTTTTCTTTTTAAAGAAGTGTTTTCTTGAAAAGCATCTTCTTTTTGTTTTTCCACCAAACAATTTTATTTTTCAATGAAGTGTTTTCTTCACAAAGATCACTCAATTTAGAAAGTAAGGAAACATTTTCATTTTTCAAACTTTCATTTTCTTTTTCCATGCATGCAACCTTATTTCTAAATGAATCATTTTCTTCTAGCATGCAATCAAAATTCTTTTTCAAATTTTTATTATCTTTCTTAAGCATGTCATATTTTTCAAGTAATTGTTGACAAAATGAAGCAAGCTCATCATATGACATGTCATTCTCTTCTACCTCGGATTCGGTAGTTACCTCAAGGGGGTTATCCCCTTGGACCATATAGCACAAGTTGGAAGTGTCGCTTCCAACATTCGAGTTGCTCCCCGCATAGTATTGATCATTTTCGCCGAGGGAGAGTATGGTGTTCCAAACTACAAAAGCCGAATCAAGATTAGCAACCCTAGATAAATAAACATCATTTAGGGTACTTTTCAAAGCATGTAGGGCTTTTCATTAGCCTCAAAGTTTTTGCCATTTAAACAATAAGAATCTTTAGTAGTGGCAAAATAAACATGAATGCCTAGGGCCTTGAGGTACAAGGACATCTTAACCTTCCAAATTTGGATGTTAAGAATGTCAAAGGTGGGTGGTGACATGAAGTCCATGGTGTGTGTACAAATATTGTGATTAGCCTAAAATGAGGATCTTTAACTCTAGGTTGTAAGACCCAAATCAAGAGCACTTGGCTCTGATACCAATTGTAAAGTCACCTAGAGGGGGGTGAATAGGTGATGGCTAATCTAATGGTCACTAAATGCGAAATTAAAAACTATTATGATGCAAACTAAACTATTTAAACTAAACACCACGTATAACACAAGAGTGTAGCCGAATTCCCCGTGAAGGGCTCTGAACTAACTCCTCAAGATTCCTCTAAATAAGAGTTGAGGTGCTGCGTTGGCTCTCTTGGTTGAATACAAGTGTTAGCAAACAATCCCCAAGCATATAACAATTAAGCACAATATGAATATCAAGCATGAAAAGATAAGCACAATAATAGCATGCAAGATATAAATAAGTAAGGGAGAGAGAGAGAGAGCAATCGCAAACACGGGAGATTTATTTAGAGGTTCGAGCACCCTTGCTCTACATTCCGCCTTCACACTTGAAGGATTTCCACTATAATCGATCCCACCGGATCACTCGGTACCGCACACCTACAAGCTCTCGGACTTCCTAGTCCGTACACACCGCAAGCTCTCTAGCTCGCCGAGGCCGCACCTCAAACAAAAGTTCACACACGAACTCAAAACACCGCGAACGCACTCGTCCGCCTCCTCAAAGAACAAAGATGAACTTTGGTGATCACAACTCTTGTCACCTAAAATCCTCTCACAAAAAATCCTTATAGGTAGATATAGCAATGGATGGCTCAAGTGTTGTGTGAGAAAACAAGGATTGAGATGGTGGAGGAAAACTCAAGAAAAATCACTTTTAACACTCTTGATAAAACTCCCCTTTTGATTGGAAGTATTAGCTCTCAATTTAGTGGAGAAAACTCTTTTAATGAAGTAGGAAAACTGGCTCAAAACCCACTAAAAAATCTTAGAGAAAACAGCCCCCAAATGCCCCAATTTATAGAGCTAGAAAAACTAGCCGTTGGGAGCCAGATGGCCTGACGGTCGACCACCTGGTCGACCGCCAACGGTCAGATTTCTGACCGTTGGGGCAGCGGTCGACCGGCCCGGTCGACCGAACCTCTGGAACAGAGAGCAGACTCTCTGCCGGTCGACCGTCCCGGTCGACCGAGGATTTCCAGAGAGCAAAGCTCTCTGGATGGTCGACCGTCCTGGTCGACCGGCCCTCCAGCCAGACTCGTGCACGTCTGTGCACGTCGCACGGTCGACCGGCCTGGTCGACCGGCTGAAGCCAGGTCAGGGATTTCAGAGAAAGAAAAACTTGGTCATTTTGGCTCAAATAAAATCCCATAAAATCATGAAAAATCTACAAAAATAGTTTTAACATTATACTTTGATAATCAAACATCAAGACATGTTATAAACAATTTGAACTATTTTTGTAACTTGAAAATTTTGGCTAAAAACGAAAACTGTATTTTTTCAAAATTGATTTTTCTAAAACTTCTCCAAATACAAAAACAAGATATTAAAACTCTTTGAAGCATAGAGTGTATGAATATGATCCACTACACAAATAAGATGAAATATTTATGTTTTTGACATTAAGCACTAAACATGGTTTTGGTTAAAGACATGTATACTTTGAATACCAAAAACCAAAAACAATATTTTTCAAAAAGAAAACTCTTTTGCATTTTTCCAAAATGAAAATTCTTTTATGAAAAATCTATCTATATCAAGAGTGTGTGTGTAAAGATATACTTGAGTAATCCACCAACTATTCTATCCTTTACATTTTATCTAAAAACAAATCTTATAAAAACAAACCTAGACACAAGTCTTCATCTTCTTGAAGTCTTCACTTGAAGTCTTCTCATCTTCTTGACTTGGTCCAAACACGATCCATAGAGCTAGACTCCTCTTGAGTACTTGATGTGGTCTTGATGCACAAGCTCTTGAATCAAACCGTGTTAGCTCCAAAACTTGACTTTAAATCCTTTGTTGAAGCTACACACCTACTAAGATCTTGATCATGAATCTATCACTAATTAAACACAAGATCATTAGTACTATAACTACATGAGTTGATCATCATCAAAACTATAGTGATGGGCCTTTGGGCCAACAGGAGGATCACTTTCCCAATACACCCGTTGTTGAGTACTTCACCAAAATTAGTTGCCCAATCTGCGCCATCGTTACTTTTCCAGTATAAGTGGGAAATCTTAGCTCTCTCTAATTGTTGAATTATTAACATGCGATCAACCATAATCGTGGAATCATTTTCACTCATTTGAAGCATCAATGCAAATCTCTTAAGCACATTGAAGCATCAATGTATATGGATGAAATCTAATACATATGTGTTGGCCCAGAGGCCCATTACTCTAGTTTTGATGATGATTAACTCATGAAGTTATAGTTTACTAATATCTTGTGTTTAAATAGTTTCAGTGATTGATCAAGATATTGGTTGGTGTTTAGCTTCAAAAAAGGACTTTTGGAGCTTTCACATGTAGATTCAAGTGCTCGAGGGTCAAGATCGTATCTAGTACTCGGTTGGAGTCAAGCTCGTTGGATCGCGTTTGAATCGAGTCGTCTTGGAGACAAGAAGACTTCAGTTTGTTTTTACTTTAGTATGTTTGGTTCTTGTGTAAAGATTAGATAGTATTGATATGCCCAAGTTCATATACACACACATGTTTAAAGTTTATTGGTTTTGGTTTTTGGTTTAACCGGATTTTTGGATTTCATGTCAAAAACATAGATTGATATCTTTATATGTATATTGGATTTTATCCATATACAATATGAAAGTTATTTTAATATCATGTTTTTTTATCCATATGAGTTTTAGAGAAAACAGTTTTCTATTTCAAAAATTCAAGTTTGGAAAATACCGATTTTGGTTTAAAGGCAAATTTCATTATCACAAAAAATGGTTCAAATAGTTTGTAATATGTGTTGATTTTTTGTCACACATATTTCTTATTCAAAGATCTTAAAAGAACGTATTTTTGTGAAATTTATGTGATTTTATGAGATTTAATTGATAGTTAAAAAGACAAGTTTTTAATCCCTATAAAAACCCAGCTAGATCAACTGGCGGTCGACCGAGCCGGTCGGTCGACCGCCATGGTTGACCGATGTGCACGGGACATGCACAAAGGCCAGCCATTTGGCCGGTCGACCGACTGAAAGCACCCAACTCTCGGGTGAGGGCCGGTCGACCGTTGGCTTTGGCCCGGTCGATCGTGCGGTCGACCGGTGGCACAACGGTCATAAAAATGACAGTTGGCTAGTCGACCGGATGGTCGACCGGAAGGGCATTTCTGCCCTTTCTTGGCTGCCAACGGGTAGATTTTGGAGAGGCTATAAATATGCCTTCTCTTGAGTTGTTTTCACCAAGAATTTTAAGAGCAAAATTTTTCATCTTCTTAAGTGTTTTAGCAACAAGTTTAAAAGAGTTTTTGTACCAAAAGATTTTATTTTTATTTGTTTTAAAGTGTTGGAAAATTCAAAGAAAAGAGAGTCTTTTGAGAATTGGTTTTTAATCTTGATTTCAATATCTATTTGAAAATTTTTCCAAGTATTTTTCTTTGTTCCTAACACTTTATTTTCTCACACTTGAGCTATCTATCTATCCTATCTATTAGGATCTTGTTTTGGGTGAGAAAATTGGTTTGTGGTTTGTTAAGATCACCAAGAGTTGTAACCCTTTCCTTTACTTTGGCTTTGTGCCTTTCCCTCTAAGTGTAGAGGAGATTGTGCAATTGGGTTTGTTAGTATCCCTCTAAGTGTAGAGGTGATAGTAGTTGTTTGGCTAAGTGCCTATCCCTCTAAGTGTAGATGTGATTGTTGTTGTGCCTTGCCTCTTGTGTAGAGATTGTGTTTGTTGGAGAGAGGAGTTGTGTACTCCAACTTTGTATTATTCAAATCCTCAGTGGAGGTTCCCTGTGTGGGAAGCCCTATGTGGACGATATAGTGGAAATCCTTCTGTGTGAAGGTGGAAACGTAGAGCAGTGGCTCGAACCTCGAAACATATCTCGGTGTTTGCGATTGATCTACTATCTCTAAACTCTCTATCTCTCTCTTATATTGTGCCTTGCATTATTTCATATTGTTCATTCATACATATATGCTTGGTAGTGTTTGTGTGCCCACCTCAACTCTTATTTAGAGGAATTTAGAGGAGATAGTCCAGAGCCCGTCACTGGGAATTCGGCTACACTCTTTGGTTACACTAAATATGTTGCATTTTGTTTTTATTTCGCATTATTTGTCATTAGATTAGCCATACACCTATTCACCTCCCCTCTAAGTGTACTTTCAATTGGTATCAGAGCCTACACTCCTGATATTAGGTTTAACCACCAATGAGTGAGATCTTGGTTGCTAATCTAGTATTTGTATTTGCACACATATAGTTTATACACTCATAGACTTCATGACCCCTCCTATGTTTGATGTTTCTAACATCAATGTATGGAAGCTTAAGATGACTATGTACCTCAAGACTCTAGGAATGCATGTTTACCTTGCCGCTACCAAGAAATCTTATCTTGATAATAACAAGCACATAGAGGCCAATGCACAAGCCCTAGAGGCACTTAGATGCACTCTAAGCAAAGAATATTTATGTATGATTTCTCATTGTGATTCCGCTTTTACAATGTGGAACACTTTGACCTCTCCCGAGCTTTAAACGACAAAATATGTGGAGGAAATCTAGTAGAGATGAGTTCGACAATCATTGCTACATGGTCTAAGTGAATGACTCCCTTGAGGTAAACTCGGATACTCAACTAGATGATAGTGCTAGTTCTTCTAGCGATGATTATATTGATGCTGAGACTTTAAATGAAGAACTATCTCTTGTGTGGGAAAATTTGCTTGAAAAATATCAACTATTGAAAAAGAAAACCTTTAAATTAAATAAAGAAAATAAGGATTTGTTTTGAAAACTTAACACGGCTTTGCAAAAAAAGGATGAGATTTTAAATGAAAGGGACTCATTGAAATCCCAACTTGATCTTGCCCTAAATGAAAACAAAATCTTAAAAGGTAAAAATAATTGTGATGAAGTTTTGAAGAAAAACGAAGTTCTATCTTCAAAACTTGTTTTTGTTTTAAAAAAAAATGATTCTTTGAAAAACAATATTATTTCTATTTCAAAAGAACTAGATTTGATTTCAAAGGAAAATATCTCTTTGAAAAATGATTTGTCTTCACATGTTTGCCATGCTTCACCATCTAGTATACCTATTGCATGCTCTACTTCTTCTTCTAATATTGAAAATGATATAAATATATTAAAGAAGAATGTTGATTGTTTGGGCTCCACTTTGAGCCAATGTGCCATGAACCACACATAGTTGGAATCCATGTTTCACAAGAAACATGCTCCTCCTATGTATGCACACAAACCACGGTATACACATGCTTCTCATGTTCATACACATAGCACCATGTATGCTTATGTGTACACATGTACACATTGTGGACGTAAGGGCCACCTTGCAAAATTTTGTTATGATAGATTAAATGATTCAAATTTTGCAAATATATTTGTTTGGGTTAGGAAAGGTGCTAACCCCCATGGACCCAATAGAGTATGGGTAACAAAATCCACTCCTACTTTATTTGATGTAGGTGTGGGCTCTCACTTGACGTGAGAGTGTTGGTGCCTTATGGTGGATGCGTTCCGAGCTAAAAAGTGACAATTTTGGATGCATCACTTTCAAGGGAAGTTTGGTGGGATGACCGCCATGGTTTGGAGATCTAGAGATTAGCCCTAATGATTTTGATAACTATCTCTAACTCCTTATTAGTTTACATGCTTTCATATTGTTGATTTTTAGCATGTTTTGATTTTTCATGATTATGATGTTAAATGCCATGATTAGACTATTGATATACATATGTAGTCTTTTGAGATACACCCATGTTCATATGGATCCTTATTTTGTGTTCTCACTTTAGTTTAACTATTGTGTATATTATAACTCTAAGACATGTACATTTACATAATGATCATATTAATTTTTTTTAATGATTTTTGTGCTTCATGTTTTGATTATACGTTTAGATGTAGTTTTCATTAAAACTCCTGTATATACTTGTACAACTAATGAGCCACATTTGATTTTTGTATGTTTGTGCTTAATTGCTCACTTGTACCCATTAGATATATTAGTATAGCCTAGTTTTGATGATTAGTACATTTTGACTTGTTTTTCCTATTTTGGACATTTTTTTAAGTGTTTTGCTTCATGTTGTTGGCCCAATGGCCTTCCACTCTAGTTTTGATGATGATCAACACTCATGTAGTTATGTTTACTAATATTCTTGTGTTTCTAAGTTTCAGATCATCAACAGGATATTAGTTGGTGATTAGCTTCAACAAGATGATTAGAAGCTTATCATGGTGATTCCGGTGCCAAAGCTTAAAGATCATACCTTTGCACTTGGAGAATCACGGAGTTTTGGAGCAAGTCTACTTGAAGATGAAGATCGTCAAGAAGACTTAGGTATCCTAGTTTAGATAGAGTTTTAGATCCATTTGTAAAGCTTAGTTTAGTTGATATGCTCAAGTGCACACAACACACAAGTTTCATGATTTGGTTTTTGGTTTTTCATGAATAATAGATCAAAACAAGTTTACTTTATACCTATGTATATTAGATATGGTCTAGATATACATACATGCTTTAAACTTGCTAGACAAACTTATTTTGACTATCCTATTCATGTTTTGGAAAAATCAAGTTTGATAAAAATACAAGTTTTGTTTTTGATAAAATTGGCAAGACACAAAATGAATTGATATGTTGATATATTGTCTTGAAATTTTTATCACTTGTTTGAGTTTCAATATAAAATGATAAAACAATTTTTATGGTATTTTTAAAAGAGATAAAAGATTTTTTATAAAATATTTTTCCAAAATTTTCTGACCTTGTTTTGTGCTGACAGGCTGGTCGGTCGACCGTGACGGTCGACCGCACCAAGGGCCGGTCGACCGTTGCGGTCGACCGACGTGCACAGACGTGCACGTCTGTTAGGCACAGACACGGTCGACCGGGACGGTCGACCGAATTGAGAGCTCTGCTCTCGGGTTTTATCGGTCGACCGGGCCGGTCGACCGCTGTTGCCCAACGGTCATATTTCTGACCGTTGGCGGTCGACCGGACCGGTCGACCGGCAGTCTGTCAGACTGCCAGCTCAGCCTAACGGCTAGTTTTGTATAGGGGCTATATAAACCCCATCTCTTTGGGGATTTTGGTGAAGTTTTCTAAGAGAAAAATTTCCAGTTTTCTGAAGTGTTTAAAAGAGTTTTAAAAAGAGTTTTGGGCTTTAAAACTTCTCATCTTTATTTGTTTTTGGTTTTTTGGAAAATCAAAGAAAACTAGGTTTTGGGATTTTGATTTGGTCTTTTATTTCTATCATATACAAGAAGATTTCCCAAGTAGTTTTTCTTTGTTGCTAGTTTCCAAAAACACCTTGATTCCACACTTGAGCTATCACCTATCCTAATCTATTTAGGATCTTTTTTTTGTGGAAAAAGAAAAAGGAAAGAGGTTTGTGGTTGAGATATACCACTTGTTGTAAACCCTTGATTTCTTGAGTTGCTCCCTCTTGGGTAGAGGTGGAGAGTGTTGTATTGGGTTGTTGGTTTGGATCCCTCTTAGGTAGAGGTGATTGAGTTTGGTTGTAGACCTCTTCGGTAGAGGTGTTAGTTGTTGTATTTGGCTACGGGCCTAACCCCTCGGTAGTGAGGAGGTTGTTGTTTGAGAGAGGAGTTTGGTACTCCTAGAGTTGTAAGAAATCCTCTTCTGTAGAGGTTCCCTCGGTGGGAGTTGAGATAGTGGAAATCCTACACGGTGGTGTAGGCGGGGATGTAGAGCAAGGTGCTCGAACCTCGAAACAAATCTCGTTGTTTGCGATTGCTCCCATTGTCTCTCTAACTCTCTCTCATTTACTTTGTGCAAAGCATCATACTTCATATCATACCATATTTGCTTGTGTTGTGCATAATTCATATTGCTTTGCATTATTTCATATTGCTATATCCTTTATTGCTTGGCTTGATTGTGTGTGAACATTGTGAATTGCTTGTGTGTTTGTGCATCACCTATACTCTCCAACAAGAGCTTCACATAGCGCCTCAACCCATATCTAGGGGAATCAAGAGGAGTTAGTCCAGAGCCTCGCAAGGGGAATTCGGCTACACTTGTTGGATTGTATTAAGTGTGTTGCAAGATTTGCATTAGCTTCCGCATTTAGCGCACTTAGTTTGCATTTAGTTTCTTAGATTAGCACTTACACCTATTCACCCCCCCTCTAGGTGTTTTACAATTGGTATCAGAGCTAGTGCTCCTGATACTTAGGCTTAACATCCTAGGAGTGAGATCCATTTGCTTGCTAATCTTATTTGCATTTGTTTGCTTGTTTGCACACATATAGTTTACCATGGACTTCATGACCCCACCTAGCTATGATCCTTCCAACATTGATATTTGGAAGTATAGGATGTCCATGTACCTAAAGACCCTAGGTTTGCATGTTTTCCTTGCCGCCACCAAGAGATGTTATCTTGGTGATTGCAATCATATAGGGGCCAATGCACATGCCCTAGAGGCCATTAGAAGCACTTTACCTAAAGACTATCTTTTATGTGTTTCTAATCTTGATTCCGCTTTTGCAGTGTGGAATAAGTTAACAACAACCACCACCTCCAAGCTTCAATTGCCAATCCAAGAAGAGGAATCTAGCGGAGAATCCGAGCCACAACAATGCTATATGGTCCAAGGGAATGACTCCCTTGAGGTACATTCGGAATCTCAACTAGATAGTAATGATTGTGCTAGTTCTTCAAATGATCATATTGATGCCCATGCTTTGAATGAAGAACTTTCTATTGTGTGTGAAAAATTATTAGAAAAATATAATTTGTTGAAAAAGAAAAGTCTAGGCATTAATAATGAAAATAAAAATTTGATTGCTAGACTTGATGTTGTTTTGCAAGAGAAAGAGGAGATTGCTAATGAGAGGGATTCATTAAAATCTCAACTTGATCTTGCACTTAAAGAAAATGATTTTTTAAAGTCTAAAAATGATTGCCATGCTATTTGAAGAAAAATGAAAATTTGTCTTCTAAAGTAGATTTTGTTTTAAAAGAGAATGTTGCCTTGAAAAACAAAATCATCTCTATTTCCAATGATTTAAATGTTTGCTTAGAGAAAAATATTGTTTTGCAAAATAAGATTGATTCTCATGTTTGTCATGCTAGGGTAGTTTCACCTAAATCACCCATTGCATGTTCCACTTCTTCTATGCTCGAAAGTGATATAAATTTGTTAAAGAAGAAAATAGATTGTTTGGGCTCCACTATGAGCCAATGTGCTAAGAACCATACACGCTTGGAATCCTTAGTTCGAAAGAAACAAGTTCCATCCTTTATACATGCACACCCATCACGGCATACACATGCTTCACACGGACACCATCACACGTATGCTCATGTGTACACATGTACACATTGTGGCCGAAAAGGTCATCTTGCTAAATTTTGTTATGATAGATTAAATGTTTCAAATTTAGCAAAGAATTTTGTTTGGGTTAGAAATGAGACTAACCCCCATGGACCCAAAAGAGTATGGGTACCAAAGACCACCCCTCCGATTGTTTTGATGTAGGTGTGGGCTCTCACATGACGTGAGAGTAATGACACCTTGGAGTGGATGCGTTCCGGACTTAAAGGAAATCTATTGGATGCATCACTTTCAAGGGAAGAGATGGTGGAGAGGACCACCAAGTTTTGGAGACAAGGAGAGTTGCCCTCTAGGTTTTGGTAACAATTCCTAACTCCGTATTATTTATTACATGCTTTTAATATTCTTTGTTTGTAGCATGTTTTTGATGTCTATGGATTAGTATGTTCATTCCATGTTTATTAGATCCTTGACATACATATATAGTATTTGAGACACACATGCTTATTTGAATCATACTTAGTGTTCTCACTTTTGTTTAAGCTATAATGTACATCATGAATCTAATACATGTGAATTCACATAATAATCATGTTTTAGTTTTCCATGATAACTTTTATCATGATGATTCTTATATGTGTTTTTGATGCTTCATGTTTTGAATATATGTTTAAGTGTTAGTTTTCATTAAGACTAGTTATATACTTGTACATAGAGTAGGCTACAAATAACTCTATATATAGTTGGAATTGAATGCTTATTTGAACCCATTAGATGTGCTAGTATAGTCTAGTTTTGATGATTCATACATATTAAACTTGTATTCTCATTTTTGAATTTGCTTTATGATTGTGTGTTTCACTTCATGTATATGTTTGTATTGCCAAACCTTAAGATATACATGTATACCCCTTGAGTCATTTGCCTTTCATGCAAATCTATATTTGGACTCAATTGTGTTTAGGAATATGTATGTATACTTCATGTTTGACAAATCATACATATACCTTGAAATGAATATTGCTTTAATAAAAATTTAGTTATTCATGATTCATGTTTTTGTGTTTATATTTAACTTCATGTATATGTCCATCTTATCCAAACTATTGACTATACATGAGTATCCTTTTTGAGCCACGTGCCTTAATGCATATATTTTGTGGACTCTTTATGTTTTGGATATGTATGTATACTTTAGTTTGTATTAGACATACATATGCCTTGAAAATTAGATAGTTTTGATGATTTCGTGTTTTAAGGAATAATTGAGCTTAATGAAATATTTTTCATGATTATGATCTTCACATATTATTTGTACACTCATGTCTATTGCTCATGTTTTGTTTCTCATGAGTTATGCTTTATTGGTTAGAGTGATGATTATCATGTGAATTTCATTTTTGTTTTATTCCTTGCTTGAAGGATTTCGTACTAGTTAACAAGTTTTCCATTTAACTAGTTGCGATGTTCTTCACTTTGGTAGAGATTTTCAAACAAAACTACTTTTTCAAATCTATCTTTGAAAACCCCTACCATCAAAGAGCGGTAGGATGGGAGATCATGTTCATGTATGCCCTAAATTGAAAATCTTTAAAACTTGAATTATGATTGGGTGGTAGATAATATGATGTATACACTTGAACTTATTGTTATGTCAATTAGTATCATTGAACTCTTTCAATTGGTATCATTTTGATCTTCTTGTATACTCATATATGTTTTGTATGTATGTATGCTTTAAATTCCAAGTATATCAATTTCTATTGGTATCTATTTTTCATACATATATATGTTTGTGTTTATGCTAGTGCTTGAGTTTCAATTTTGTTTAAATTGATTACTTTTAAATTGTTATCAAGACTATGCATGACTTTGGTTTGTATTTCATAAAGGGGGAGAAAATTTGATTTTGTATTTCAATTGGTATTTGTACTCCCACTCTTTATGATTAAAAGTTGTTATTTTAAACATATGATATCAACATCAAATTATATGTTTTCAAAATGAAATATATTCTTACAATTGGTATCAAAATTTGTGTTTAGACATTCAAAATTTGTTATGTTGTTTTACAATTGGTAATTTGTTATGTTTAATTACAATTGGTATCTCAAAATGTTGTTTAAAGAAAATATTCAAAGTTTTGATTTGTATTTCCTATATGCAAGGAGAGTTTAACATCTCTCTTACATATAGATTCATGTTGAGTATATTATAAATTGAGGGGCTTGACAACTCTTCTTTATATGATATACGTGTGTAGGGGGAGCTTCACATCTCCTCTTATGCATTACATAATATGTGTTATGTGAATTGGGGCTTGTCATCCTTTCTTCATGTAATGCATATGTGTAGGGAAGCTAACTTAGCGTCTTCCTCTTCATGAATGTATATAGCATATAACACTTATTATCCTTGTTTATTTTCTTTTGGTATCAAGATGCTTCATTGACATATTTTCAATTGATATCATGTTTTTAAAGTCACCCCTTATTGACTTTGTTTTTGTTTTAGACAAAAAAAAAAAAAAAAAGGGAGAACATTGTCTTTTATTGTTTTGTTTGACAAAAAGGGGAAGAAAGATTTTTACCCCTCATTTTATCTATGGTTTTGATTGTTTACCCCTTTGTTGATGATTGACAAAAAGGGGGAGAAGTATTTGAGTTTTATATGCATGCTTATGTTTTATATGCATATATTATGTTTTAATATCAAGAATATTAAGTTTAATTGTTTATTAAGTTTAATTGGTATCCAAAAGCTTGCTTTGTAATTGTTGTAATTGGTATCTAGAGCTTGCTTTGTTTTGGATATTCCATGTGGTATCTAGAGTTTTTATTGTTTATGCATTATCATTCTTGCATATTTATGCTTATTCGTTTATGCATGAGTTAAGGGGGAGCTTCTTTGAAGCTTAACTTTAATCCATGCATATATAACTCCATGAGTTTTGTCATCATCAAAAAGGGGGAGATTGTTGGCCCAATGGCCTTCCACTCTAGTTTTGATGATGATCAACACTCATATAGTTATGTTTACTAATATTCTTGTGTTTCTAAGTTTCAGATCATCAACAGGATATTAGTTGGTGATTAGCTTCAACAAGATGATTAGAAGCTTATCATGGTGATTCCGGTGCCAAAGCTTAAAGATCATACCTTTGCACTTGGAGAATCACGGAGTTTTGGAGCAAGTCTACTTGAAGATGAAGATCGTCAAGAAGACTTAGGTATCCTAGTTTAGATAGAGTTTTAGATCCATTTGTAAAGCTTAGTTTAGTTGATATGCTCAAGTGCACACAACACACAAGTTTCATGATTTGGTTTTTGGTTTTTCATGAATAATAGATCAAAACAAGTTTACTTTATACCTATGTATATTAGATATGGTCTAGATATACATACATGCTTTAAACTTGCTAGACAAACTTATTTTGACTATCCTATTCATGTTTTGGAAAAATCAAGTTTGATAAAAATACAAGTTTTGTTTTTGATAAAATTGGCAAGACACAAAAATGAATTGATATGTTGATATATTGTCTTGAAATTTTTATCACTTGTTTGAATTTCAATATAAAATGATAAAACAATTTTTATGATATTTTTAAAAGAGATAAAAGATTTTTTATAAAATATTTTTTCAAAATTTTCTGACCTTGTTTTGTGCTGACAGGCTGGTCGGTCGACCGTGACGGTCGACCGCACCAAGGGCCAGTCGACCGTTGCGGTCGACCGACGTGCACAGACGTGCACGTCTGTTAGGCACAGACACGGTCGACCGGGACGGTCGACCGAGTTGAGAGCTCTGCTCTCGGGTTTTATCGGTCGACCGGGCCGGTCGACCGCTGTTGCCCAACGGGTCATATTTCTGACCGTTGGCGGTCGACCGGACCGGTCGACCGGCAGTCTGTCAGACTGCCAGCTCAGCCTAACGGCTAGTTTTGTATAGGGGCTATATAAACCCCATCTCTTTGGGGATTTTGGTGAAGTTTTCTAAGAGAAAAATTTCCAGTTTTCTGAAGTGTTTAAAAGAGTTTTAAAAAGAGTTTTTGGGCTTTAAAACTTCTCATCTTTATTTGTTTTTGGTTTTTTGGAAAATCAAAGAAAACTAGGTTTTGGGATTTTGATTTGGTCTTTTATTTCTATCATATACAAGAAGATTTCCCAAGTAGTTTTTCTTTGTTGCTAGTTTCCAAAAACACCTTGATTCCACACTTGAGCTATCACCTATCCTAATCTATTAGGATCTTGTTTTTGTGGAAAAAGAAAAAGGAAAGAGGTTTGTGGTTGAGATATACCACTTGTTGTAAACCCTTGATTTCTTGAGTTGCTCCCTCTTGGGTAGAGGTGGAGAGTGTTGTATTGGGTTGTTGGTTTGGATCCCTCTTAGGTAGAGGTGATTGAGTTTGGTTGTAGACCTCTTCGGTAGAGGTGTTAGTTGTTGTATTTGGCTACGGGCCTAACCCCTCGGTAGTGAGGAGGTTGTTGTTTGAGAGAGGAGTTTGGTACTCCTAGAGTTGTAAGAAATCCTCTTCTGTAGAGGTTCCCTCGGTGGGAGTTGAGATAGTGGAAATCCTACACGGTGGTGTAGGCGGGGATGTAGAGCAAGGTGCTCGAACCTCGAAACAAATCTCGTTGTTTGCGATTGCTCCCATTGTCTCTCTAACTCTCTCTCATTTACTTTGTGCAAAGCATCATACTTCATATCATACCATATTTGCTTGTGTTGTGCATAATTCATATTGCCTTGCATTATTTCATATTGCTATATCCTTTATTGCTTGGCTTGATTGTGTGTGAACATTGTGAATTGCTTGTGTGTTTGTGCATCACCTATACTCATCCAACAAGAGCTTCACATAGCGCCTCAACCCATATCTAGGGGAATCAAGAGGAGTTAGTCCAGAGCCTCGCAAGGGGAATTCGGCTACACTTGTTGGATTGTATTAAGTGTGTTGCAAGATTTGCATTAGCTTCCGCATTTAGCGCACTTAGTTTGCATTTAGTTTCTTAGATTAGCACTTACACCTATTCACCCCCCCTCTAGGTGTTTTACACATGTATATGTTAATTTTGTCAAAACTTTAAGATACATGTATACCCTTGAGTCACTTGCTTTTTATGCAAAAATTCTATTTTGAACTCATTTGTATTTGGGATATGCATGTATATTTCTAGTTTAGACAAAACATACATATACCTTGAAGCCTATTTAGTTTGATAATTTTTCATGTTTTTGAGAAGGAATTTCATAATTGAGCTTAAATGCCTTATTTCATGACTTTGTTGATTACATGACTTTGTACACTCACATTACTTGATGTTTTCTCATGAATTTATTTTCATGAGTCTTATATGTGCTTTATAGATTTTAAGTATCAATTGTTGAGTGATTTTCATGTTTTTATGGATATATTCTTTGTTTATTCCTTACTTGAAGGACTTCGTACTAGTTTTCAAGATTATCATAAAACTAATTGCGTATTTCTTCATTTTTGAAGAGTTTTCAAACTTGTTAAAATTATTTTCAAATCCTATTTTTGAAAACCCCTTCCTTCCAGGGGTGGCTGGATGGACGATTATGCCTTGTATGCTCAAATTGAAAATCTTTTTAACATGTGTATGAAAAGGGAGGTAATTATGAGTTATACACTTGATTCCCATTATATTTTCAATTGGTATCACAATTGATATTTTTTATGTTTGTATACTCATATGTGTTTCTTATATATGTATGCTTCAATCTTCAAATAGTATCAATTTCGATTGGTATTTATATTTTTATACATATATATGTGATTTGATTGTGCTTACTATATCTTTACATCTTAAAGCACAAATTACGTTTATGCTAAGCTTGATTTAGTCCTTAATATCAATTATTTATCAATTAGTATCTTATACAAGCTCATGCATTATTTTTATTAGTATTTCATAAAGGGGGAGAAAATTCATGTTTTATCTTTCAATCGATTTTATTCTCAATTGGTATCTTAATCCCATTCTTTATGATGAAAATACTTTGTTTTGGTATATGCTAACATTTTTAATATTGGTATCAATAATATTAAATTGATATTATTCTCAATTTGGTATCTTTATTGTAAAATGAGTATATTTTCAAAGAAATATGGTTTCTATTTTCAATTGGTTTTTACTTTCAATTGGTATCAATATCCATAATATATATTTCAATTGGTATCAAAAACATACAATGTTTCATTTTCTATTGGTATCAAAGATTTACAAGACATTTTAAATTGATATCAAGATACTTTTCAATTGGTCTTTTTTAGTATCTTAAAATTTTGTTTGCTTTCAATTTTTATCTCAAAAATGTTTTGTTTATTTCCAATTGGTATCATAATGTTTCTCTGTATACCTTATCATAAGTTGATAAATTTTTCAATTGGTATCATAGTGCTTTTATATGTATTACTTATATGCAAGGGAAGCTTAACATCTTCTCTATATATAGATTCATGTTGTGTGTATCTCATATTGAGGAGATTGACCTCTCTTCTCTATGTCTTACACGTGTGTAGGGGGAGCTTCACATCTCCCTTTATACATTGTATATTATGCGTTATGTGATTAGGGTTTAGTCATCTCCTTTTCATGTAATGCATGTATGCAGGGGAAGTTAACTTTACGTCTCTCCTCTTTATGAATGTATATCGCATATTCATCCTTCTAGTTTGATTTAACAAAAGAGGAAGAAATTTTTTTTTGGTTTCTTTATGCCCCTTTGTTAATGATTTGACAAAAAGGAGGAGAGAAATTTGGAGTTTCATATATGCATGTTTATGTCATTTATATGCATGTTTATTTTCAATTAGTATCAGTGCATATATGTTTTATTTATGCATTCATTGAATATCTTTATTGTTTATTGCTATGCATGAGTTAAGTGGGAGCTTCTATGAAGCTTAACTTTAATCCATGCATATATAACTCCATGAGTTTTGTAATCATCAAAAAATGGGAGATAGTTGGCCCAGAGACCCATCACTCTAGTTTTAATGATGATTAACTCATGAAGTTATAGTTTACTAATAATCTTGTGTTTAAATAGTTTCAGTGATTGACCAAGATATTAGTAAGTGTTTAGCTTCAACAAAGGACTTTTGGAGCTTCACATGTAGATTCAAGAGCTCGAGCGTTAAGATCGCATCTAGTACTCGGTTGGAGTTAAGCTTGTTGGATCGCGTTTGATGATTCAGCTTGGAGACAAGAAGACTTTGGTTTGTGTTTAATTTAGTATGTTTAGATGTTGTGTAAAGATTAGATTGTATTCATATGCTCAAGTTCGCATACACACACATGTTTAAAGTTTATTGGTTTTGTTTTTCGGTTTAACCAGATTTTTGGATTTCAAGTCAAAATGTAGATAGATATCTTTATATGTATATTGGATTCCATCCATATATAATATGCTTCAAAGTTGTTTCAATACCATGTTTTTGTATCCATATGAGTTTTGGAGAAAACGGTTTTCCATTTCAAAAATTCAAGTTTGGAAAATACCGATTTTGGTTTAAAGGCAAATTTCATTATCACAAAAATGTTTCAAACAGTTTGTAATATGTGTTGATTTTTGGTTACACATATTTGTTATTCAAAGATCTTAAAAGAACTTATTTTTGTGAAACTTATGAGATTTTATAGGATTTAATTGATAGATAAAAAGACAAGTTTTTAATCCCTATAAAAACTCAGCCAGATCAACTGGCGGTCGACCGAGCCGGTCGACCGGACCAGTGGTTGGTTGACCGGTACACCCGACCGATGTGCACAGGACGTGCACAAGGGCCAGCCATTCGGCCGGTCGACCGACTTAAAGCACCCCACTCTCGGGTGGGGGCCGGTCGACCGGTGGCACAACGGTCATAAAAATGACAGTGGCCGGTCGACCGGAAGGGCATTTCTGCCCTTTCCTGGCTGCCAACGGGCAGATTTTAGAGAGGCTATAAATATGCCTTCTCTTGAGTTGTTTTCACCAAGAATTTTAAGAGCAAATTTTCCCATCTTCTTAAGTATTTTAGCAACAAGTTTAAAAGAGTTTTTGTGCCAAAAGATTTTATTTTTATTTGTTTTAAAGTGTTGAAAAATTCAAAGAAAAGAGAGTCATTTGGGAATTGGTTTTTGATCTTGATTTCAATATCTATTTGAAAATTTTCCCAAGTGTTTTTCTTTGTTCCTAACACTTTATTTTCTCACACTTGAGCTATCTATCTATCCTATCTATTAGGATCTTGTTTTGGGTGAGAAATTTGGTTTGTGGTTTGTTGAGACCACCAAGAGTTGTAACCCTTTCCTTTCCTTTAGCTTTGTGCCTTTCCCTCTAAGTGTAGCGGAGGTTGTACAATTGGGTTTGTTGGTATCTCTCTAAGTGTAGAGGTGATTATAGTTGCTTGGCTAAGTGCCCATCTCTCTAAGCGTAGAGGTGATTGTTGTTGTGCATTGCCTCTTGTGTAGAGGTTGTGTTTGTTGGAGAGAGGAGTTGTGTACTCCTAGTTTGTATTACCCAAATCCTCAGTGGAGGTTCCCTGTATGGGAAGTCCTGTGTGGACGATATAGTGAAAATCCTTCTGTGTGAAGGCGGGGACGTAGAGCAGTGGCTCGAACCTCGAAACACATCTCGGTGTTTGCGATTGATCCACTATCTCTAAACTCTCTCTCTCTTATATTGTGCCTTGCAATATTTCATATTGTTCATTCATACATATATGCTTGGTAATGTTTGTATGCCTCACTTGTGTTGAATCAAGAGAGCTTTAAATAGCATCTCAGCTCTTATTTAGAGGAATTTAGAGAAGATAGTCCAGAGCCCGTCACCGGGAATTCGGCTACACTCTTTAGTTACACTAAGTGTGTTGCAATTTATTTTTATTTCGCATTATTTGTCATTAGATTAGCTATACACCTATTCACCCCCCCTCTAGGTGTACTTTCAATATGTAAACTAATGTAAACTTATTTTTGATGAAATCTATTTATGAAACCATAAATGGGTTAAACCAAAATCAAATCATTTATACTTGAAAAACCAATATCAAACTTTTGTGTATGTGTAAGATTGAGCAATCAAAACTAATTTATACTTTACAAACATTCTAAACTTATAAATTCTGACAAAAGTCTTCTTGTAGATCTTCTTCTCCAAGAAAACTTGATCCAAACTCGATTCTTTTGGAGTTAGACTCCTCTTGAGTACTTGATATGATCTTTATGCTTAAGATCGATTAACTTGAAGAAACTAAACATCAACTAAGATCTTGATTGAATATCTGAAACTTGATAAATACAAGATCATTAGTATTATAACTACATGATTTAATCATCATCAAAATTAAAATTATAGGCCTTTGAGCCAACAATCTCTCCCTTTTTGATGATGACAAAACTTATGGAGTTATATATGCATGAATTAAAGATAAGCTTTGTAAAAATTCTTTCTTAACTCATGCATAACAAATAAACATATAGATATTCAATGTAAAATCATAGATACCAAACAAATCATGAATATAGAACACATATATGCAAAAATATATAATCACATGCATATATAAACTCTAAATTTCTCTGCATATATAAACTCTAAATTTCTCTCTCTCTTTTTATCAATTTATCAATAAAGGCATAAAGAAAACATGATAAATGTATATGCAATATAAATCTATGAAGAGGAGAGACGTTAAGTTAACTCCCTATGCATGCATTACATGGAGAAAGAATGACTAAACTCTAACCCATATAAGTATAATATACAATGTATAAACGAAGATGTTAAGCTCTCTTACACATGTGTACGATATAGAAAAGAGAGGTCAATCTCTTTTTTATACAATACACTCATCATAATTTTACATATAGAAGAGAAGTTAACTCCACTTGCATATAAGTAATACAAACTGATTGAAAATTTGATAAACTAATTTAAAATAAACATAAATACATCAATTTTAATGCAAGAATACCAATGAGAATCAATTGAAATTAAATAGATAATATGGATATCAATTATCAAAGTAACTTGAAACATGGATACCAATTGTAATAATGATATCAATTGAAACTAATACCAATTTATGATACTAATTTGAAATGAACATAAGTTTAGCATTAAACGGATTCAAAGTAAACGTAAACACAATTGGTTTTATGTTAAAAACATGCATGGACATTGTTAAACATGCAGAATCAATCATATATATGTATGTATACCAATTGAAATATTATTCACAATTTAGAGCATACATATATAAATAAATAAGAATGAGTAAACAAAAGTTAAATAACATGTAAATCATGTGTATAACTTATTGAAATCACCAAACTATATACATATGTCAAAGCAGTATTCGATTAAGCATATACAAGGCATGATCACCCAACCATCCTTCCACTGAAGGGGTAAATATTCTGAAAAATAATGATTTGAAAATAGTTGAATATGGATTGAAAACACTACCATGTAAAAAATTAAAACAAATAGTTTTGAAAAACTAATTCAAAATTCTTCAGTCATAAACTAAATCATATACAACTCATAAAATATGATAATTACATCAGAATTGTCACTCAAAATCTATTTAGTATGAAAATGCTTATGAATGAAATGCAAGGAATAAAGTCTATTAGCAATTACATGAATGAATATAAGGTGAGTGCATAAGATTCATGTAAATAGCATTTTCGTAAATGTAAAACAATACAAAATCAAAACTTATATAAATTCTTTTTCAAAGTTTTGACACATAAAAAACTTGATTTGTAAAAATATGAAATCACAAATCAAGTAAATTTCTTTTCACAAAAAAAAATATCAAGATTAGTGGAGACAATAAACTCAAATCATCAAAACATATCCACCAATAAGATAATCAGTAAGCATTTGAAGATATAAGATAAACTTTAAGATATATGTAAACTTTAACAAACTAAAGCATACATATATATTCAAACATTAATTGAGTACACAATAGAGTATATGACATACAAATCAAGTATCTCAAAGAAATAACATGAATATCACATAGTTTTTATAAGATTTACAAATGCATGAAGTAAAATCAATAAAAATAACCTCATAAAAGGTCAAGCGTGTATCTCTAGAAATTTATTCTAAAACTATATCAAAACAAATGCATTTTTAAAGAATTACATGTACAAATGCAAAAATCAACAAAACTAGGATATACACATATAACTAAATAATAATTAAGTACACAAAAAATATGAATCATGTTAGGCATAATATTCAAGGTGCATCTCAAAATCTATGCAAGTATATCACACGCTTTAACAAAAATTTACATCTAAACATATAATCAAAACACATATATTATAGCATGCTAAGGATCCAATTTAAAGTTTAAACTAAACATAAGGCGGATAATAGAGATTGTTACCAACACGAACAAAACTAATCTCCATCACCAAAACAAAGTTGTCCTCCAGAAACTACACCTAGTTGGGGGGGGGGGTGAATAGGTGTATAGCTAATCAAATGAAAATTCAATATAATATAAAATGAAATGATGCAACCGAACACTCAAAACAAGACTTGAAGCCGAATTCCCCGTGAAGGGCTCTGAACTTTTCCTGGTGATTCCTCTAGATAAGAGTTAAGGTGCTTAATTTCTATCTTGTTGAGATGAGTATTGATCAAAAAGAATGAATGAATGATAAATAAATAAATAGAGACAATAAAGCAATCGCAAATAAAAGATTTATTTCGAGATTCGAGCCACCGCTCTACGTCCCCGCCTTCACCACCGTGAAGGATTTCACTATCCACTATTGGATCCTCCACAAAGGGACCTTACAATAAGGAATTACAACAACTCAGAGTACACAACTCCCTAACTCAATTCTCTACACCAGAGGCACCACAAAGCCAATTGAGATAACAAGCTCTGGGTGATCAAGAGACTACAAACACTCTCTTTGCATCTCTCTTACAAAACCCTATAAAGTAAAATTTAAACTTGAAGCTCAAGGATGCAAGTGAGATTGGAAATAAAAAAGAGAGATTTTAAGACCAGAAAAACTCAATTAAAGATTTTGAAAATAAGAGAGCAAAAGAAAACTTGAAAATTTTTTCTCTTTGAAAGCAAAACTAAATTTTCAATGGAATTTGTTATTATAAATTATTCAATCCCAATGACCCTTTATATAGGTTTTAGAAAAATAAATTTAGAATAGTTTTATCATGTTTAAAAGGAAGAAATTGACCCTTAAAATTTAACTTAACACGTTTTAAAAAACATGTTAAAAATAGCATTCAAAAACTGGTCGTTGCTGGCCAATCTGGCAGATTGACAGTTGACCGGCTGGTCGACCGGCCATTTAAAAAAAATATGACTGTTGGCTCTCGGTCGACCGGTAGGTCGATGGTGTTTAACCGAGTGCACACCCCAATTACCAGAGGTGCGGTCGACAGTGCGATCGATCGTTCTGGCCTGTAATAGGTACGGTCGACCGCCATGTCGATCGACCTAGGCTAAAAAACTAGGTCAAGGTATTTTTGAAGATATAGAAAATTTTTAAATAATTTTGTTTAGATTTTGAACGGTAGAATACATGCATAGCCATGAGATACAAGTTCTAAACAGAGATATAAATTTTTATAAAAATATGGAACAAGTATCAAAACCAAACATGTCAAAAATCATACTTTTGAAAACATGCATTTTTGTGTGTGTATATCTTTGAGGCTCAAATTTATATTCTACTCTTTAACAAACTAGTTTCTTATAAGGTTCTAATCGACTATAAGAATCTTCAAGTAGGCTTCTCTGATAGTGAAGTTTAAGCGATGTTGAGAGCTTTGAGTTATGAACCCGTTTTTGAGAATCCTTGAGCTATCAACACCTTCCTTTAGAGGAAGAACCTGTTAGATTTTTTTGAACCCTGAAATACACTCTTGAACTTGATTATTACCAAATAACTTCATATACTTTGTGTTGGCCCAGAGGCCCTTCACTCTAGTTTTGATGATGATTAACTCATGTAGTTATAGTTTACTAATAATCTTGTGATATTTAGTTTCAGATATTTGATCAAGATATTAGTAGGTGATTAGCCTCAACAAAGGCGTTTTGGATCTTTCACATGTAGATTCAAGAGCTCGACCGTCAAGATCGCATCTAGTACTTGGTTGGAGTCAAGCTCGTTTGATCGCGTTTGGATCGAGTTGACTTGAAGACGGAGTTCTACAAGAAGACCTCGGTTTGTGTTTAGTATGTTTAGATCATTGTAAAAATTAGATAGTATTGATATGCTCAAGTTCACATACACACACAAGTTTAAGTTTATTGGTTTTGGTTTTTCAGTTTAACCGATTTTGGACTTCATGTCAAAAACATGATATATATATATAGTTACATGTATATTGAAATCTATCCATATACAACATGCTTGAAACTTGTTTTAATATCATGTTTTTGTATTTACATGAGTTTTGGAGAAAATGATTTTCCATTTCAAAAATTCAAAGTTTGGAAAATACCGATTTTGTGTTTAAGCCAAATTTCAATATCACAAAAATGGTTCAAATAGTTTGTAATATGTCTTAAATTTTAGTCACACATATTTGTATTTCAAAGATCATAAAATAACTTATTTTTGTGAAATTTATGTGTATTTTATGGGATTTTTTTAGAAGGTAAAAAGACAAGTTTTTAATCCCTTAATGTTTGGACCTGGCTGTTTGCCGATCGACCAGACGGTTGACCAAGGCAGACGTCGGTCGACTGGTCTAGTCAACCGACGTGCACAGACGTGTACAAGCCAGTGGGCTGGAGGGCCGTCGATCGGGTCGGTCGGCCGCTGATTGAGATTTTTCCTGCACACAAAATATGGAATTTTAGATTTAGAAATAATAGTGCGAGGTGCTCAATTCTAATCCGCGGTAGCAATGGGTTATGCGAGTCGTGATCCTCAGGGAGGGACTAGCGATGGAAGCGTTTAAGTAAGTTATCTCTTTTTTATGTATTTTCTTATTAACAATGGTATATACAATGAAAAGTGTGAAAGAAATTGGAGAGATGTTGGTGACTTAATCTATACAAATAAAAGAAAATAAAGAAAATAAAAGAAACACTTACCTACCTCTTCTGCCCTGCTTACCTTTGATCCGTTTGCAACGACTTACCTTGTCCTTGAAGGCTTGCAAGTATGGCGTATAGGATCTTCCACCTTGGCGATCTACACTACAAAAATAAAAGACTAGCAAAAGAAGGCTTGTTCATCTCCATAGGCCATCAAGGGCTCTTCTTCGGCTAAGCAGTCTCGAAGCAATTGGGTCTCATGGTTTGCAAGACATTAGAGAGAATAACACAATAACACAAGAATAAAAGAACAAAAACAATAAAAGAACGAAAATGAACATTGATTCGATTTATTTAACAATGGAAGAAGAACAAAACTTACACCGATTGTCACCCTCAGTACAAGTAGATCTCCTTCCTCCATGAAAACATCCTCTCCTCTCAGTTACAAAAATTACAAAAAGAAAAACCTAACCTAAATTACAAGTTAGCCTAAGAAAACCCTAAATTTCTCTGTTGGACTCTGTACGCCCTTTACGGTTGCTCTGCAGGGGTATTTATAGGTGCAGAAGGTAGTAGAGTCCCAGAACGACTCCTCCACGAAAGATAGTCCCGGGATAATACTGAATTGCCGCGGAAACGCGGCTTGGGCCGCGTTTCCGCGGCCTGGTGGTGGCGGCTGGCCACGCGCTTTCGCGCGTGGCCTCCCCTGGTCCGTCCATCTGGGTGTTTCCTTCTGGAAGCTGCATCCTGACTCTTTATCTTGGGATTTCGAGATAACTTGGAAGCAAGTTACCTAGATCTCAAATCTCCCAATATCTTTTTACACGAATTTCCTTATCTTTGCACTCTCTTCTTTGGCTTTTATCCTCATCCTGGAAGTATTTAGGGTTGAATAGAAGTCTATCCTTCCCTCTTCTTTTAGTATTTGCAACTTTGGCCCTTAGTATTTGCAACTTTGACAATTGATAATTGCAACTTTTACATTGGGCTTTAAAACATGGGCTTTTGGGCTTCTTTTGAGGCTTTATTACTTTATTTTTATTTCTCAAGGCCTGCACACAATAAATCATAAAATATTAGTAAATGTGCAAAATTATATGAATAAATATGAAAATGTGATGGTAAATGTAATGATAAAAATGCACTTTT
Organism: Agave tequilana; assembly: GCA_038442645.1. Taxonomy (NCBI): domain Eukaryota; kingdom Viridiplantae; phylum Streptophyta; class Magnoliopsida; order Asparagales; family Asparagaceae; genus Agave; species Agave tequilana. The sequence goes on from JAVJIF010003045.1 coordinate 71,602, forward strand.
CACTACCAATCACACCCCCACACTTATCTTTTTGCTTGTCCTCGAGTAAAAATCAAAAGAAAAAGAAAACTAATCTAGCTAGCTCACTTTCGTAGGAATCACGGTTGCACTTAGCATGTGCAACAAGCCGTTAAACCTCTAGGTTACCCTAGAGGACGAGTGTTGTCTCGTGAGGGTTTTCAGCGGATTACACCCACAAAATCCATAAAAAGGAAAATATTTGAAATATGTTTGAAGAGACTAAGTAGTCTATAAGTTTTAGGATTATCATTTTTATTCATTCTTAAACTTAGTCTTTATAAAGTGAATTGTTATTCATTTTAGGTAAGGATCAAAATTGAATGTTTGTATAGTCTTTTTCGTTACCAAAAGTCATATGCATCCTTATGAATTTTTACTAGGGATTCCTTAACTTGGACTCTCATGCCTCTTTATTGTTATTATTTTTTTTCTTCTTTTCTTTTTTTAATATGTATAACTCATCTAATTTTCTTTCGTGTAAGCATCAAGGCTTCTTGAGGCCTTTATACCTAACTAATTGAGTATTAGATGTGTTAATAGATATATAATAGTTCTCAATTTTTTAGGCTTTCTAATCCACCCATGTAGCGAACTTAGAGTCGGTGACTCCCAAACCGGTCGGTTTTAGGGCACCGGGTGAGAAAACACCCCACGGACTTAAGGATTCGATTGAACTAGGCCACAAAATTAAGAACTTTATTTATACAATCACCTTTAGGCATGAATACTTATGCTTCTTGAGGCACATGTATCAGCTTAATCAGTGAATTTTCCTTTTTTTTTTATATAGGGCACAAGAGTCTTTGTCTTAGAATCCTAGATATGTAAATGTATTAGGTATGCATATTTCATTAAGGTAAAAATTAAGACTAATTACTTATTCAATTTCTCTTCCTATACCTAAAAATTAAACAATTTATTTATTTTGACCAAGTTTTTAGAAATCCTAACCATGATTTTCCTAATTCTTAAAACTAACTTAGATTTCTTTCAAAAGATAAGTCAAAATATTTCCTTTTTATAACATTTTTTTTATTTTATATATTAGCAAATTTTTGTTAGTTTCTACCTATGTTAGTAGGTTAGTAAAGCCTACCCCCACACTTATCTCATGCATTGTCCTCAATGTATGAATGAATGCATATATGCATGAAAAAGAACAAGGGAAGGCAGAAGTTACCTTAAGGTGGTGGTTCCGGTGGTGGTCTAATTGGGCCAAGCGTTGCTACCCAATCAAGATAACATAATATTTGGTGAAACCCACCTGAAATTTTTCTTATATAACCCACTAAAATGTATGTATAATTATTTTTTAAAATTTCCACCCCATCAAATTTCCAAATTTCATAATAAATTTCAGAGTCAATTGTGTCAACCTCCTTGTCCCAAAATGGAGTATGAAAAGATGGAATGATTGACTTGGACGTCATAAGTACGGGAACGAATACCGACTCAGGAAAGAAACTTAAATCAAGTAAGGGTTCAGGAGTCGAGCTCGGTTCAAGAAGTGTGTCCAAGTCAAGAAGTTGAAACTCAAGTCCACAATCAGTTTCCCACAATGGAATGTGACTCAATGTTGGTGATTCAAGTTCAGGAATGATAGGTGTGGGAATCAAAACTGACTCTAAAAGATTACCTAAGTCGGGTAACAAAACAGGAGTCAATAATGATTCGGAAATTTGAACTTGCTTACAGATTTGAGAATCTAGGTCACATTTCTCATTGAGCTCAATATCGTAAAAATGAGAACTTGCCAATTTATCCATGGGACTTTCAAAATTGTAAAATTGATCAAGTTCAATATGATCATCAAAAATGGGTGATTCAATTTCATGATGAATTGGCACATGATCCAATGTTGACTCGGGAAAAGTAAAATCAGGTGGAGACACCGGAGTCATTATTGAATCAGGAAGTAAAATTGAATCACCAAGTGGGAGATCAGGATCATATTTATGCTCAAGTTCTATTTCAGGAAAGGAATAACTTGCCAAACTATCAATTGGAGTTTCGGCAAGTTCACATGATGGTACTGAATTAGAATCTTGTTGTCCAAAGAAACGTGACTCTTCGGCTCTAAGAGAGTGGTCAGCGAAAGCAGAATTGGCCGGATGGTGAGAACGTAAAGATTGAACCATCATATCTATTTCATGATCACGAGCTAATCTAGCCTGAGTCATGGATTTAAGCATCTTTTCATAGTCGATATAGTCGATTGGTGCATCATTTTGTGATTGGACTTGAAAAGAGGAAGTGTAATCATGATGAAGTTGTGAGTCGGTGGACTTACGCATCATCATGTCTAAGATTGATGGTGATTGTTGCTTGGACTCCTGCATACTCATCATTTCCCGGATAGTTGGTTTTCTATTCTGAATGGGTGGATCTGAGTATGAATCTTGGGAATACTGTGGACAAGGTGGACATGGAGGACAAGTTGGTTGAAAATTGGACTCGGGGGAAGCGAAACCCCATGAACTCTGTGAAGAGTCGAAAGTGGTATGAAAATTATGGTCATAAGATGGGGGGTATGGGTTATATTCATTCGGATAAGACCATTCCGGCACACTAGGTTGGTCAAAATTATGATATGCCGGGTTGGTAATATCCGAAAAAGAAGATGGTGTGTAATATGGATTAAAGTTGAAAAAAATTATTATATGCCATATCACACAAACACAATCAAAGAAAAACAAAACAAACAAACAAGCAAACAAAAAAGAAAAATTTCTAACCTAAGTTAGGGTAGACCTATGACCTAGACGACTCCTAACTGGTTAGACTGTCCACGGGAGGTAGGGTGTAGACTTTGACCACAAGTTAATCAGGCAGGTCAGGGCAAGAGTGGTGGGAGGTTTTCCCTCAAAGACGTTCCTTAATTAAATAACCACCAATCTTCGGGCTTTCGGCCCTCAATCCCCTTCCTAGACAATGATTTGGCAGGAGTCAAATTCCAACACTGTTCCCCCTTAGGATAATCTCCTAATTGAGTCCGAGATGTCCCTAGGGCCAACGTCTACTTAATTTTAATTAGGCTTGGGTTAGTGAGTGCTTGGAATCTGATTTTTGGGCCAAGGAAGGGTGATGAAATACCCACCTTATCTTGTTAATGGGTTATGCCCTTAGAATAAATTTGTGCAAGTGTACAAAATTTGTAAATAAGATTCACTCAAAGCATCAACCAAGAGATGAGTCCTATTCTACATGCAATGCGAACGTACCTTGCTCCAACACTCTTCAACAGTAAAATAAAGGAATTGAAAAGACACGTGCCTAATGTGCAAACGTCTAATCAATTTTTTATCTTTATCAACAAATATTTTACTGTTGGTTAATTAGCAGTGTACAGGTTTATCACAGAACAAATTGAGACAGAGCAGAAAATAAATATTGCAATTTTTAGCAACCTGCAGAAATTGCAGTTAGTAGTTCACTACTAAGGTCGCGTTTCCGCGGCTATTGCCGCGGATCCGCGGCACTATAGTAGGCTCTGATGCTCTGCCTTCGAGGGCAGAGGCACAGAGTTGCTATATGTTCACTTCTACTGTTATTTTTCCTGTTCTCCAAACCTGCAAACAGAAAGAATAAAAGAATTAGTTAATTTTTTTATTTAGAGAAAAACTTACCGTCCCTCCCCGGCAACGGCGCCAATGTTTTGATTGAGATTTTTCCTGCACACAAAATATGGAATTTTAGATTTAGAAATAATAGTGCGAGGTGCTCAATTCTAATCCGCGGTAGCAATGGGCTATGCGGGTCGTGATCCTCAGGGAGGGACTAGCGATGGAAGCGTTTAAGTAAGTTATCTCTTTTTTATGTATTTTCTTATTAACAATGGTATATACAATGAAAAGTGTGAAAGAAATTGGAGAGATGTTGGTGACTTAATCTATACAAATAAAAGAAAATAAAGAAAATAAAAGAAACACTTACCTACCTCTTCTGCCCTGCTTACCTTTGATCCGTTTGCAACGAATTACCTTATCCTTGAAGGCTTGCAAATATGGCGTATAGGATCTTCCACCTTCGCGATCTACACTACAAAAATAAAAGACTAGCAAAAGAAGGCTTGTTCATCTCTATAGGCCATCAAGGGCTCTTCTTCGGCTAAACAGTCTCGAAGCAATTGGGTCTCATGGTTTGCAAGACATTAGAGAGAATAACACAATAACACAAGAATAAAAGAACAAAAACAATAAAAGAACGAAAACGAACCTTGATTCGATTTATTTAATAATAGAAGAAGAGCAAAACTTACATCGATTGTCACCCTCAGTACAAGTAGATCTCCTTCCTCCATGAAAACATCCTCTCCTCTCAGTTACAAAAATTACAAATGAAAAACCTAACCTAAATTACAAGTTAGCCTAAGAAAACCCTAAATTTCTCTGTTGGATTCTGTACGCCCTTTACGGTTGCTCTGCAGGGGTATTTATAGGTGCAGAAGGTAGTAGAGTCCCATAACGACTCCTCCACGAAAGATAGTCCCGGGATAATACTGAATTGTCGCGGAAACGCGGCTTGGGCCGCGTTTTCGCGGCCTGGTGGTGGCGGCTGGCCACGCGCTTTCGCGCGTGGCCTCCCCTGGTCCGTCCATCTGGGTGTTTCCTTCTGGAAGCTGCATCCTGACTCTTTATCTTGGGATTTCGAGATAACTTGGGAGCAAGTTACCTAGATCTCAAATCTCCCAATATCTTTTTACACGAATTTCTTTATCTTTGCACTCTCTTCTTTGGCTTTTATCCTCATCCTGGAAGTATTTAGGGTTGAATAGAAGTCTATCCTTCCCTTTTCTTTTAGTATTTGCAACTTTGGCCCTTAGTATTTGCAACTTTGACAATTGATAATTGCAACTTTTATATTGGGCTTTAAACATGGGCTTTTGGGCTTCTTTTGAGGCTTTAATGCTTTATTTTTATTTCTCAAGGCCTGCACACAATAAATCATAAAATATTAGTAAATGTGCAGAATTATATGAATAAATATGAAAATGTGATGGTAAATGTATGATAAAAATGCACTTTTCACTACCAATCAACCGCCAGAGAGTTTTGCTCTCTGGAAATGGCCCCGGTCGACCGGCGGTCGACCGACAGAGAGCTGCTGCTCTCTGTTTTCAGGACCGGTCGATCGGGCGGTCGACCAGAAGGTTATTTCTGCCCTTTCCTAGCTGCCAACGAGCAGAATTTTTGGAGGGTATAAATACCCATCCTCTTGAGCTGTTTTAGCTAAGATTTTAGAAGAGAAAATTCTCATCTTTACAAGTGTTTTACAGCAAAGTTTTTAAAGAGTTTTTAGATTTAATAGATCTATCTTATTTGTTTTAAAGGGTTGAAAAAAATCAAAGAAAAATATAGTCTTTGGGAATTGATTTTTATTCTTCATTTCTATAGCCATGTAGAAGTTTTCCTAAGAGTTTTTCTTTCTAATTTTATTTTCAAACTCTTTATTTTCTCACACTTGAGCTATCATATCTATCCTATCTATTAGGATCTTATTTGTGAGGAAAATTGGTTTGTGGTTTAGTGAGACCACCAAGAGTTGTAAACTTTCTTTTATCTGAGTTCCCTCTTGTGTAGAGGGATTGTGGAGGTTGTGTTGATATCCCTCTAATGAGAGGCAATTGTAGAGGTTGTGTTGATATCCCTCTAATGAGAGGCAATTGTAGAGGTTGTGTTGATATCCCTTTAGTGAGAGGTGATTATGGAGGTTGTGTTGTTATCCCTCTTAGTGAAGAGGTGATTATTAGAGAGTTGGCTTTGTGCTTTATCCCTATAGTGAGAGGTTGATCTTATTTTGGCTAAGTGCCCATCCCTCTAAGTGTAGAGGTGATAGTTGTTGTGCCTTGCCTCTTGTGTAGAGGTTGTTGTTGGTTGAGAGAGGAGTTGTGTACTCCAAGTTTGTATTACCCAAATCCTCAGTGGAGGTTCCCTGTGTGAGAAGTCCTGTATGGTTGATATAGTGGAAATCCTTCTGTGTGAAGGCGGGGATGTAGAGCAGTGACTCGAACCTCGAAACATATCTCAGTGTTTGCGATTGGTTCACTATCTCTAAACTCTCTCTTATATTGTGTCTTTCATTATTTCATATTGTTCATATCATACATATAAGCTTGGTATTATTTGTGTGCCTCACTTGTATTGAATCAAGAGAGCTTTACATAGCACCTCAACTCTTATTTAGAGAAATTTAGAGGAGATAGTCTAGAGCCCTTCATCAGGAATTCGGCTACACTCTTTGGTTACACTAAGTGTGTTATAATTAGTTTTTAATTCTGCATCATTTGTCATTAGATTAGCCATACACCTATTCACCCCCTCTAGGTGTACTTTCAATTGGTATCAGAGCCTACGCTCCTGATATTAGGTTTGACCACCTAGGAGTGAGATCTTGGTTGCTAATCTAGTATTTGCATTTGCACGCTTATTTGTTTACACACACTCATGGGTTACCTTGCCCCTCCCATATTTGATGTTTCTAACATCGATATGTGAAAGTTTAAGATGAGTATGTACCTAAAAACCCTAGGAATGCATGTTTACCTTGCTACTACCAAGAAATCCTATCTTCGTAATAACAACATATAGAGGCCAATGCACAAGCCCTAGGGGCATTTAGAAACACACTAAGTAAAGATTATCTTTCTATGATTTCTCATTGTGATTCCGCTTTTGCAGTGTGGAACAACTTCACCTCTCTAAAGCTTCAAGCGCTAAACATTGTGGAGAAGGAATCTAGTGGAGATGAGTCCGACCAATATTGCTACATGGTCCAAGGGAATGACTCCCTTGAGGTAACTCGGACACCCATCTAGGTGATTGTGCTAGTTCTTCTTATAGTGATGATTATGTTGACGCTGATGCATTAAATGAAGAACTATCTCTTGTTTGTGAAAACCTATTAGAAAATAACCAACTCTTAAAAAAGAAAACTTTTAAATTAAATAAAGAAAATAAGGATTTGTTTTCAAAACTTGATATTGCTTTGCAAGAGAGGGATGAGATTTTAAATGAAAGGGACTCATTGAAATCCCAACTTGATCTTGCCCTAAATAAAAACAAAATCTTAAAAAGTAAAAATGATTGTGATGAAGTTTTGAAGAAAAATAAAGTTTCATCTTCAAACTTGTTTTTATTTTAAAAGAAAATGATTCTTTGAAAAATAAAATTATTTCTATTTCAAAGGAATTGGATTTAATTTCTAATGAAAATAAATCTTTGAAAAATTATTTGTCTTCACATGTTTGCCATCTAGTGTAGCCTCACCTTCTAGTATATCTATAGCATGCTCCACCTCTTCTTCTATTATTGCAAATGATATATGTGTTTTAAATAAGAGGGCTGATTGTTTGGGCTCCACTTTGAGCCAATGTGCCATGAACCACACACGGTTGGAATCCATATTTTGAAAGAAACAAGTTTCACATATGCATGCACACCATACACAGCATACAGATGCTTCTCATGTTCACACACATGACACTAGGTATGCTCATGCGTAACATGTACACATTTTGAACGTAAGGGCCACCTTGCAAAATTTTGCTTTGATAGAATTAATGATTCAAATTTTGCAAACAGATTTATTTGGGTCAGGAAAGGTGCTAACCCCCATGGACCCAATAGAGTATGGGTAGAAAAATCTACCCCTATTTTATTTGATGTAGGTGTGGGCTCTCACATGACGTGAGAGTTGTAGGTGCCTTGAGGTGAATGTAAGTTCACCTAGAGGGGGGGTGAATAGGTGATGGCTAATCTAATGGTCACTTAATGCCAAATAATGCGGAAGTAAAAAAACTATTATGACCTAAACTAAACTATTACACTAAACACCACGTATAACACAAGAGTGTTGCCGAATTCCCCATTAAGGGCTCTGGACAAACTCCTCTAGATTCCCCTAGATAAGGGTTGAGGTGCCGCGTTGGCTCTCTTGGTTAAATACAAGTGTTAGCAAACAAACCCAAGCAAGTATATCAATATGAGCACACAAGTATATCAAGCATATAAATATAAACACTATAATTGAATGCAAGATATAGACAAGGAGATAGAGAGAGAGAGAGAGAGTGAGCAATCGCAAACACAAGGAATTTGTTTCGAGGTTCGAGCACACTTGCTCTACATCCCCGCCTTCGACACACGAAGGATTTCCACTATGCAAGATCCCAATGGATCTCTCCTTGGTGCCGCAACACCTACAATCCCTTGGACTCCCTAGTCCCGTACACACGCAAGCCCCACAAGCTTGCCGAGGCCGCACCTCAAACCAAGAGTTCACAATCAAACTCTAAACCACCGCGAGCACACTTGCCCGCCTCCTCAAAGGAACAAAGAAAAATCTTTGGTGATCACAACACTTTGATCACCTAAAAACAATCTCACTACAACACACCTATAGGATGAATAATCAATGGATAGCTCAAGTGTGGTGTGAGAAAAACAAGGATGAGAGTGGTAGAGGAAAACTCAAAGAATCTCTTTAAAACACTCTTGATAAAACTCCCCTTTTGATTGGAGGTATTAGCTCTCAATTTAGTGGAGAAAACTCTTTTAAAGGAGTGGGAAAAACTGGCTTAAAGTCCACTAGAAATCTTAGTCAAAAACAATGCCCAAACCCCCAAATTTATAGGGCTAGAAAAACTAGCCATTGGAGGTCTGTCAGCCTAACGGTCGACCGGCCGGTCGACCGCCAACGGTCAAAAATCCGACCGTTGGAGCCCCCGGTCGACCGCCCGGTCGACCCAAAAGAACAGAGAGCACTGCTCTCAGTTCCGGTCGACTGGGTCGGCAGACCGGCCATCTGCCAGGTCAAGGCGTGCACGTCTGTGCACGTCGGTCGACCGAGCCGGTCGACCGACTTCAGCCCTAGTCGACTTGATAGGTCGACTAGTCGACTTGGCTGAAGCCTGGAACAGAAAAACTGGGATTAAAACTTGGTCTTTTTGATTGAAATAAAATCCCATAAATACTTAGAAAATCTACAAAAATAGTTTTACCATTATACTTTGATAAACAAACATGCTTGCACAAAATCAAGGCATGTTATAAAATATTGGACTATTTTTGTAAGTAGGAAAATATTGGCTCAAATGAAAACTTGTATTTTTCTAAAACTTGTTTTCCAAACTTCTTCATGATAAAAAACAAGATATTTTGAATTCATTAAAGCATAGTGTGTATGGATATGATCCACTACACAATTAAGATGAAATATCTATGTTTTTGGCATTAAGCTCTAAATATGGTTTTGGATAAAAGACATGCATATAAGAAATTCCAAAACCAAAAAGTATTTTTCTAAAATAAAAGTCTTTTCTAAATCTGAAAATTCTTTTATGAAAAGACAACTAAATCAAGAATGTGTGTGTGATATATACTTGAGCAATCCACCAACTATTCTATCCTTTACATTTTATCTAAAAATAAAAATCTTATACCTAGACACAAGTCTTGATCTTGAAGTCTTCCCTTGAAGTCTTCTCATCTTCTTGACTTGGTCCAAACACGATCCAACGAGCTCAATTTTTGATGTGGTCTTGATGCATAGGCTCGTGAATCAACCAGTGCTAGCTCCAAAACTTGACTTTAAATCCTTTGTTGAAGCTCCACACCTACTAAGATCTTGATAACAAAATCTGTCACTAATTAAACACAAGATCATTAGTACAATAACTACATGAGTTGATCATCATCAAAACTAGAGTGATGGGCCTTCGGGCCAACAATCTCCCCCTTTTTGATGATGACAAAACTCATGAAGTTATATATGCATGGATTAAAGTAAAGCTTCAAAGAAGCTCCCCCTTAACTCATGCATAACAATAAATAATAAGATATGACAATAAAGCTCATAAATATGTATGCAAATGAATGGAGATAAAACAAAATAAATCTTTTTCTCCTATTTGCAAAACAAAACATATATGCAAAAACATAAAGTCTACTAACATGCATATAAATCTCAAATTCTTCTCCCCCTTTTTGTCAATCATCAACAAAGGGGTTGAAGTAAAAAACAAAACAAATTTTTCTCCCCTTTTTTGTCCGAAACAAAGAACCAAAGAAGGGGTAAACCAAATCAATCAAGAAAGGTTATATGCGATATACATTCATGAAGAGGAAGACGCTAAGTTAGCTTCCCTACACATATGCATTACATGAAGAAGGGATGACAAGCCCCAATTCACATAACACATATTACGTAATGCATAAGAGGAGATGTGAAGCTCCCCCTACACACGTGTACCACATAAAGAAGAGTGGTCAAGCTCCTCAATATACAATACACTCAACATGAATCTATATGTAGAAAAGATGTTAAGCTCTCCTTGCATATAGGCAATACAAATCAAAAATTTTGAATTTTTCTTATAAAATAAAATTTTGAATTTTCTCAATAAAACAAATCTTGAGAATTTTTCTTAAAATATTTATTTTCTTATCATAAACAACTTTGTGCTTTAAACATGTAAAACAATTTTAACTCAAGCACAAATAACTCATATATATGTATGAAAAATGAGTATACCAAATGAAATTGATACATACATATATGGGAAAACAAAATATGAGTATATACAAAAGAAGTTCATATTGATACCAATTGAAAATATCCAATGATACCAATAGAAAAATAAGCTTAAGTGTATTATACATCATATAATCTACATGAAGAACTCGAACTAGTTAAATGAAATTGAAAACTAGTACGGAATCCTTCAATCAAGGAATAAACTAAAATATTTTTCATGAAATATGTGTAAATCACATGAAAATGGCAATGAAGCTCAATATTCCTTTAAATGAGACAATATGAAAATCATCATAAATTTTGAAAACATGAAAATCACCACAAAATTTTTAAAAAAAATTATATTTCAAGGTATATGTATGTTTTGACAACACAAGAAGTATACATACATATCCCTAAACACAATTGAGTCCATATATATAGATTTGCATGAAAGGCAAATGACTCAAGAGGTATATATGTATATCTTAAAGTTTGGCAAAATAAACATATACATGAAATGAAAGCACATGATCATAACACAAACCCAAAATGGGAATACAAGTTTAAAAATGTAAGGATCATCAAAACTAGGCTATACTAGCACACCAAATAGGCACAAATAAGCAATCAAACCCAACCATATATAGATTTATTTGTGACCCATAATATGTACAAGTATAAATCCTAGTGTTGAAAAAAACTATCATTTAAACTAATATTCAATTCATGAAGCATCAAATCTTGAGAATACAAAAGAATTTGTCCATAAGATTAAAAAAATAAGATCATGTGTATATCTTATAAACTAATTGAAGAATATATAACTAGTATAAAATAGTTTTTGAACAACTAGTTAAAGATCCTTCAAATACATCAAATCATATGTTTTTCATAAAACATAACTAAGTACATAAAGATTTAATCACTCATGGACTATAAAGCTCAAAATGATCATGAAACTAAGTCATGAAATAATAAATGAAGATGTGAGTGTTAAAAGATCATGTAAATAGCATTTTTATGAAAATAGTCATTTAAGCTCAAAAAGATCATAAGTCACATTTTTAACAAAGCAAAACATGAAAAATCATTTTTCATTAAACAATAAACTTCTAGGTATATGTATGATTTATCCAAATCTAACAATATGCATACATATCCCAAACATAAAAGAGTCTATTAATAATGTTTGCATGAAGGCAAGAGACTCACGGGTAAACATGTATATTTATTAGATTTGAATTAAAAATACATATACATGAAGGAAAAACATGAAGAATTGGCAAAGCATGTATAAATGAGAATCATCAAAACTAGTCTATATATGTGCATATAGTAGGTACAAATGAGCATGAAGTGCAAATATATATATAAATCAAATGTAACTCACTATTTGTACATGTATAATACAAGTTTTGATAAAAACTACATCTAAGCATGTTTTTGCCACATGAATCACATAAGAACACAAAACATGAACATGCTATGAATATTATGAATGAACAAGCATGAACATAAATGAAATACGAGTTTAGAAATTGTTACCAACTCCAAAGCTCCAAATATGGTGGTCATCCAACCAAAATCTCCCTTGATAGTGATGCATCCAATGTGTGTCCATCAAGTCCATGTGCATCCACTACCAAGGCACCAATCCTCTCACGTCGTGTGAGAGCCCTCACCTACATCAAATACACAAGGTGGGGGTTTTGGTACCCATATTTTCTTGGGTCCTTTGGGGTTAGTCTTGTAAGGAACCCAAAAATTTTTTTAGCAAAATTAAAATGATTTAACCTATCATAACAAAATTTTTCTAAATGGCCTTTGCGGCCACAATGTGTACATGTGTACACCTTAGTATGCTTATGTGTGTGTCAATGATCATGGTGTGTAACATAAGCATATGCATGATGGGTATGATGTGCATGAACATGTGGAGTTTGTTTCTTTGAAAACATTGACTCCAATCTAGTATGGTTGAATGCACATGAGCTCAAAGTAGAGCTCAAACTATCCATTTTATTTTTCAAAACATTTATCTCATTAGTGGTGGCATGTAAAGCATGATGAGATAAAGAATCATTTTTCTTTTTCTTTTTCGAAACAAAATCTTTTTCTTTTTCACAAATTTTTCTTTTCAAAGATTTATTTTCTTGAAAAATAACTTCTCTTTGTTTTTCCACCAAATCAATTTTATCCTTCAAAATAGTGTTCCCTTCACACAAATCATTTAATTTAGACATAAGGGAAACATTCTCATTTTTCAAATCTTTATTTTCTTTTTCTAAGCATGCAATGTTACTTCTAAGTGAATCATGTTCTATATGCATGCAATCAAGTTTCTTTTTCAAATTTTTATTATCTTTCTTAATCATGTCATATTTTTCAAGCAATAGTTGACAAAAAGTGCTAAGCTCATCATATGACATGTTAACATCTTCTACCTCGGATTCGGTAGTTACCTCAAGGGGGTTATCCCCTTGGACCATATAGCACTTCTTGGAGGTGTTGCTTCCAATGTCCGAATCGCTCCCGTCATAATATAGATCTTTTTCGCCAAGGGAGGTGAGGGTATTCCATACTATAAAAGCCGAATCAAAGTTAGAAACCCTAGATAAATAATCATCATTTAGGGTTGACTTTAAAGCATGAAGGGCTTTTGCATTAGCCTCAATATTCTTACCATTTAAGCAATAATCATTAGTGATGGCAAGATAAACATGAATGCCTAGGGCCTTGAGGTACAAAGACATCTTAACCTTCCAAATTTGGATGTTAAGAATGTCAAAGGTGGGTGGTGACATGAAATCCATGGTGTGTGTACAAATATGTGATTAGCCTAAAAAGAGGATCTTTAACTCAAGGTTGTTAGACCCAAATCAAGAGCACGAGGCTCTGATACCAATTGTAAGTTCACCTAGAGGGGGGGTGAATAGGTGATGGCTAATCTAATGGTCACTTAATGCCAAATAATGCGGAAGTAAAAAACTATTATGACCTAAACTAAACTATTACACTAAACACCACGTATAACACAAGAGTGTTGCCGAATTACCCGTGAAGGGCTCTGGACAAACTCCTCCAGATTCCCCAGATAAGGGTTGAGGTACCGCGTTGGCTCTCTTGGTTAAATACAAGTGTTAGCAAACAAACCCAAGCAAGTATATCAATATGAGCACACAAGTATATCAAGCATATAAATATAAACACTATAGTTGAATGCAAGATATAGACAAGGAGATAGAGAGAGAGAGAGAGTGAGCAATCGCAAACACAAGGGATTTGTTTCGAGGTTCGAGCACACTTGCTCTACATCCCCGCCTTCGACACACGAAGGATTTCCACTATGCAAGATCCCAATGGATCTCTCCTTGGTGCCGCAACACCTACAATCCCTTGGACTCCCTAGTCCCGTACACACGCAAGCCCCACAAGCTTGCCGAGGCCGCACCTCAAACCAAGAGTTCACAATCAAACTCTAAACCACCGCGAGCACACTTGCCCGCCTCCTCAAAGGAACAAAGAAAAGTCTTTGGTGATCACAACACTTTGATCACCTAAAAACAATCTGACTACAACACACCTATAGGATGAATAATCAATGGATAGATCAAGTGTGGTGTGATAAAAACAAGGATGAGAGTGGTGGAGGAAAACTCAAAGAATCTTTTTAAAACACTCTTGATAAAACTCCCCTTTTGATTGGAAGTATTAGCTCTCAATTTAGTGGAGAAAACTCTTTTAAAGGAGTGGGAAAAACTGGCTTAAAGTCCACTAGAAATCTTAGTAAAAAACAATACCCAAACCCCCAAATTTATAGGGCTAGAAAAACTAGCCGTTGGAGGTCTGTCAGGCCTAACGGTCGACCGGCCGGTCGACCGCCAACGGTCAAAAATCCGACCGTTGGAGCCCCCGGTCGACCGCCCGGTCGACCCAAAAGAACAGAGAGCACTGCTCTCAGTTCTGGTCGACTGGGTCGGCAGACCGGTCATCTGCCAGGTCAAGGCGTGCACGTCTGTGCACGTCGGTCGACCTAGCCGGTCGACTGACTTCAGCCCTAGTCGACTTGATAGGTCGACTAGTTGACTTGGCTGAAGCCTGGAACATAAAAACTGGGATTAAAACTTGGTCTTTTTGATTGAAATAAAATCCCATAAATACTTAGAAAATCTACAAAAATAGTTTTACCATTATACTTTGATAAACAAACATGCTTGCACAAAATCAAGGCATGTTATAAAAGATTGGACTATTTTTGTAAGTAGGAAAATATTGGCTCAAATGAAAACTTGTATTTTTCTAAAACTTGTTTTCCAAACTTCTTCATGATACAAAAACAAGATATTTTGAATTCATTAAAGCATAGTGTGTATGGATATGATCCACTACACAATTAAGATGAAATATCTATGTTTTTGGCATTAAGCTCTAAATATGGTTTTAGATAAAAGACATGCATATAAGAAATTCCAAAAACCAAAAAGTATTTTTCCAAAATGAAAGTCTTTTCTAAATCTAAAAATTCTTTTATGAAAAGACAACTAAATCAAGAGTGTGTGTGTGATATATACTTGAGCAATCCACCAACTATTCTATCCTTTACATTTTATCTAAAAATAAAAATCTTATACCTAGACACAAGTCTTGATCTTGAAGTCTTCCCTTGAAGTCTTCTCATCTTCTTGACTTGGTCCAAACACGATCCAACGAGCTCAACTTTTGATGTGGTCTTGATGCATAGGCTCGTGAATCAACCGGTGCTAGCTCTAAAACTTGACTTTAAATCCTTTGTTGAAGCTCCACACCTACTAAGATCTTGATAACAAAATCTGTCACTAATTAAACACAAGATCATTAGTACAATAACTACATGAGTTGATCATCATCAAAACTAGAGTGATGGGCCTTCGGGCCAACGGTGAATACGTTCCGAACTAAAACGGTGACAATTTTAGATGCATCACTTTCAAGGGGAGTTTGGTGGGAGGACCACCATGGTTTGGAGACCTAGAGATTAGCCCTAATAGTTTTGGTAACTATCTCTAACTCCGTATTTGTTTACATGCTTTCATTTATTGATTTTTAGTATGTCATATTTTAATGCTCATTATGCTATATGCCATGAAAATTAGTCCTATGACATACATGTATAATAATTGAGATACACCCATATTTATATGGATTATTTTTTTCTCACTTTAGTTTAACTATTGTGTATATCATGACTCTAAACATGTGCATTTAGCCTAATGATCATATTGGTTTATATTTTATTTTATGCTTCATGTTTTGCTTACATGTTTAACTGTAACCTTCATTAAAACTTGTGTATATACTTGTACAACTAGTGAGTAACAAACTGATTATTATATGTTTGTACTTAATTGCTCATTTGTACCCATTAGATGTACTAGTATAGCGTAGTTTTGATGATTCATGCATTTCATACTTTTATTCTCATTTTTTACATATTTTCATATGTTTAACTTCATGTATATGTTAGTTTTGTTTAAAACTTTAGATATACAATGTATACCCTTGAGTCATTTGCTTTTTATGCAAAATTCTTTGTGGACTCATTTGTGTTTAGGGATATGTATGTATACCTTTAGTTTTTAATAAAAACATACATATGCCTTGAAGTTGGAATTATTTTGGTGAAAATTAAATTTTCATGTTTTTCATGTTTATAAAGGAATTTCATATAAGCCTAAATGCCCTAATTCCATGACTATGTTGATTACATGACTTTTTACACTCTACATTTGATGTTTACTCATGATTTGTTTTCATGAGATTTTATGAGCCTTATTGCTATTTGAGTGTTGATGATTGTGTGATTTTCTTGTTTTCATGGATATAATCTTGGTTTATTCCTTGCTTGAAGGATTTCGCACTAGTTTTAAAATATTATCTTTAAACTAGTCATTATTCTTCAATGGTAGAGTTTTCAAACATGTTAAATTATTTTTAAATCTTATTTTTGAAAACCCCTACCATCCAAGGGCGGACGGATGGGCGACCATGCCTTATATGCCTAATTGAAATTCTTTTTTTTTTAACATGTGTATGAAAGGGAGGTATTATGAGTTATACATTTGATCCTCATTTTATTTTTCAATTGGTATCTCAATTGATAATTTTTTTTGTATGCTCATATTTTGTTTTCTATATATGTATGCTTCAAACTTCAAATAGTATCAATTTTGATTGATATTTAATTTTTCATACGTATATATGTGATTTGATTGTGCTTACTATATCTTTACATCTTAAATCACAAATTATGTTTATGCTGAGCTTGCTTTACTCCTTAATGTCAATTATTTTTCAATTGGTATCTTATACAAGCTTATGCATTATTTTTATTGGTATTTCATAAAGGGGGAGAAAATTCATGTTTTATCTTTCAATTGGTATCTTTCAATCGAGTTTATTTTTAATTGATATTTTACTCCCATTCTTTATGATGAAAAATATCTTGTTTTGATATATACTAACATTTTCAATATTGGTATCATATTTCATTTTAAATTGGTATCTTTATTGATATGAGTTATGCTTACCTAAATCAATTTGGTTTTTACTTTCAATTGGTATCAAAAATTTACTAGACATTTTTTTGGTATCAAGTTAATTTGAAATTGCTTGTTACTTTCATTTGGTATCAAGATTTCAAATATATATATCTTTCAATTGGTATCAAACCATACAATGTTTTATTTTCTATTAGTATCAAAATTTACAAGACTTTTTCTTAAATTGATATCAAGATATTTTCACATTGGTATCTTTTAGTATCTTAAAAATTTTGTTTACTTTCAATTGGTATCTTAAAAATATTTTGTTTATTTTCAATTGATATCATAAATTGGTATCTGATCGAGATAAAATCGCGCACAAAAAATGTATGTTTTGAAATAAAGATTTAAAGTGTGTGCGCTTTGGCTTCCTCGATACTTCCGTTATAGCATGGAGGCTAAAACGAGTCGAATCCACAAGAACGGGAGGTGATAGAAGTTTTACCGGTTGATTCACGTGTGTTTAAAGATTCTTCAAAGTTTTAAAGAATGAAAAGAAAAGAAAACAAAGAATGAAAAAGAGAAGTACGATGAAAACAAAGAAGTGGGAAACATAGGAAAGAATGATTTTTGTAGTTTTAGAATATTTCTAAAATAAGTGAAAAAGAAAGAAAACCCATGGCTACTAACTACTAATGACTCCACCAACATGCTGACCTCTTAGTGATAGTTGCCTCACATGTATCATTGGCCATCACTAGTCCTTGGTTCAAGAGCTATTCAAAGCATGACCCATATGTAACTCATCACAACCCAACTCTACAAAATAAGTGCAAGCTACACTTAAATCATAAAACCCAATAAGAGCAAGCATGAAATAAGTAATGTTTGCTTATTAGAGAGTTAGGAAGTCAAATTGTTAGATCCATCATCATGAGCCATCAATGGCTCTTGCAAGAGCAAGGCCAAGTAGAGGCTATTAGATTTATGTGGATTATCATCAAAGAAGTTAGACTAGTTGTTGGTTAGTAGTTAGTTGCCATGAGAGAAAAACTAGCTACACATGTAAAAGGAGTTAGAGAGAAGAAAACATAGAGAGGTAAAGAGAGCACCTTTCATAAATTGTCACCTTCTAATACAAGCACTCTTGCATTCCAAGCATGTACCACTCTCTCTCCCTATTACCAGATCTATAAAATGGAAAATACAATGGAGGAAGAAGAACTAACCTAAACTAAACTATTCTAAACTACAACATGAAAATGAAAACTACCCTAAACTCTGTATATATCTTACTCTGAAACCCCAAGGGGGTATTTATAGGCACTAGGGGAAAGGGGGCCAGGGGACAAACCCTGGCCCAAAATGCGGCCGCGGAAACGCCGCCCAGGCCGCGTTTCCACGGCCCTACTGGGGCTGCACGCGGTCCCGTCTGTCTTCTGTCAGTTCCTGTGCCCAGTTTCTGGTTTGCAGCCCCTGGTTTTGACGAATCAGCTCTTCTAGGTCAATGACTATGATATAGGCTTTTAATCACCAATTAAATGGTGATTTAGGGTCTTCTTCTTCATTGCACACCATGGACCTAGAATCAAGGAAGCAAAGCTTTATTAGCAGAATTTTATACCAAATAAATATGCGGATGTGATAAAAATTATGCAAAATTAGAGACTAATCACACCCTCACACTTATCTTTTGCTCGTCCCGAGCAAAACAAAAAATTAAGGAAATTATTACTCCACTTTCGCAGGTGACGCGATTGCATTGAGCATGTGCAACAAGCCATTAAACCTTTAGGTTTCCCTTAGAGGAGGAGTTTTGTCTCCCGAGGGTTTTCAGCGGATTACACCCACAAAATCCATAAAGAAAGAAATAAAATGTTAGTATTTTGAAAACGCATTTTGAAATAGAAAAGTGTTGAAGTATTTTTGCGAAAATATAAGTGATCAAAGGTCATAGGTTAACCAGAAATTATTCTTTCTTAAACTAAGTCGAAATGCAAAAAAAAAAAATCTTGTTATAAATTAAGTGTAAGAATTTAAAATTGAATTGACTCTTTGATCTTTCATAAAACTCTTAGAAAAATATGCACTTTGTGGACTGTGAAGATTTTTGGGATATCCACTCTAAGTTTTATGCCATTTATTTATATTATTATATATATATTATTGTTTTTTTCTTTTTTCTTTTTCTTCCCTTAGTTTTCTTAGGCTTTCTTATTTACCCGGGTAGTGAGCCTTTAGCCGGTGACTCCCAAACCAGATGGTCTTAGGGCACCAGATGAGAAAACATCCCTCGGACTTAAGGACTCGAGTAAACAAGGCCACAAAACTAAAGGAAATTATTTTATTTTTATCCACCATTTTAGGTGTGAATAATCATGCTTCCTGAAGCATAATTACCCAACTTCAATAGTGGTTTTATCATGATTTTATTTTTTTAAAATATTTTTATGGTATTTTCAGTCTTTGTTTCAATCCCAAAAATTGTGTAAGTGTGGAGTGCATAAATCTAAGACAAAAAATTCAAGATCAAATTATCTTTTCAATCTTACTTTTTTATCCTAAAATTTAAACAAGATCTATTATTTTGACTCAGATTAAAATTTCATAATTTTAGGTCTTCCTAATTCCTAAGATAATCTTAATTTTCTTAAAAATGAATCAAAACTATTTATCTTGTTTCAAAAAGTTTTGTAAAAAGAAAAAAAAAGAGTTGTTATATAAAAGATTTTTTTTATAAATTAAAAAGAAGTGTAAAAGAAAGAAAATAAACTAACTATGTTAGTAAACCCTCCCCCACACTTATCTCATTGATTATCCTCAATGCATCGTGAATGTGTATATACATGAAACAAATAGAGAGGGAAGAAAAATTACCTCATGGTGGTGGCTCCGGTGGTGGTCTGATTGGGCCAAGCGTTGCTACCCAATCAAGATATCGTGGATCTTGAAGGAACCCACCAATGACCTTTCTAATATGACCCAATAAAAGAATAATTGATTGAATGGTCTTATTGAAAATTTTATCCCCATCTAATTTCCAATTTTCAAAAATAATTACTGAGTCATGTTCTTCAACATTTTTGTCCAACAATGAAGTGTGATTTTGGAAGATGTTTAATTTGGACTCAAATGGAACAGGAGTAAAAACCGATACCGACTCGGGAATTTGACTCAGATCAAGTCGAGAGTCAACATGAGAGTCGAAATTGGTTCAAAAACAGGGCCCAAACTAAAGAATTGATATTCACACACTTTCCCCATCAATGAAGTGTGATCATAAGATATTGCTGATTCAATTTCACGGTGTATGGGTACAAGATTCAATGTTGATTTAGGAATAGAGAAAAAAACTGTTAAAGATACTGGAGTCATTATTGAATCAAAAAGTGAAATGGAATTACTAACATGAGGTTCAGGATCACATTCAGGTTCGGTTTCAATTTCAGGAAAGGGATAACTTGCCAGAATGTCCAGGCAATTTTTATATCTTGGAGTGTGGTCAAGTTCAAATGTATGTTCTGAAATTGAAGTTGGATTTTCAAAATGACGTGATTCATGGGTCAATCAGTAGAGTTAGAGATATAAGGATCGGTCAAAGGTTGACAAGAAAGACTTTCCTCGCTCTCATTGATCAATTCGCTCATAAGTGAGTCTAACCTACTGATAGGTCGTGTAACAAAATTTGGATTCGGAATCATGTCTTTCATACTCGTTGTAATTGGTTCTTGAAAAAATGAGTATGGAAGTTGATTTTGGAAATTGTGGTGAATTTGTGAGTTCATCGGATTTTGCGGTTGCTGCTCGGACTCACGCAAGGGTTCCATACTCAAGTCCAGTATTGAAGTTTGTTCATTTTGAATAGGTGAGACTGGAAAAGATGAGTAGGACTCTTGAAAATTTAGTTGAGATGATGAGTCCAACATGTTTTGCATTTTTTCACAAAAGACTTCCAAACACTTTTCTAACTCAGATGCTTCTTCAATTGGATGCTCTAGAAAAGGAGTATGTGGAGTTTGATGTGGGAAGGATTGTGAATTGAGCAAATTTTACATTTGTTGTAGGGACTCTTCCATACTCCTTTCCAAATCAAATTTTTCTTCGGGTGGTGGAACAGGAAAAGGAGTACATGAGCCAAAATCGGGGAATGAACTTTGTGAAAATTGTGGACAAGGCGGTGGAAAATTTGACTCGGGAGAAGTGAATCCCCATTGACTCTGTGAAGAGTTGAAATTCTTTTGAAAACTATAGTCATATGGTTGGGGATATAGGTTATATTGATTCAGATAATCTCAACCCGGCATATATGGTTGGTTTATATTATACATAGCCGGGCCAGAGTTATCCGAGTCAAATGAGGTCGGAGTGAAATATGGATTCATATCATAATTGAAAGAATTGTTGTTATTAAAATCCATATCACAATTTACAAGAAAGAAAGAAAACACACAAACAAACAAACAAAGAAAAAGAAAAAGAAAAAGAAAACAAGCCTATGCTAAGGTTGACTTAGACCTAGACGACTCCTAACTGGTTAGACTATCCACGGGGGGTATATTGTCGGAAGCTGAACACGAGTTAATGGCCAGGTAGGGGCAATATCAGTGGGAGGTATCCATGCCGGAGCAACGGGCCTAATTATGCCAACCACTATTCTTTGAGGTTTCGCCTCTCAATCCCCAAGCTTAGACACCGATTTGACAAGAGTCAACTTCTAACAACTTCCCCTTAGGTCAATCTCCTAAATGCGTCCAAGATGTCCCTAAGGCGCCAACATCTAGCAAATTTTATTTAGGCTTGGGTTGTGTGAGTGCGGATGTAATTTTTGGGCTAAGGGAGGGTAATGACTTCCCCACCTTATGTTGTATTGGGTGTTGCCCTTAAGTTAAATTTATGCAAGTGTGCAATATAGATAAGAATGAACACAAAAAGCGAGTAAATCACTGAAGTGTTTATCCTATACTATATGCAATGCAATATGTATACCTCCCATCAATATCACAACAACACAAGAATAAAATACAGTATATTGGAATGAAAATTGACACGTGCCTAGATGCAAATGTCTAAACCGTTTTAAAGCATCCAATTTCTGTATTTTAGTTCTTAAAATTATTTACAGTGTACAGGTAATATAAAAATTAGCAGCAGAGTATAAGAATTTACAAGAAGTTACCCGACCACACAAGAGCAAGTGTGGACTTCTGCAACGCTAAAAATTTAAGCTGCATACTAAAAACAAACAAGAAAAGTTAACAAAAATGTGAAATCAAACCGTTCCATCCCCAGCAACGGCGCCAAAATTTGATCGAGGGATAACCACACACAAACAGTGTATGTTTTGAAGTTAAGATTTAAAGTGTGTATGCTTTGGCTTCCTCGATACTTCTGTTATAAAATATAGGCTAAAACGAGTCGAATCCACAAGGACGGGAGGCGATAGAAGCTTACACGGTATTTTCACGTGTATGTTAACAGTTCTTCAATGTTTGATTTAAAGTGTGTGCGCTTTGGCTTCCTCGATACTTCCATTATAGCATAGAGGCTAAAACGAGTCGAATCCACAAGGACGGGAGGCGATAGAAGCTTTACTAATTGATTCACGTGTGTGTTAAAGATTCTTCAAAGTTTTAAAGAATGAAAAGAAAAGAAAACAAAGAATAAAAAAGAGAAGTACGATGAAAACAAAGAAGTGGGAAACATAGAAAAGAATGATTTTTGTAGTTTTTGGAATATTTCTAAAATAAGTGAAAAAGAAAGAAAACCCATGGTTACTAACTACTAATGACTCTACCAACATGCTAATCTCTTAGTGATAGTTACCTCACATGTATCATTGGCTATCACTAGTCCTTAGTTCAAGAGCTATTCAAAACATGACCCATATGTAACTCATCACAACCCAACTCTACAAAACAACTGCAAGCTACACTTAAATCATCAAAACCCAATAAGAGGAAGTATGAAATAAAGTAATGTTAGCTTGTTAGAGAGTTAGGAAGTCAGAGTGTTAGATCCATCATCATGAGCCATCAATGGCTCTTGGAAGAGTAAGGCCAAGTAGAGGCTATTAGATTCATGTGGATTATCATCAAAGAAGTTAGACCAGTTGTTGGTTAGTAGTTAGTTGCCATGAGAAAAAAACTGGCTACACATGTAAAAGGAGTTAGAGAGAAGAAAACATAAGAGGTAAAGAGAGCACCTTTCATAGATTGTCACCTTCTATTACAAGCACTTTTGCATTCCAAGCATGCACCACTCTCTCTCCCTATTACAAGATCTACAAAATGAAAAATACGATGGAGGAAGAAGAGCTAACCTAAACTAAACTATTCTAAACTACAACATGGAAATGAAAACTACCCTAAACTCTATATATATTTTGCTCTGAAACCCCAGGGGGGTATTTATAGGCACTAGGGGAAATAGGGGCCAGGGGACAAACCCTGGCCCAAAACGCGGCCGCGGCCGCGGCCATACTGGGGTCGCGCGCGGTCCTTTCTGTGTCCTGTCAATTCCTGTGCCCAGTTTCTGATTTGCAACCCCTGGTTTTGACGAATCGGCTCTTCTAGGTCAATGGCTATGATATAAGCTTTTAATCACCAATTAAATGGTGATTTAGGGTCTTCTTCTTCATTGCACACCATGGACCTAGAATCAAGGAAGCAAAGCATTATTAGCAGAATTTTATACCAAATAAATATCCGGATGTGATAAAAATTATGCAAAATTAGAGATTAATCAGTATCATAATGTTTTGATTTGTATTGCTTATATGTAAGGGAAGCTTAACATCTTCTCTTTGTAAGATTCATGTTGAGTGTATTTCATATTGAAGTGATTGATCTTTCTTTGGTATGTCTTACACGTGTGTAATAGCAGCTTCACATCTCCTTTTATATATTATATATTATGCTTTATGTTGTTAGGGTTTAGTCATCTCTTTTCATATAAATACATGTATGCAGGGGGAGTTAACTTAACGTCTCTCCTCTTCATGAATGTATATCGCATATATCTGTTTATTTTGATTTGTCAAAACGGAAGAATTTTTATTTTAAGTTTGTTTTTGCCCCTTTGTTGATGATTGACAAAAAGGGGGAGAATGATTTTAAGTTTATATGCATGCTTAGAAACTGAGTTTATGCATGTTCTATTCTTTATGTTTATACAAAAAAAAAAAAAGAATTTGGAGTTTCATATATGCATGTAAGTATTTGATGAGTTTTCTATATGCATGATTACTTACAATTGGTATCATATATGCATGTTTATTTTTGCAATTGGTATCGAGCATATATGTTTTTGTTTATGCAAAAGGGGAGAAGCTTTCTTCACTTATGCATCTTTGTGTTGAACATTCATTGCATATCTTTGCATTTATTGCTATGCATGAATTAAGGGGGAGCTTCTATGAAGCTTAACTTTAATCCATGCATATATAAGTCCATGAGTTTTGTCATCATAAAAATGGGAGATTGTTGGCCCAGAGGCCCTTCACTCTAGTTTTGATGATGATTAACTCATGTAGTTATAGTTTACTAATAATCTTGTGATATTTAATTTCAGATATTTAATCAAGATATTAGTAGGTGATTAGCTTCAACAAAGGTGTTTTGAAGCTTTCACATGTAGATTCAAGAGCTCGAGCGTCAAGATCGCATCTAGTACTCGGTTGGAGTCAAACTCATTGGATCGCGTTTGGATCGAGTTGACTTGGAGACGGAGCTCTACAAGAAGACCTCGGTTTGTGTTTAGTATGTTTAGATCATTGTAAAGATTAGATAGTGTTGATATGCTCAAGTTCACACACACACACAACTTTTAAGTTTATTGGTTTTGGTTTTTAGGTTTAACCGATTTTGGACTTCATGTCAAAAATATAGATATATATCGTTACATGTATATTGGATTCTATCCATATACAACATGTTTCAAACTTATTTAAATATCATGTTTTTGTATTTACATGAGTTTTAGAGAAAACAGTTTTCCATTTCAAAAATCCAAAGTTTGGAAAATACCGATTTTGTGTTTAAGCCAAATTTCAATATCACAAAAATAGTTCAAATAGTTTGTAATATGTGTTGAGTTTTAGTCACTCATATTTGTATTTCAAAGATCATAAAAGAACTTATTTTTGTGAAATTTATGTGCATTCTATGGGTTTTTTTTAGAAGGCAAAAAGACAAGTTTTTAATCCCTTAATGTTTGGACCTGGCTGTTTGCCGGTCGACCTGATGATCGACCGAGGCAGACGTCAGTCAACCGGTCCGGTCGACCGACGTGCACAGACGTGCACAAGCCAGTGGGCTGGAGGGCCGGTCGACCGACAGAGAGTTCTGCTCTCTGAAAATGGCCCCGGTCGACCAGGCGGTCGACCAGCAGAGAGCTGCTGCTCTCTGTTTCCACGCCTGGTCGATCGGGTGGTCGACAGGTGGCTCAACGGTCATAAAAATGACTGTTGGCCGGTCGACCGGGCGATCGACCGGAAGGTCATTTCTGATCTTTCCTGGCTGCCCACGGGCAGAATTTTTGGAGGGTATAAATACCCATCCTCTTGAGCTGTTTTAGCTAAGATTTTAGAAGAGAAAATTTTCCATCTTTACAAGTGTTTTACAGCAAGTTTTTAAAGAGTTTTTGGGTTTAAGAGATCTATCTTTATTTGTTTTAAAGGGTTGGAAAAATCAAAGAAAAAAATAGTCTTTGGGAATTGGTTTTTATTCTTCATTTCTATAGCCATCTAGAAGTTTTCCCAAGAGTTTTTCTTTGTGATTTGATTTTTAAACTCTTTATTTTCTCACACTTGAGCTATCATATCTATCCTATCTATTAGGATCTTGTTTGTGAGGAAAATTGGTTTGTGATTTAGTGAGACCACCAAGAGTTGTAAACCTTCTTTTATTGAGTTCCCTCTTGTGTAGAGGTGATTGTGGAGGTTGTGTTGATATCCCTCTAGTGAGAGGTGATTGTGGAGGTTGTGTTTATATCCCTCTAGTGAGAGGTGATTGTGGAGGCTGTGTTGTTATCCCTCTTAGTGAAGAGGTGATTGTTGGAGAGTTGGCTTTAAACCTTATCCCTCTAATGAGAGGTTGATCTTGTTTTGACTAAGTGCCCATCCCTCTAAGTGTAGAGGTGATAGTTGTTGTGCCTTACCTCTTGTGTAGATGTTGTTGTTGGTTGAGAGAGGAATTGTGTACTCCAAGTTTGTATTACCCAAATCCTCAGTGGAGGTTCCCTGTGTGGGAAGTCTTGTACGATATAGTCAAAATCCTTCTATGTGAAGGCGGGAACGTAGAGCAGTGGCTCGAACCTCGAAACATATCTCGATATTTGTGATTGATCCACTATCTCTAACTCTCTCTCTCTTATATTGTGCCTTGCATTATTTCATATTGTTCATATTATACATATATACTTAGTATTGTTTGTGTGCCTCACTTGTGTTGATCCAAGAGAGCTTTACATAGCACCTCAACTCTTATTTAGAGGAATTTAGAGGAGATAGTCCAGAGCCCTTCACTGAGAATTCGGCTACACTCTTTGGTTATACTAAGTGTGTTGCAATTTATTTTTAATTTTGCATCATTTGTCATTAGATTAGCCATACACCTATTCACCCCCCTCTAGGTGTACTTTCACTTTTTTATCATCAAAACAAAAAATCGGGGATTGTAATCTTTGGGCTAACAATCTCTCTCTTTTTGATGATGACAAAACACATGAGCTATTAAAAGAAAAATCTAGGAAAGAGCTTTGTAAAAACTCCCCCTCAAGTTATGCTAGGTATCAAGTACAAGATATTAATAAGTTATATGATAAAGCCATTGTATAAGAGCATGATCAAATAAATACCAATAAATACTCATTAATACTACTCCCGCTTTTTGTCATGCATCAAAAAGGGTAAGCAATAACAACTAAAAATTAATACATATGTAGATTTTATCAGAAGGAAAACTCATGAATCAACAATAAAAACATTTAGTTCTCCACAAATGAAAGGGAATCTGTTAAAATCAAGTCGCTTCGTAAAAATATCTGCTAGTTGAAAATCAGTTGAAATATAATCAATTTCAATATCACCTTTCTCATAGTGATTTCTAAGAAAGTGATATCGAATTTCTATGTGCTTTGTCTTACTATGTTGATTTGTATTTTTAGTCATATGAATAGTACTAGTATTATCACAAAATATC
Organism: Agave tequilana; assembly: GCA_038442645.1. NCBI lineage: Eukaryota > Viridiplantae > Streptophyta > Magnoliopsida > Asparagales > Asparagaceae > Agave > Agave tequilana. Next base: position 98,858 of record JAVJIF010003045.1, read on the forward strand.
ATAATATGATCATAATGCAAATCATAGTCAAGGAGAGTATGTTTCATCCAAAGTACTTGTGCACAACAAGCCTCAGACGCAACATAATCCGCCTTGGCGGTTGAGAGGGCTAAAAAATTTTATTTCTTGAAAAACAATAAAACAAAACAATTTCCTAAAAACTGATAGGTTCCACTTGTACTCTTCCTATCCACTCTATAACCGGCATAGTCAGCATCCGAAAAACTCGTCATGAAAAATTGTTCGGTCTTCGGATACCACAAGCCTATTCCAATAGTACCCTTAAGATATCTAATAATACGTTTTACCGCAATCAAGTGGGACTCTTTAGGACAAGATTGGAATCTAGCACATAGACATACACTAAACATAATATCCGACTGACTAGCCGTTAAATATAGTAAACTACCAATCATGCATCTATAAGTTTAATGTCTACATTTATACCTTGTTCATCCTTATCAAGTTTTGTTGTGGTAGCCATGGGAGTTTTGCTTGTCTTTGCCCCTTCAAGTCCAAATTTCTTGATGAGTTCCCTTGTGTACTTAGTTTGATTTATAAAAACTCATCACTCCTTTGCTTGATTTGGAGTCCAAGGAAGTAGTTTAGCTCCCCCATCATAGACATCTCAAACTCATTCTTCATGCATGATTCAAAATATTTGCAAATCTTTTCATTAGTGGATCCTAATATAATATCATCAACATAAATTTGAACAATAAGAATATCACTATCTACATGTTTTGTAAACAAAGTGGTATCTATTTTACCTTTTACAAAACCATTTGAAATTGGAAATGTTGAAAGTCTTTCATACCAAGCTCTAGGAGCTTGTTTTAAACCATATAAAGCTTTGTCTAATTTGAAAACAAAATTCGAATGTGTAGGATTAACAAACTTGGGGGTTGTTCAACATACACTTCCCCTTCAATAAAACCATTTAAAAATGCTCTTTTGACATCCATTTGAAAAAGTTTGAAATCTTTATAAGAGGCAAAAGCAAGTATAATCCGTATAGCTTCAAGCCGTGCTACGGGTGCAAAGGTTTCCTCAAAATCGTTATCTTCGATTTGGGTGTAACCTTGAGCCATTAACCTAGCTTTATTCCTAACAACATTACCTGACTCATCCAACTTGTTCCTAAAAATTCATTTAGTACCAATTGTTGGTCTATCATGGGATTTAGGGACAAGATGCCAAACTTGGTTGCACTCAAATTGATTTACCTTTTATTATATGGCAAGCAACCAATATGAGTCGCCCTCGGCTTCGAAGATGTTCTTTGGTTCAATATGAGAAATAAAAGCAAAATAGCCAAAAAAATTATGGAGTTTGGAGCAAGTAGTTACCCCCTTTGATACATTACCTATGATGAGTTCCTTGGGATGACTTGTAGCGAATCTCCAATCTTTTGGAAGTGGTAGTGTTGGTGCCACTTCAACCTCTTGAACTTCACCTTGTTCATCAAGGTTTGGCTTATCTTCTAGGATAGGTGAGTCCTTCAAGGTTAATTTCTCCATGTCTTCACCTAGAGAATCAATCTCTATAACATTCTTAACAAAAGCATTAGATTCTTCAAACTTAACATGCATAGATTCTTTAATTGTCAAAGTAGATTTATTGAAAATTGTATAAGCCTTGCTAGTGTTAGAATAACCAACAAAAATAGCTTGAAAAGCTTTAGCATCAAATTTACCTAAGTTATCTTTGGTGTTTAAAATAAAATATTTGCATCCAAAAACTCTAAAGTATGAAATATTAGACTTTCTCAAATAGTAAATTTCAAAAGAAGTTATGAAAGTATTTTTACAAAAATAAATTCTATTTGATATACAACATGAAGTGTTTACAGCTTCGGCCTATAAACATTGAGGGAGCCGTATTCACCAATCGTTGTCCTAACCATTTCTTTAAGAGTACGATTCTTCCTTTTAACGACTCTATTTTGTTGTGGAGTTCTAGGTAAGATAATTCATGCCTAATTCCATTTTCTACACAATAAGTGATAAAAGAATGATTAATGAATTCATCACCTCTATCACTTCTTACGCGTAAAATCGAAAAACCTTTTTCTTTTTCAACCCTTTTTCGAAAAATATTAAAATGCGAAAAAACTTGATCTTTATGTTCCAAAAAAAAAATCATGCAAAACGAAAAAAATCGTCAACCAAAACAAAAACAAAACGATTTCCATTTAAATTCTTGGTTTTAAAGGGCCAAACAAATCCCTGTGGATTAACTTTAATGGTCTAGATGTCATGATATCCTTGATTGGTTTGAAAGAGGACTTGGTTTGTTTTTCAAGTTTGCACGCATCACAAATGCGGTCCTTTTCAAACTTCAAGTAAGGACTACCCTTCACCGATTTCTTAGAGTTAATTTTAGATAGATGGTTAAAAGATGCATGGCCTAATCTTCTATGCCACAACCAAGAATCCTCATTGAAAACTTTTAAATATTTAGCATTGCAATCTAGATTTAACATATCAAGAATATATGCATTATTTTCACGAAATCTGGAAAGAATGCAAGCATCAGTTTTACAATCTAAAACATTGCAAGAAGAATCATCAAAATTAACTTTGAAATCTCAATCACATAGTTGACTAATACTCAATATGTTATGTTTGAGTCCATCAACTAAAACAATATTTTCAATCAATGGAGATGAACCAATTTTAATGTTACCTGTACCGATAATGTTGCCCTTTGAGTCATCTCCGAAGGTGACGATACCACCTTCTTGATACCTTGATAGGGTTGCAAAATTATTGATGTCCCAAGTCATATGTCTTAAGCAACCTATCAAGATACCACCGCTCCCTACGTCTTGAAGCCTTGGTGTGTACCTACATCAAATAATGAAATTATTGATTTTGGTACCCATATTTTCTTAGGTCCAATGATGTTAGTACTTCGAACCAAAATATGATTATTAGAAGCATTTATACGATCAAAACAAAATTTAGCTAAGTGATCCTTTCGGCCACAATAAGTACATGTATAAACTCTACCGTACATGAATGCATGATGGTATGAGATGCATGTGGTAGATGAGCATGCTTAGTGTGTGATTTAAAAGTATGATCATGTGTAGTATGAATATGTCTCTTTGAAGAATTTTTCTTGGAAAACATGTCCTCTAATTATCTTTATCAAACTCACATTTTTTTAAAATATTTTCTAAAGTGTTGATCTTAGTTTTTAAAGTAGAAATTTTATTTTCATCAATCATGAGAAACTTTGCTTTACATGAAACCTTGTATGCATCAAAATCTGTTTGTGTGGATAAAAGAATGGAAGATAAATCATCCATTTCTTTAGAAAGAGTTATAATTTTATTTTGAAGAACTTCATTTTTCTTTTTCGTTTTTAGATATCTTTTTTTAGAAAATCATAATTATTTGAAAGTTCTACAAATGCATCTCCTAATTCATCCATAGTTAAATTACAATCATTTGGATGGTTCAGAAATTACCTTAGGTGTGTTATCATTTGCCATGAAACACACGTTTGTCGTGTCCACCTCCTCTTCGGATTCACTTTCTGAATCCCATGTAGCTTTGAGAGCTTTCTTCATAAATGACTTCTTTGTCTTGTTTGAGGAAGATGGCTGAAAAACACCTAGAGGGGGGGGTGAATAGGTATTAATGCTAATCTAATGATCTTTTTAAACAAGTATGAATATATGATGCAAACGGTCACTCAAAATAAGAATTGAAGCTGAATTCCCCGTGAAGGGCTCTAGAATTTCTCCTCTTTGATTCCTCTAGATTATGAGTTGAGGCGCGTAATTGCTTTCTTGTTGTGATGAGTAAAGACCGGAAATGCAAGAATGAAAAGGATCAATAATGAAGTGCACACAAGATATATCACAAGAAATAAATGTAAAGCAATAAAGAGGCAAAATGGAAATCAATCGCAAACACAAAGGATTTGTTTCGAGGTTCGAGCCACCGCTCTACGTCCCCGCCTTTACCACCGTGAAGGGTTTCCACTATATCCACCGAGGAAATTACAAAGGTCTACCGAAGACCGGAGTACAGAACTCCACCAATTACAAGAGGTCTTCCGAAGACCGGAGTACCGAACTCCACCAATCCAATCCTCTACCGAAGAGGGATCACAACACAAGAAGGAACAAGTAGCCAAGTGATCAACAAGGGATCACAAACTTCTCTTTTACAACTTCCTTATAGAATGAGGAGGATTTTTTTTTGGCTCAAGAAGTGTAGTGAGAAAAATTCATTTGTGAAGTAAGAAAAATTGCTTGAAAAACAACTGAAAACAAATAGCCAAGAATGCACTTAGAGAATTGAAAGCTTTTGAAAACTTTTTCTTTCTTTTGGAAACTTGAAAACTAGGAATTTTTCTTGTAATTTGCAAGTGACCAATCCCCTCTATTTATAGGGATTAGAGGAAATCTAAATATGATTAAAACTAGCTTATTAGGTCAGAAAGTAGCCCCCAAATTTTCAGAAATAGCTGACACACAAATCCCAATCAAATCCTAAGAAGAAATCTCTGAAAACTAGCCGTTATGGCTGCTGGCGGCTGTCGGTCGACCGGCCCGGTCGACCGACAGTCCAATTGGCAAACTAGCCATTGGACTCGGTCGACCGGTCGATCGACCGAAAGCCAAAGAAAAATTTCTCTTTGTTCTGTCGGTCGACCGGCCCGGTCGACCAACAAAAACCCGAGAGCAAAGTGCTTCCAGTCGGTCGACCGACAGACGTGCACAAACGTGCACGCCCTGACCACAAGGCTCGGTTGACCGGTTCGGTCGACCGATCAGGCCTGGAATGGACCGGTCGACCGGCCCGGTTGACCGACAGGCCTGAAACAGGATACATTATAGGAAATTTATAAAAATTTTGGAAAGTGATAGTGTGTGTGTGTGTGTTTTCTTGAGCCAACTTAACACAGCCTCATTCTTTAACAAACTAACTCTTACATAGGTTCTAGGTGACTACAAGGTCTTCAAGTGGGCTTCTCCATATGCGATCTTGAAGAGCTTGATATCTTGAACCTGAAATGAACTAACTTGAGTCAAAACAACCTTCCTTTAGGGAAGAACACTTCATGAATCCTTAGAACCCTGAAACACACTTAAACACTAAAAATGATTAGTACAAATAACTATATATGTTTTGTAATCATCAAAACTCAAAAACCGGTTGATTGTAACCTTGGGCCAACAATGGCTTGTTTTTGATATTCGGACATTCAGACATGATATGTCTGGGTTTCTGATAGTTGAAACAGATGATTTTCTTTTCCTCATTTCCTTGCCATCGTCTCCTATTGTTGATCTTTGCCTTGTTGTACATCCTCCTTACATTTCTTATAAGGAGGGAAAAATCTTCATCATCTTCTTCTTCTTCTTCATCATCATCAGAGATGGTGGGAGTAGACTTGAAGGCAATTGTCTTCTTCTTTTGTAGAGCCATTTCTTCTCTAGCCTTCCTCTCCATCTCATGGGTCTTAAGGTTGCCGATAAGACCGATGAGCTCCATCTCTTCTTTGTCGTTTAACTCTTTCAATGTAGTAGCTTTGACTTCCTATGAGGGTGGAAGTACATGAATGACCTTCTGAACTTTTTGATCATTGTCAATGTCATCACTTAAAGAAGAAAGACCATTAATTATTTTAGTAAATTTTGTAATCATATTATCAATAGACTCATTTTCATGCATAGTGAAGTTTTTATACTGAGAACGCAAGAGATTAATTTTAGCCCTCTTGACTCGTGGTGTTCCCTATGAGTGACCACTAGGTGTGACCAAATCTCGTAGCCAGATTTACAATGAATGACCCTAGCTACGTCATCATCGTTTAAGGCTTGAAGTAATGCATAATGTGCCTTTGCATTGGCATCAAATTCCTTGGTGGTAATATCGGACCAAGTGTCCTCATCACTAGTGGATACACTAAAGGATTTGGTCAGCGCCTTTGCAACCCGACTTCCTAAGGATTGCAAAAATATGGTCATCTTAACCTTCCATATGGAAAGTTAAGACCATCAAACTTGGGAGAGGTCTTAATACTTTCGGCCAGTTTTACTATAGTGGATGAGAATGAATATGTCAATGAATTGATTAGCAATTAGGATCTCTCTAAGGTTGTTAAACCAAAAACTAGAGACCAAGGCTCTTGAAATTACACCTAGAGGGAGGTGAATAGGTGTATTGCTAATTAAATAAAAATTCAATAAATATAAAATGAAATGATACAACCGATCACTCAAAACAAGACTTGAAGCCGAATTCCCTGTGAAGGGCTCTGAACTTCTCCTCGTGATTTCTCAAAATAAGAGTTGAAGTGCTTAATTGCTATCTTATTGAAATGTGTATTGATCAACAAGAAAGAAAGAATGATAAACAAATAAATAGAGACAATAAAGTAATCGCAAATAAAAAGATTTTTTTCGAGGTTCGAGCCACCGCTCTACGTCCTTGCCTTCACTACCGTGAAGGATTTCACTATCCACTATTGGATCCTCCACAAAGGGACCTTACAATAAGGAATTACAACTACTCGGAGTACACAACTCCCAACTCAATCCTCTACACTAGAGGCAACACAAAGCCAATTGAGATAACAAGCTCTGGGTGATCAAGAGACCACAAGCAATCTCTTTGCAACTCTCTTATAAAATCCTATAGCGTAAAATTTAAACTTGAAACTCAAGGATGTAAGTAAGAGTGAAAATCAAAAAAGAGAGATTTTAAGACTAGAAAAACTCAATGATTTTAAAACTAAGCTCACAAAAGAAAACTTGAAACTTTTTTTCTCTTTGAAAGCAAAACTAAATTTTCAATGGAATTTGTTGTTGTAAATTATTCAATCCCAATGACTTTTTATATAGGTTTCAGAAAAACAAATTTAGAATAGTTTTACCAGGTTTAAAAGGAAGAAATTGACCCTTAAAATTCAACTTAAAACGTTTTAAAAAATATGTTAAAAATAGCTTTTAAAAACTGGTCGTTGTTACTAATCTGGCAGAGTGGAAGTTGATCGGCCGGTCTATCAGCCATTCAAAAAAATATGACCATTGGCTCTCGGTCGACCAGTTAGTCGACCGTGTTTAACTGAGACAAAATGACTTATAGTTGGTCGACCGCCTGGTCGACCGTAATAGGGGACCGGTCGACCGGGAATGTGCACAACGTGCACACCCCAATTGTCAGAGGTTCAGTCGGCCGTGCGATCGACCGTTACAGTCGACCGACCTCCTGGTTGACCAACCTAGGCTAAAAAACTAGGTCAAGGTATTTTTGAAGATATAGAAATTTTTAAATAATTTTTGATTGAATTTTGGAAGATAGAAGACATACATAGCCATGAGATGTAAGTTCTAAATAGAGATAGAAATTTTTAGGAAAATATGGAATAAGTATCAAAACCAAACATGTCAAAAATCATACTTTTGAAAACGTGCATTTTTTTGTGTGTATATCTTTGAGCCTTAAATCTATATTCTACTCTTTAAAAAATTAATTTCTTACAAGGTTCTAATCGACTATAAGAATCTTCAAGCGAGCTTCTCTAATAGTGATGCTTGAGCGATGTTGAGAGCTTTGAGCTATGATCCCGTTCTTGAGTACCTTTGAGCCATCAACACCTTCCTTTAGAGGAAGAACCTATTAGATCTTTTGAACTCTGAAATACACTCTTGAACTTGATTAGTATCAAATAACTTCATATTTTTTGTTATCATCAAAATACAAAACTGAGGATTGTAATCTTTGGGCCAACACCTCCTACCTGCACTCCTTGATAATGACGTATCCATTTATTTGTCCATCAAGCTCCGATTGCATTTACCACCAAGGCACCAATCTTCTCACGTCTTGTGAAAGCACACACCTACATCAAAAACAACAGATGTGGATTTTGTACCAAAATCTTTCTTGGGTCTTTTAATGTTAATATCTCGAATCCAAACATTAGCATTTGAAATTTTTAATATATCAAAACAAAACTTGGCTAGATGATCTTTACAGCCACAGTATGAACAATGATACACATTGGCATACTTATGAGTATGATGTATCTGTGCATGCCATGGTTATGTGCATGAATATGTGAAACTTATTTTATTTTGAAACAAGGATTCCAATCTTTTATGGTCAAAATCACATTGGCTCAAGGTTGATCCTAATTAATCAATTTTACTCTTCAAAATACAAATCTCATTTTTTATCAATGTTTGAAGAAGCAACATTAGCATGAGAAATAAAATCTTTTTCCTCTGAAATTAACTAAACTTTATTTTTCAAAGAATTATTTTCTTTATAAATTATCTTATTTTCTTAACAATGTCAAGTTTTGAAGACAAAAAACTATTTTCTTTCTTTAATTTTAAAGTTCTCTTTTTCATTAAATCATATTATTCAAGCAATTTTTACAACACAAATCAAGAGCATCATATGATAATTGTTCATGCTTTTCAAGATTAGAATTTGAGTTTACCTCAAGGGGGTCATCCCCTTAGATCATGAAACATATATTCGCGGAGTCAACTTCAGATTTACTATCCGAATCCTAAGAGGTGGCTTTTAATGCTTTCTTCTTTCCTTTCCTTCTTGGATCACTTCTTCTATTCTTGAGATGCATGAAATCACCTAGAGGGGTGAATAGGTGATATTCTAATCTATGCGGAAAAGTAAAAACTTATCAATAATAATTCTACACAAATATATTAACACAACTGAATCCAAACTCATAACCAAGAAATAAAGTCGTATACCCCGTAAAGGGTTTTGAACTTCTCCTCGTGATTCCACTTTAATAAGAGTTGATGTGCGTAATTGCTTTCTTGGTGTATAGAGAGTTCAAACAAATAATCTTGAGAGAAGAATAAAAACAATAAGTATATTTGTGTGATAATATAAAGGAGTAAGAGTTAGAGAGATCAAACGCAAGCCAGTCGCAAAGATAGAGGTTTGTTATCGGGATTCGAGCCACTTGCTCTATGTTTCCGCCTTCACCGCAATGAAGGATTCCACTATAATCGTCGCTCTCGATTACAATTGAACTTGATCTCGCAAGATCACTTGGTGTTGCAACATCTACAAGATTCCTTACTCGTTCCCACAAGAACATAAAAGCATGAGCCCACAAACTAAATCAACACATGTAAAGAATGAACAATGGTGATCAATACTCGATCACAAATAAAACTCTTACAACCTCACTTATAGAATAGATAAAAATAAGAGCTCGAGTGTAGGTGAGAGAAAAATAGAAATTAAAAATTGAAAAGTACTAAAAAAATTTACAAAAGATTTTAGATTTAAACACTTGAAAATCTTTTTAAAAACTTATGAAAAACCTGTTGTAAAGACACCTCTAGTCACTCATATTTATAGGAGAAGCCTAGAGACCAATTCCAGTTAATTCCAGCAATTAAAACATGTTAGAATATATTAGAATCAAGAAATAGCCATTGAGAATGAACTTGGACATATTTGAATAGAAAACTAGCTGTTATAAGGCAAAACATACAAGTTTTGACTAAGAACTATCGACAACTATGTTGGACTGTCGACAGACGAAGTGGCCTGCACATAAGCAAATTTAATACACAGTTTTGAAGGTCAAAATATTAGAATTTAAAAAATAAATATATATAAAAAATTTATAGGTTTTTAGTTATCTTTCTAATGAAATAAAAATCATATGAATCAGATATTGATTTTTAAAGATATGATCAAAATACTAAAGCATCTCAAACTGAAATTGTGAAAACTGTTTTCAGCATATAGGCCAATTTAAAAGTAATATTTGATTACTAAAATGTTTGAATCTTAAAATAACTATATAGGAAGATATTGTAGATATTTAAATTGTCTTTATACTGCAACTTGAATCACATCAAATAAAGATCATAGTAAAAGGTTATGATCAAAATACTAGATAGGTATCAATGTAGAACACCCAACTTTCGACAGTGTTATCGACAGCTGAGCTCTCTGTAAATGGCTATCGACAGCTATGAATAGGCTGTCGACAATCCTGCTACACAGTCAGTTTAAAACTAAAATTTGAAGGTATAAAGTTGTAATTTAAAAATGACTATATAAGAAGATATTGTAACGCTTTAAGTTAACTTTGTAATGCAATAAAAATCACATGAATCCAATGTTGGATTAGAAAGTTATGATCAAAATACTAAAATGGTATCATATAGAAAATTATAAAATTATTTTTATAAGAAATCAACTTTTGATAAAAATAAAACTAAACTCATGGGTCAACTCATCAAAATAAGTTTCTTAAACACAATATAAGCACCAATGTATATGGATGAAATTTAATACATGTGTAAATCAATGTAAACTTATTTTTGATGTAATCTATTCAGGAAATCAAAAACAAAACCGAAAATGAGTTAAACCGAAAATCAAACTATTGTGTGTGTGTAAGGTTGTGCATTCAAAACTAATCTATTCTTTACAATAATTCTAAACTCACAAACACAAGGCACAAGTCTTTTTGTAAATCTTCTTCTCCAAGTGGACATGATCCAAACTAAATCTCATAGAGTTAGACTCCATCTTGAATGTTTGATGTAATCTTTACGCTTGAGCTCTTGAATCAATCTGTGTTAGCTTCAGAACTCGACATTAAGTCTTTTGTTGAAGCTAATACCAATCTATGATCTTGATTAAACCTGAAACTTATATATCACAAGATAATTAATAACTATAACTACATGAGTTAATCATCATCAAAACTAGAGTGATGGACCCTTGGGTCAACAATCTCTCCCTTTTTGATAATGACAAAACTCATGAAATTATATATGCATGGACTAGAGAAGAACTCTATAAATACTCTCTCTTAACTCATGCATACAAAGAAACATATAAGATATTCATTAACACTCTAAACACAAATAAATATGATTATCAAAACTAGAGTGATAGACCCTTGGGTCAACAATACATATTGATGTTCTTCACTAAGAGAGTGAGTTCTTCCTTCATCTTCAGAGGTGGTTTGAGTTGCACACTTTTTTTAGTAATCTCTTAAGGAGGTATTGAGTGCAACACCATTCTCCTTTTGTGGCTCACGATCTTTTCTTACTTTCATCTTCATCTCATGTGTTTTTAAGTTTCCTATAAAAGTAGTGAAGTTCTTCTCTTCTCTATCGTTGAGCTCTTTCAAGGTGGTAGATTTGACTTCAAAGCTTAAGGAAGTGCTCTTATAATTTTTCGCACCTTTTGATCATTGTCGATATGCTTACCTAACGAATTGACTCTATTAATAATTATAGTGAAACGAGTAAGCATATCATCAATGGATCCATCATCAAAAACATATAAAAGCTATCAAGTTAAAAATTTAGCAAATAAATTTTAGTTTTCTTGACTTGTGATGTGCCTTTATGTATAGTGATCAAAACTTGTCAAATATCATATATACATGTACAATTTATAATTTTTGAAATATCATCATCATTTAAAATTTGTAACAATGCATAACGGGCTTTGGAATTGGCATTATATTCGTTAACGACAATTTCGGATCATGAGTCCTCATCAGCCTCAGGACAAACAAATGGTTTAGCTTTAGCTTTGGCTACTCTACTACCCAAAAAATTTAAGAAAACGATCATCTTAATCTTCCATATAGGAAAGTTAAGTCCATCAAACTTGGGTGTATAATATATGCTAGATTTACCAAAATATGCCATGAGTACAAAAAACAAAATATGATGATTAGAAAAATGGGATCTTTCTACAGTGGTTTGAATATCAAGATCACCAAGCTCTGATATCAATTGAAATTTCACGTAGAGGGGGGTAAATAGGTGATGCTAGTTAAATGTAGAATTATAAAATTTTACATGAACAAAACTAACACACAAATGAATTCCAAAGAGTAAAGCCAAATTCCCGATGAACGGCACTAGAACTTCTCCCCAAGATTCCTCTTTTATAAGAGTTGAGGTGCTTCAATAGCTCTCATGAATCAATATAAGTGTGAGCACAATATCAAATATGTATGAATGAACAATATTAGCAATGCAAGATAGAAACAAGTAGAGTTGAGTTGAGAGATAGCAAACACAAACATAATAATATGAAAGTTTTCGAGCCACTTTTCTACATCTTTACCTTCATCGCGTGAAGGATTTACCTCCACTTAAAAATCCACAAAGGATATAAACTCTAATTTTCTACACAAGATGAGGCACAAAGCCAATACACAAAGCAAATCACCTCTACACAAGAGGGATGGCACAAAGCCAATACTCTACTATACAAGAGGAGGGTACAAAGTCAAATGCACAAAACAAATTGGAGGTTACAATTCTTGTTGCCCACAAAAATCACAAACAAAAATCTCACAATACAAGATCCTAAATGATAGATTTTTGCAATAAAGCTCGAGCTTGTGATAAAGCAATGATTTTGGAAAAGAAACTCTCTAGAAAACAATTGAGAAAACTTCTTTGAAGATATATAAACTTGAAGAACGAAACTTGTATTTCTAAAAACTTGTTTTCTTTGATTTTCTAAAACTTTGATACACTTAAAACAAACACAATAAAGATATGAGCTTGGAGCTCAAAAACTTATCGAAAACCTTTTTGAAAAACTTTGTTGAATGTGAAAATTTTGCAGTTGAAAATCCTAGGAAAAAACTCAAATGAAACCACTATTTATAGCTCCAAAATAAAAGTAGCCACTAGGTTCAAACCCAGGCCAAATAGGCCTTGCGATCGATCGGGCAATCGACCGTCAGTGATTATAAATGTGGCCGTTGGGTTTTTCCGATCGACTGGGCGGTCACGAGCCCAACTCCAGAAGACCATGCTCACTGGCGGTTGACCGAGATGACCCGAGAGCTCTGCAGACATAGTCGGTCGGCCAGTCAGTCGGCCGATAACTCTCTTGGGCTCGTGCACGTCTGTGCACATCGGTCGACCGACAATAGCCCAAAAACTATATTTTTGAAACATTTAGACATCTTTTTAAATTCACTTTAAATGCCAATAAATTTCATAAAAATAAGTTCATGTAAAAACACTAGTGCACAAATATGTGTGATCAAGAATCACAATATATTAGAAATATGTGAACTTATTTTTGAGATTTAGAAATTCAAACTTGAAACAAAATCATATTTTCTTGAAGCTACACTTTTAAATGAAAATATAGTTTTGAAAAAACTTGCATAAATACAAAAATATGTTTCTCAAATTCTTTTTAAGCACAAATGTGTAGACTCCAATACACATATAAAATATATAAACTTGTTTTGACGATATATATCAATATACATCATAAAATAATTTTTGATAAATGCACAACTTAAACTCATGAATTCAACTCATCAAAATAAGTTTCTTAAACACATTTGAAGTATCAATGTATAAGGATGGAATTAAATACATATATAAACTAATATAAACTTGTTTTTGATGAAATCTATTCATGAAACCAAAAACGTGTTAAACGGAAAATCAAATCTTTTATACTTGAAAAATCTACATCTAACTTTTGTGTGTGTGTGTAAGTTGGAGTAGTCAAAACTAATTTATACTTTACAAACATTCTAAACTTATAAACTCTAAGCAAAGTCTTCTTGTAGATTTTTTTTTTAAGTAGACTTGATCCAAATCTAATTCTTGTAGAGTTAGACTCCTCTTGAGTATTTGATGTGATCTTTATGCTTGAGCTCTTGAATCGACACATGTTAGTTTGAAGAAGCTAAACGCCAACTAAGATCTTGATTGAATATCTGAAACTTAATAAGCGCAAGATCATTATTATTATAATTACATGAGTTAATCATCATCAAAATTAGAGTAACAGGCGTTTGGGCCAACAACACTTGGATTAGCATAGACATCCTTCAGTGTTACTCTGGAGAGGGCCTTTTCTCCCCATGTAGGTTTGTCTTCAGCTTCTCCTTTTGGGATCGGGATCCTCATAATGGCTTCTCTGATACTAGCATCTCCAACACCTTCCAGTTTTTCCACATCGCACTCCTTATCTTGAGTGATGGGGTCGGAAACAGTTGCACCTAGTGGAATAATTTCAATGTCGAAATCATCCTGGAGTTTCTCAATTGATTGGGCAGAGCACCACCTGTCATTGATCGCATCAATCCTAGTCCCCTGGCAAACTTCCCACTGTATTTTTTCTTCAATAGCTTGAGCACCCTTGCACAAGGCTCTCCACCCCCACGAGCTTTTCGTTCTCTAAATAAAATCCTAGAATTTGTTGTCTCTATATTTTTGCTTAGTGGCAATTGCCCAAAACGAATTTCCCAGGTGACAGCGCAAGGCATTCTTGGCAAGAAGAGCCAGATGACACTACCTCATTAATGTTAAACCCAGAAATCACTCTTGTCACTACACATTTTGTCCCAACTGACCAAGGGATCTCCCTACTCTGCCCATCTTTAGCCCAGTGAAAGAAACAAAATTCTCTCTCTAATCTATCAAGAAGCAAGCTCGACATCCATCTACTAGAGAGCAAGGAAGTGGGGAGGGTTTGTAGCACTGACCGAAGCAATGTTATACGCCTAATAACGAAAAAGTATTCGTCTTCCCACTGCTCAACTTCTTCCTGACTCTCTCCATGATGGGCTCACGGAATTTGGCGCGAAGTCTCTTAAATGTAATCCAAGTATTTCAGTGGCTGCCTTCCATGCAGCACATGACCCACTCTGGCTAACCTTCTTCGAAGACGAGAGTCAACATTATCACCGATGTATATATTCGACTTGTTAAAGTTTATTTTTTGTCCACTGGTGCCATAGAATTCAACAATCAAGACTTTCAGTCTTCTTGCATTCTCATACGAGGCGTTTGCCACGAAGTAAGGCTTCAACTCCAATAATAAACAAGTAAGGCGCAAGTGGATCGCCTTGCTGATGCTCCTTCAAAGAAGAATACCAGTTTGTTGGAGATCCGTTCACAAGAACACTATAACTTAGGATTAGTAATACAACCCATAATCCAATCGATAAACTTTTGAGGAAAGCCAAACTTACATAATACTTTGGCTAGGAAGTCGCATCGCATATAGGCTTTCTCCATGTCAGGCTTGAGTAGCGTTGCCTTGGACGCGGTGCCTCCTCTCCTCATTGAGTGAAGAATCTATTGCATGAGAAAGATTGCTTCATTCATGGTTCGGCCTTGAACGAATGCCCTTTGTTCAGCAGAGATGATCTTCACAAGTAATGGCTTCAACCTATTTGTGAAAGCTTGGTGACTCTCTTGTACACCACATTACAAAGTGAGATGGGTCTAAAGTCAGCTAGAATGCTTCAACAAAGGTTGATTTCCATTGCAGAGGGAGTTCTGCTGTGTTAGTAAATTGTGACATCGCTTCAAAGAGTATGTCTTTAACAATCCACCAATGCCCCTTGTACAACATTGCTGAAAATCCATCAGGGCCAGGTGCTTTGTCTTCCGGCAACGATTTAACAACTCTGTCTAGTTTAGCCATAGTGATCGGTCTAAACAACCATTCTGAATCATACTTATCAAGCGTGTGTGGAATCATGTCAAGCTCCACATTAGGCAACAGAGTTAGTGGGGTATTCCATTTGGATTGGAAGTAATCCTCAAACTCTTTGGCAATGCTTGGCCTAACAAATAACTCATGTCCATTCTTGGATCTGATTATGGCGATGAAGTTTCTAGCCCGATGCACAAGCAGCGTTCGATGGAAAAACTCTTCAAGCTTTCTTTCACATTACGCAGCTTATGAAAAACTGGCATCGGATGTGAACCCTGTAGGATATTATAAACATCATACCCTACTTAAAAATGCAAGAATAAAATAAAGAAAGAAAAAAATTTGCCTTTGAATAGAAAGGCTGGCTTCTGCTCAGATGAAAATTCGTTGCCCGAAATTGAGAAAGAACTCTGAAAAGAATCACCAAAACTTGAATAAGAATCTACTAGATTTTTTTTTTAAATACGCGGAAGAAATATGAGGGATATAGATAAGACGAAGATGCAGCTGAGGCTTTTTTCTATAGGGAATGATATGTTAGAGCTGCATTTATAGCCTCTCGAGAGTCCTTGCGGTTGCAACAGTCCCCGCATAGAATCCGCCCACTTGCAGGTGGTTCATGATACACAGATCGGAGCCTGTTTGAGCGAGTTGAGGAGTTGGGATTAGCTCTCCATGAGATGTGAGAAGAATCAGAACTCACAATGGGAAACCTTTCCTATGAGGAGTATATCCCGTTCACCCAGGAACTACAAAATTGAGCTCCCAGAATGGGGCTCTGTACGAGACTTTCCGGGAGCTTTTGTGCCATTTTCAAATTTATCTTGACATCCATGGCGTCCGAGAGAATCTTAAAAGGCTAAAGAGCTGGGCTGACTACTTATTCCCCCACTTGGATAACAGTCTGGAAGAAATTCAAGCCACGAATTCTAATGCCGAGATTGAGGCGCGAATGGCAGCCAGTGAATGTGGTGATGTCATCTTCGAGGAGGATGATGGGGGAGTACGAAAAGGGTGAATCTTGTAAGAGTTACCACCATCAAGCCCGGTAGCCTTTGTCTCGTCCAACCTTCCTAGTGGGCTTTCTTTCTGCATGGCTGAAGAGGGGCGTGGTCCCTTCTCCTCCGTGAGATGGGGTCTCCCTATGGCACTCTTTCCCGCTGTCCAGTTGGTCTATGAACATGCACTTGGACTGCTCCCCATAATGGTATGCTGCATCCAGCACGGGCTTCGGACTCTGGCAAATGCATTCTGCCGGGAGGGCACTTCCAAGAAAGCAGGGAAAGAAATTATTATTCCCAGAGATGGACCATGTCCCAAGATCAAATTGCCTTACACATTTTTGATGGCATTATTCGTGATGCACTGCCCTTCTCTGATCAAGCCAAAGAAAGAGCCACTAGAAGGTGCTCAATTTGCCCTTCTCCACCGTTTTAAGAATTCCCGTTGGAGTCAAAATTATATGGCAAGAATTCGAAAGATGTTGTGTCATCATAACAACTATAGCCTTTTCTTGTGTTTCTCTCATATTCCTGCACGAAATACGATGAAGAGTTATGGATGAAGGCGTCAATCATTCGTTTCTTGGGCATGGGATCTTCAAATGGTTGGTTTGCATTCAACCATCCCACTTATTGTACCATTGAGAGAATGTGTGCTTCTTGAAGCCATACATGCCTAGTTGGTTTGCCAGACAATTTGGATATGACCAACTGTACGTCGGCAATCCTAATCCTCACTTGGGGCATATCGGTGGTCTATAGACGATGCCTGAGTCTAGAGATACTTTTTGTCAGCTGCACAGGGGCTCATTTTTTTATGGCTTTGTGGGTTTCCAACCTTTTAATAAGTTTGAGGTTCTGCCAATGGTATCATGTTTCCAGCTCCTGTGTCCCAAAATTCATAATCAACGCTTGCGGACTCAAGTTAAGTACTGCCCATTTGAAGAGGAAAGTTGATGACCTCAAGCAGGGTAAGTGAGTTCGAGTAGCAGGACTTCCAAATTCGAGGCCACTAGCAAGGCGTTTTAAGTTATATAAAGTAATGCAAAATATAAGAGAGATAGAGTTAAGAGATAGTCGAGCAAACACAAACAACAAGTTATGTGAAAATCACCTAGAGGGGGGGTGAATAGGTGATAATGCTAATCAATGGACAAATTAAAAATTAAGATGTAACAATCACCCAACAAGATTCACAAGATGAATGAAAGCAAGTAAATATAGCAATGATGATGATAAGCAAGTAATAAGTGCAAGTAAAGTAAAGTAAGGAGAGCAAGAATGTAAACCAAACGCAAACACAAGGATATGTTATCGAGGTTCGAGCACCCAGCTCTACTCCCCGCCTTCCCAGAAGGATTCTAGCTACTTCCACTATCACAAGAAATCACAATTACACCGGAGTACCCAACTCCACAATCTCAATTACAAGCAATTTCTGAGTAGTCAAAAGACCACAAACTCTCTCTTTTAAAAGTCTCTTCCCTTACAAAAGGTCCTTAGAGAACAATGAGTAGGAATGAAGCTCTTGTTGTAAGCGAAGAAAGAAAATTAAATCAGAGAGTATTTCAAAAACACTTCAGAAAATGAGAGAGAATTTCAGCACAAAAACCAAGAAACAAAGCTCTTTTGAATGCCTTAAACTTTTGAATTTTTCTTGTAATAATTGTTGTAAACAATCTCTCCCCAAACACCCCTATTTATAGGAGAGGGCTAGGGTTAAGGGATAAAACATAATTAGGATTAATCAGAGAGTATTAGGTTTGAAATATATCCCTTAAACAATTTTTAAACACAAAAAGACAAAATTTAAAACAGCCTAGAAAATAGCCGTTTACTGTTCAACGGCTAGTCCGGTCGACCGGTCGGTCGACCGCCTATACAAAATTAGAGCCGTTACAGGCAACCGGTCGACCGCCCGGTCGACCCAACAAACCCGAGAGCAAAGCTATTGCAGTCAGGTCGACCGCCCGGTCGACCGGCAAACATGCACACTGATACGTGCATCTGCCAGAACCTCGGTCGACTTGTCCGGTCGACTGGACAAGACTGACACAGGCACGGTCGACTGGTGCGGTCGACCGGCTCAGGTCAAAAGTCAAGTTTAAAACACAATTTTGAAAAGACTTTGATTTTTATGAAAAATATCTTTAAATAGTACTAAGTATAAAACATAAAAATTGATTAGTAGGAAGAGGATTTTGTATAAAAATATTTTTGTACATTTTATAGAAAATCATCTTAGAAACAATATGTGCGCAAAAACGTGTGTGATTGAGCTTCAAACCTATCCATCATTCTTTAACAAAATTCTAAACCTATAAAACTAAAAACAAATCTTGTTGAGCAATCTTCAAGTCTTGAGCCATGCTATGCCTTACTAGAGCCCCTTCTTCTATGTTCCTTCCTTGATATGCAATATGCCTTCTTTACTTCATGAAACCTAGAAGTTGTTGCAAGAGCTAAGCAATGGCCTCCAAATATTGTACTAACCTGAAACTTATCTTAAACAAACTCATTAGTACCAAATAGCACTAATTTGGTTTGTCATCATCAAAACTCAATAAATGGAGAGTGTAACCTTTTGGGCCAACAATCTCTCCCTTTTTGATGATGACAAAACAAATAGGCTACAAGATAAAAATATAGGGGAGGAGAAAACTCCCCCTCAAATTATGCTATATAAAGAAGACATTTAAACTCAAAGCACAAGAATTCGTTGAAAACATAAAAACATATATGCTCTTGATACCAATTTAAACCAATTGAAACAATAATGAAAAACACATGTTATTTTCTTGATACTAACAAAACACAAAAATTCTCAAAACGCATGAAAACAAATCAAGACAACAAAAACATATATAAGCTCATATGGAACCAAGACCATATAAATTTATTTTTATCATGCACTAACTTATTCTCCCCCTTTTTGTCATACATCAAAAAGGGTTAGGAATCACATGTTTAATCAATAATACAAACATTAAGTTCTCCACAAATAAACGAAAATCTAGCAAAATTAAGAGGTTTAGTGAAAATATCGGCTAGTTGCAAATCCGTAGAAACATAATCAATATCTATATCTCCTTTCTCAAAATGATCTCTAAGAAAGTGATATCTAATCTCAATGTGCTTGGTCTTACTATGTTGATTTGCATTTTTAGTCATGTGTATAGTACTAGTATTATCAAAAATATTTTTATATGATCAAAATGCAAATCAAAATCAAGGAGAGTATGTTTCATCCAAAGGACTTGTGCACAACAAGCCCCCGCGGCAACATACTCCGCCTCGGCGATTGAGAGTGCTACGGAATTTTGTTTCCTAGAGGACCATGAAACAAGACAATTACCAAGAAATTGATATGTCCCACTAGTACTCTTTCTATCTACTCTACAACCCGCATAGTCGGCATCCGAATAACTCGTCATTGAGAAATCTCCGGTTTTCGGATACCATAGACCCATCCCAATAGTGCCCTTAATATAACGAATAATGCGTTTTACCGCAATAAGATGGGACTCTTTAGGACACGATTGAAATCTAGCACAAAGACACACACTAAACATGATATCCGGCCTACTTGCCGTTAAATATAAAAGACTTCCTATCATGCTTCTATATAATTTAATATCAACATTTTTACCTTGGTCATCTTTATCAAGCTTGGTTGTAGTTGCCATGGGAGTGTTGCAAGTCTTTGAGCCTTCAAGTTCAAACTTCTTTACGAGTTCCTTTGCGTACTTGCTTGACTTATGAACGTCCCGTTTTGCAATTGCTTGATTTGGAGTCCAAGGAAGAAATTGAGCTCACCCATTGAAGACATTTCAAATTCAAGTTGCATGACCTTTTCAAAATCCTTGCATAAAAGCTCATTAGTAGAACCAAAAATTATATCATCTACATAAATTTACACAATTAATATATCATTATCAACATGCTTAGTAAATAGAGTTGTGTCTACTTTGCCTTTAACAAAATCATTTGAAATTAGAAAACTAGAAAGCCTTTCATACCAAGCTCTAGGAGCTTGTTTCAAACCATATATAGCTTTATCAAGTTTAAAAACAAAATCGGGATGAACATGATCAACAAAACCGGAGGTTGAGAAACATAAACTTCTTCATTAATAAAACCATTCAAAATGCACTTTTCACATCCATTTGAAAAAGTTTAAAATTTTTGAAAGATGCAAAAGCTAGTGTCATCCGTATGGCTTCAAGCCGTGCTACGGGTGCAAAGGTCTCCTCAAAGTCAATTCCCTCAACTTGAGTGTAACCTTGGGCCACTAACCTAGCTTTATTCCTAATGACATTTCCGGACTCATCCATCTTGTTTCTAAAGATCCACTTAGTACCAATTATTGGTCTATCGTGGGGCTTAGGTACAAGGTGCCAACCTTGGTTGCGCTCAAATTGATTGAGTTCCTCTTGCATGGCAAGCAACCAATATGGGTCCGTCTCGGCTTCGAGAATGCCTTTGGGTTCAAAATGAGAAATGAAAGTAAAGTTACCACATAGGTCATGGAGTTTGGAGCGCGTTGTGACTCCTTTAGATGCATCACCCAAGATGAGCTCCTTAGGATGATTTGTAGCGTATCTCCAAGCTTTAGGAAGCGGTTGAGAGCTTTTCTCTTTATCCTCTTGAACATCACCATTGATTCTTACTTTTCTTCTTAAGCGGGTGAGTCCTTCAAGGATAATCTCTCCATGTCTTCACCTAATGGTTCAATCTCTACAACATTCTCAACAATCACATTAGATTCTTCAAACTTAACATGCATGGTTTCTTCAATAGTAAGTGAAGATCTATTAAATACTCTATATGCTTTGCTAGTAGAAGAATATCTAACAAAGATAGCTTCATAAGCCTTAGCATCAAATTTACCCAAATTCTCCTTAGTATTTAAAACAAAACACTTGCATCCAAAAACTTTAAAATATGCAACATTAGGTTTTCTAGAATGATACATTTCAAAAGATGTTTTGGAAGAATTCTTACACACATAAATACGATTTGAAATATAGCATGCGGTGTTTACGGCCTCGGCCCATAAATATTGAGGGAGGTCATATTCACTTATCATTGTCCTAACCATCTCTTGAAGTGTTCTATTTTTCCTTTCCACTACTCCATTTTGTTGTGGAGTCCTAGGACAAGACATTTCATGCTTGATTCCCTTTTCATCACAATAAGTCATGAAGAGTTGGTTAACAAACTCACCACCTCTATCACTCCTTATTCTCAAAATCGAAAAACCTTTTTCTTTTTTGACCCTTTATCGAAAAATTTTGAAATGAGAAAATGTTTGATCTTTATTTTGCAAGAAGAAAACCCAAGTGAAACGGGAAAAATCATCAACTAAAACAAATGCAAATATACTACCATTTAAACTTTTAGTTTGTGTTGGTCCAAAAAGATCCATATGAATTAGTTCTAAGGCCTAGTAGTCATGATATCCTTAATTGATTTGAAGGAAGACTTGGTTTGTTTCCCAAGTTGGCACGCACCACAAATGCGGTCTTTCTCAAACTTCAAGCAAGGTATACCCTTTACTAAATCCTTAGAATTAATTCTAGCAAGATGGTCAAAAGATGCATGTCCTAATCTTCTATGCCAAAGCCATGAATTTTCATCAAAAGCATTCAAGCATTTAGTAGAACAATCTAAATTAAGCATGTCAATGATATAAACATTATTGTCTCGAAAACCGGTAAGAATACAAACATCGGATTTAACATCAAAAATCTTGCAAGAAGAATCATCAAAAATAACTTTAAGTCCACGGTCACAAAGTTGACTAATGCTAAGCAAATTATGTTTTAAACCATCAACTAAAACAACATTCTCTATAATAGGAGATGCACCAATTTGAATGTTACCTATACCGATGATAGTTCCTTTGGAGTCATCCCCGAAGGTGACGGAGCCACCTTCCAAGTACCTTGATAGGGTTGTAAAGTTATTGATGTCCCATGTCATGTGTCTTGAACAACCACTATCAAGGTACCACCGCTCCCTACGTCTTGGAGCCTTGGTGTGTACCTACATCAAATAATTTAGGACTTGATTTTGGTACCCACATTTTCTTAGGTCCTAGAGGGTTAGTTTCATTAACCCAAACAAGATTATTTGATCTATTAACTTGGTCATAGCAAATTTAGCTAAATGTCCATTCTTACCACAATATGTGCATCTATATACTCTACCATATTTGAAAGCATAATGAGTGTGTGATTTGTGAGCATGAGAGTTGTGAGCATGAAAAGATTTAGCATGTGTAGTGTGAGCATGTGAATTTTTAGCATGAGAGGTGTGCTTTTTGGAAAACTTTTCTTCAAGTTTCTTAGTGTTAAAAGCACAATCTTTCAAAACTTTTTCAAAATCAACCATTTTAGTTTTTAAAGAGAAAATTTCTTTTTCATCAATAATAGGAGATTTTCCCTTACAAGAAACCTTGTAGGCATTAAACTCATTTTGAATAGAAATAAGATTAGAAGAAATATCATCCTTTTCTTTAGAACCATAGCAAGTTGATTTTTGAGAAAAGCAACTTCCTTTTGCAATTTTAAGCATTCAAGTTTCTTGTTATCATAAGTTTCGGAAAGTTCAACAAAAGCATGTACAAGAATTTCCTTACTTAATTCATCATCTTCATCATCAAGAGATGGAGAGGTTACCTTTGGAGTGTTTGCCATGAAACACATGTTTGCCGTATCCACCTCTTCTTCGGACTCGCTTTCCGAATCCCACGTTGCCTTGTATGCTTTCTTTTCCTCCGGGTTCTTTGGCTTGAAGGAGGAAGTTATCTTCTTCTTAAACTCCGGGCAATCCGCCATGATATGTCCGGGTTTGCGGCAATTGTAGCAAATGATCCTTCTCTCCTCTTTGCCTTCAAATTTTCTCCGGAAGTTGAGCTTGTTCTTCCGGTACAACCTCTTGACGTTCCGCACAAGTAGAGTTAGCTCCTCATCTTCTTCTTCGTTTTCTTCATCGTCATCATTGGTGGATGAAGTCTTGAAGGCTATGGATTTCTTCTTTGAAGTAGTAGCCTCTTCTCTTGCCTTCTTCTCCATCTCATGGGTCTTTAGGTTCCCAATGAGACTAATGAGGTCCATCTCGTCCTTGTCGTTCAATTCTTTTAAGGTGGTGGCCTTTATCTCCCATGAAGACGGAAGAGCCCGAATCACTTTCCGCACCTTTTGATCGTTGGAGATGTCATCACCTAAGGAAGAAAGACCATTAGTGATTTTAGTAAATCTTGTAATCATACTATCAATAGACTCATCATCAATCATTTTAAATGACTTATATTGGGACCTCAAGAGATCTATCTTAGCTCTCTTGACTTGTGAAGTCCCTTCGTGTGTGACCAATAAATGTTGCCAAATCTCATAGGCGGATTGGCAATGAAT
Organism: Agave tequilana; assembly: GCA_038442645.1. Taxonomy (NCBI): domain Eukaryota; kingdom Viridiplantae; phylum Streptophyta; class Magnoliopsida; order Asparagales; family Asparagaceae; genus Agave; species Agave tequilana. The sequence goes on from JAVJIF010003045.1 coordinate 122,765, forward strand.
TACCGTGTAAGGTCATCCTCATTCAAGGCGGTTAATAGGGAGTTTTGGGCCTTAGAGTTAGCCTCATATTCTCTAAAGTTGAAGTCGGTCCAAGTGCTCTCATCACCATCGGGTGCTACATAGGGTTTGGTCAAGGACTTGGCCACTAAGCTACCCAAAGATTGCAAAAATATAGTCATCCTAACCTTCCAAATAGGGAAATTAAGTCCATCAAATTTAGGAGGGGTTTTAATGTTATCGGCCATGTTTACTAGTGTATGAATGTATGAATGAAGATGTTGAATAGCAATATTTTAAGGATCTCTCTATGGATGTTAAGCCAAAACCTAGAGTCCAAGCTCTGATACCAATTGAAAATCACCTAGAGGGGGGGTGAATAGGTGATAATGCTAATCAATGGACAAATTAAAAATTAAAATGTAACAATCACCCAACAAGATTCACAAGATGAATGAAAGCAAGTAAATATAGCAATGATGATGATAAGCAAGTAATAAGTGCAAGTAAAGTAAAGTAAGGAGAGCAAGAATGTAAACCAAACGCAAACACAAGGATATGTTATCGAGGTTCGAGCACCCAGCTCTACTCCCCGCCTTCCCCAGAAGGATTCTAGCTACTTCCACTATCACAAAGAAATCACAATTACACCGGAGTACCCAACTCCACAATCTAAATTACAAGCAATTTCTGAGTAGTCAAAAGACCACAAACTCTCTCTTTCAAAAGTCTCTTCCCTTACAAAAGGTCCTTAGAGAACAATGAGTAGGAATGAAGCTCTTGTTGTAAGCGAAGAAAGAAAATTAAATCAGAGAGTATTTCAAAAACACTTCAGAAAATGAGAGAGAATTTCAGTACAAAAACTAAGAAACAAAGCTCTTTTGAATGCCTTAAACTTTTGAATTTTTCTTGTAATAATTGTTGTAAACAATCTCTCCCCAAACACCCTTATTTATAGGAGAGGGCTAGGGTTAAGGGATAAAACATAATTAGGATTAATCAGAGAGTATTAGGTTTGAAATATATCCCTTAAACCAATTTTAAACACAAAAAACAAAATTTAAAACAGCCCAGAAAATAGCCGTTTACTGTTCAACGGCTAGTCCGGTCGACCGGTCGGTCGACCACCTATACAAAAATAGAGCCGTTACAGGCAACCGGTCGACCGCCCGGTCGACCCAACAAACCCGAGAGCAAAGCTATTGCAGTCAGGTCGACCGCCCGGTCGACCAGCAAACATGCACACTGATACGTGCATCCGCCAGAACCTCGGTCGACTTGTCCGATCGACCGGACAAGACTGACACAGGCACGGTCGACTGGTGCGATCGATCGGCTCAGGTCAAAAGTCAAGTTTAAAACACAATTTTGAAAAGACTTTGATTTTTATGAAAAATATCTTTAAATAGTACTAAGTATAAAACATAAAAATTGATTTGTAGGCAGAGGATTTTGTATAAAAATATTTTTGTACATTTTATAGAAAATCATCTTAGAAACAATATGTGCGCAAAAACGTGTGTGATTGAGCTTCAAACCTATCCATCATTCTTTAACAAAATTCTAAACCTATAAAACTAAAAATAAATCTTGTTGAGCAATCTTCAAGTCTTGAGCCATGCTATGCCTTGCTAGAGTCCCTTCTTCTATGTTCCTTCCTTGATATGCAATATGCCTTCTTTACTTCATAAAACCTAGAAGTTGTTGCAATAGCTAAGCAATGGCCTCCAAATATGATACTAACCTGAAACTTATCTTAAACAAACTCATTAGTACCAAATAGCACTAATTTGGTTTGTCATCATCAAAACTCAATAAATGGAGAGTGTAACCTTTTGGGCCAACAATATGTTGTTTCGAGGCTCGAGCCACTGCTCTACATCTCCGCCTTCACACAGAAGAATTTTCACTACGTCCACATAGGACCTTCCACAAGGGGACCTCCATTGAGGAATTACAACTCTGCACTTGGAGTACACTACTCCTCTCTCAAACACAATCACCTCTATACAAGAAGGATAGGCACAAAGCCAATGTAAAGAAAAGATTACAATCTTGGTGCCAATGTCACAAACAACATCTGGTGATCACAATAGACCACAAACAATTTTTCTCACAAAAACAAGATCCTATAGATAGGATTAAAGATGATAGCTCAAGTGTGAGAAAACAAAGTGTTTGGAAAAAAGAATAACAAAGAAAAAAACTTGTGAAAAATACTAAATAGATTTGTAAATAAAGATCAAAACTAATTTCTCAAAGACTCTCTTTTCTTTGATTTTCCAACACTTTTAAAACAAATAAAAGATAAAACTTTTAGGCTCAAACTTCTTTTAAACTTGCTGCAAACCATTGAAAAAGATGGAAAGAATAGCTCTCAAAAATCTTGGTTAAAACATGAGAACTCCTATTTAAAGGCTCTCAAAAATATAGCGATGGGGGTCCAGAAAAGGTCATTTTTGACCGGCTGGACGACCGGCCAACGGTTATATTCCTGACCGTTGAGCCACCGTTGGACTTCTCGGCCAACCGCCTTAGGCAAATTCGCCTGCCGGTCGACCGCCCGATCGACCGAGCCTAAAGGCTCTTTGCCTTGTCGGTCGACCGGCACTATCCGAGAGTTAGGTGATAGGTAGTAAAAAGTGCATATTTATCATCACATTTACCATCATATTTTCCTATTTATTCTTTTATGAAGCACTACTACTAATGTTTTATTGTTTAATGTGTGCAGGCCTTAAGTAAATAAAAAAAAAAATAAATGAAGCCCATTAAAGCCCAAAAAGTCCATAAGCCCACATGCATAAATTGTAGTAATTTAGAAGTTTCTCTCTTATCTAACCTAATCTAAACTTGGATTTTAAGTTATTTATTTAAAATCTAAGGGAGAAAAGGAAGGATAAAATAGAACTCCTAATTGCTAAAAGAGGAGGAAAAGGATAAGATGAGATGGACTTCTACTCAACCCTAGTTGCTGCAATACAAGAATAAAGATAAAGGGGAGCTTATAGATAAAAAATCTTTTACAAATTCGGATTATTGATAAATTGCTTCCCAAGTTATCCCGAGTTCTCAAGATAGAAGATTTAAATGCAGAATTCAGAAGGAGGCGCCCAGATGGACGGACCAGAGGAGGCCACGCAAGAAAGCGCGTGGCCATTGGCCACACTATAGCCGCGAAAACGCGGCCATAGCCGCGTTTTCGCGGCCCTTTGGATAAGACTAGTTACGTGTTTTTGTGGGAGAGTTGTACTGGAACTTTACTTCCTATATCTCCTATAAATACCCCTGCAGAGCAACAGAGAAGGGCCAGATCTCAGAAGCTCAAGCTTAGGGTTTCTTTAAATTCTCTTTTCTTTCCAAATTTACTTGTACTTTTCTAGTTTTTATTTTTTACTTTGAAGAAGAGTTGAAGAAAGGAGAAGGCTTTGTACTGAGTTAGTGAAAGACTTAATAAAAGGTCATTCTTTTCTTTCAATCTCTTTGTTTTGTTTTATTATTTGTGTTTCTTTTATTTTCGTTTCATCTATTTTATGCAATCTTTTACCATGTTTTAATTCCACCATAATTATGTGTAACTAATTTCTTAATAGCTTGTTAATCTCTCCACTAATTAAAACCTAGATCTATGAAGATAAGTTGATTGAACTCTATGCATGTTAAAAAACCTAGGGTAAGTAAATAATTCTTGAAGACTAGTCATGAATTGAGTTAAGCTAGGTTTAGGGTATACTATTTAATAATTATCCTTCGTTTATCCTTAGATGCTTTGATGGTTTATTGTTAAGTTAAAATTACTTTCTTAAACTATACTTTGGGACTTTGATAAACCAATGCTTTTTATCTAGTGTACTGCCAACAGGGTTTAATCTCTTTCTTACTTTTCTTTCTTGGATTTGAAGCAATAATCTAAGTTTAATCCTTATAGATTCAATATGATATTTATTCTTGATAGACTAGTGTTTGGTTGTGATAGATGATTAGTTGGCTATATTTATTCTTTCTATTTTAAAATATTTGCTCACAAACAATTTCTTCTTTTACAAGCTAATTGTTAGAGAATTCGTTCCGAAAAGCTTTTATCGCATTCCTCCCTGTGGATTCGACCCGCATAGCTCTTGCTACCGCGGATATATTATGGAAGACAGAGACACGCATCCATCCAGATAACACCCTTCTAACCCTTAAACTATATCTCTGTTTTTCCTCAAATAAATTTGGCGCCGTTGCCGGGGAGGGAACGGTACGATATTCTCTAAAAAAAACTATTTATTTATTTATTTATTTCTGTTTGCAGGATCTGATAGCAAGAAAATTAGCTGCAGCTAAGGACATATAGCAACTCTATGCCTCTGTCCTAGAAGACAGAGCAGTAGAGCCTACTATCTAGCCGCGCAAACGCGGCAATAGTCGCGGATCCGCAGCTATAGTAGTGAATTACTGACTGAATTGTTTGCACGTTTCTGCAAATTGCAAGTTCTGTTTACTGCTCTGATAAGTTTTCTCTGTGATCACCCTGCATACTGCTAACTAATTAACAGTAACCTATTAGTTGATAAATAAAAAAAAATTAGACTCTTGCATCATAGGCACGTGTCTATTTAATTTTTTTAATTTCTGTTGAAGAGTGCTGGAGACAAGGTACGTTCGCATTGCATATAGACTAGGAAGCACCCTTGGCTGATTTACTGCTTTTGAGTGACTACTTGTTTATTTCTTTACACGTGCACTAAATCAATGTAAGGGCAAAACCATAAACAAGATAAGGTGGGGATTTCATCACCCTTCCTTGGCCCACAAATCATCTCCGCTGCACTCATAACCCTAACCTTAAAAATAAAAATTGACTAGACGCTGGCCTTAGGTTAACTCGAACTCATTAGGAGATTGGCTGAAGGAGGAAGTTGTTCGAAATTAACTCTTGCCAAATCGGTGTCTAGGAAGGGGATTAAGGGCCGAATGCCTGAAGGTTGGTGGTTACTTAATTAAGGAACGTCTTTGACGGATAACCTCCCACCAACCTTGCCACTTACCTGGCCGATTAACTTGTGGTTAAGGTCGGCAATATACCTCCTAAAGACAGTCTAAAGTTAGGAGTCGTCTAGGTCCAGGTTTACCCTAACTTAGGTTAGATTTTTTTTCCTTTTTCTTCTTTTTTTTGTTTGCTTATTTGTTTTTCTTTATTTGTGTGATATGGCTTATAACAATAATTCTTCCATTTTAATGGTAATCCATATTACATCCCTACCTCTTTTTCAGATATTACCAACCGGCATATCATAACTTTAACCAACCTAGTGTACCGGAGTGGTCTTATCCGAATGAATATAACCCATGCCCCCATCTTATGACCATAATTTTCACAACAGTTTCAACCCTTCACAGAGTCCATGGGGATTCTCCTCCCCCGAGTCCAATTTTCAACCAACTTGTCCTCAATATCCACCTTGTCCACAATATTTTCAAGATTCATACTCATAACCATCAGTTCAAAATAGAAAAACCATCAATCTGGAAATGATAGAAATGAGTATGCGTGAGTCCAAGCAACAATCACATAATAGAAAACCTTCAATCTTAAAATGATTATGCGTGAGTCCAAGCAACAATCACAGAATCTGACGGACTCACAATTTCACCACGAATTTCACAACAACACTTCCTCTTTTCAAGTCCAATCACAACAAAACGATGAACCAATCGACTATGAAAAGATGCTTGAAGTCATGACTCAGGCTAAAATCATGACATAGATCTAATGGTCCAAACTCTCCATTCTCACCGTTTGACCGTTTCTGATGTCGCTAACCATTCTGTTAGAGCCGAAGAGTCATCTTATTTTGGAAAAATAAGATTCCATTTCAGTACAATCATTTGAACTTGCCCAAACTCCAAATTTTGAAAATGACATTGATAGTTTGCCAAGTTATTCATTTCCTGAAATAGAACTTGAGAATGAATATGATCTTGAACCTCAACTTAATGCTTCAATTCTACTTCCTGATTCAATAATGACTCCGGTGTCTTCACCTGATTTCAATACTTTTTCCGAGTCAACATTGGATCCTGTGCCAATTCATAATGAAATTGAATCACCCATCTTTGATGATCATCATATTGAACTTGACTAATTTCATACTTTTGAAAGTCCCATTGACAAATTGGCCAGTTCTCATTTTATGTGACCTAGATTCTCAAATTTGTGATCCAGTAAAATTCTCGAATCAATATTGACACCTGTTTTGTTACCCGATTTGAGTAATATTTTAGAGTCAGTTTGATTCCCACACCTGTCATTCTTGAACTTGAATCACCAATATTAAGTCACATTCCATTGTGAGAAAATGAATGTGAACTCGAGTTTCAACTTCTTGATTTGGACCCACTTCTTGAACCAAGCTCGACTTCTGAACCTTACTTGACTTAAGTTACTTTCCTGAGTCGGTATTAGTTCCCGTACTTCCTCAGTCCAAGTCAATCATTCTATCTTTTCACACTCCATTTTGGGACAAGGCGGTTGACAAAATGACTCCGAAAATAATTATGAAATTTGGAAATTAGATGGGGTTAAATTTTTATAAAAAATGTTCATACATACATCATTTTAGTGGATTATATAAGAAAGATTTCTGGTGGGTTCCTCCGAACTCCACAAAAATTCGATTGGGCCGCATTTCGTGGACCAATCAGACCACCACTGGAACCACTACCTTAAGATAATATTTGCCTTCCCTTTCTTCTTTTTTATGCATATATGCATTCATTCATACATTGAGGACAATGCATGAGATAGGTATGGGGGAGGATTTACTAACATATTAACATAGGTAGATACTAACTAACAATTTTTTTAAAAAAAACTTTTTGAAAAAGAAAACAATATCTTGACTTATCTTTTGAAAGAAATCTAAGTTAATCTTAAAAATTAGGAAAATCATGATTGAGATTTCTAAAAACTTAGTCGAAATAAAAATAAATTGTTGGATTATTTTTGGTATAGGAGGAAAATGAATAATTAATTAATTAATTGTGATTTTTACCTAATGAAATGTGCATATCTAATACACGTTCACATCTAGGATTCTAAGACAAAGACTCTGTGCCGTATAAAAAAATAATATAAATAATATATAAAAAAATAGTTCACTAATTAAGCTGGATACATGTGCCTCAGGAAGCATAAGTATTCAAGCCTAAAGGTGATTTTATAAATAAAGTCCTTAGTTTTGTGGCCTAGTTCACTCGAGTCCTTAGTCCGTGGGGTGTTTTCTCACCGGTACCCTAAAACCGACCGATTTGGGAGCCACCGACCTTAGGCTCGCTACATGGGTGGATTAGAAAGCCTAAGAAAATTAAGAAATATTATCTATATATGTACTGACACATCTAATAGTCAATTAGTTAGGTATAAGGGCCTCAAGAAGCCTTTATACTTGCACAAAAGAAAATTAGATGAGTTATACATATTAAAAAAATAATATAGATATATATATATAAAAATATTAATAAAGAGGCATGAGAGTCCAAGTTTAAGAATCCCTAGTAAAGATTCACAAGGATGCATATGACTTAGGGTAACGAAAGAGGCTATATAAAATTCAATTTTAATCCTTATCTAAAATTGATAACAAATTATTGTATAAAGACTAAGTTCAAGAATGAATAAAAATGATAATCCTAAAACTTATAGATTACTTAGTTTCTTCAAATATATTTAAATATTCTTTTGCTTTTTCAAAATAAAATAATAAATAAATAATAAAATTAATTAACTAATTAAATCACTAACTTTTTCCTTTAATGGATTTTAAGGGTGTAGTCCGCTGAAAACCCTCACGAGACAACACTCGTCCTCTAGGGTAACCTAGGGGTTTTAACGGCTTGTTGCACGTGTTAAGTGCAATTGTGATTCCTACGAAAGTGAGTTAGGATAGATTAGTTTTTCTTTTCTTTTTCTTTTTCTTTTTCTTTTTAATTTTTATTCGAGGACGAGCAAAAAGATAAGTGTGGGGGTGTGATAGGTAGTAAAAAGTGCATACATATCATCACATTTACCATCATATTTCCCTATTTATTCTTTTATGAAGCACTACTACTAATGTTTTATTGTTTAATGTGTGCAGGCCTTGAGTAAATAAAAAAAAAATAAATGAAGCCCAATTAAAGCCCAAAAAGTCCATAAACCCACATGCATAAATTGTAGTAATTTAGAAGTTTCTCTCTTATCTAACCTAATCTAAACTTGAATTTTAAGTTATTTATAAAATCTAAGGGAGGAAAAGGAAGGATAAAATAGAACTCCTAATTGCTAAAAGAGGAGGAAAAGGATAAGATGAGATGAACTTCTACTCAACCCTAGTTGCTGCAATACAAGGATAAAGATAAAGGGAAGCCTAAAGATAAAAATTCTTTTACAAATTCGGATTAGTGATAACTTACTTCCAAGTTATCCAGAGCTCTCAAGATAGAAGATTTAAATGCAGAATTCAGAAGGAGGCGCCCAGATGGACGACCAGAGGAGGCCACGCAAGAAAGCGCGTGGCCATTGGCCACGCTATAGCCGTGGAAACGCGGCCATACGTTTCCAAGGCCCTTTGGATAAGACTGGTTACGTATTTTTGTGGGAGAGTTGTACTGGGACTTTACTTCCTATATCTCTTATAAATACCCTTGCAGAGCAACAGAGAAGGGCAGATCTCAGAAGCTCAAGCTTAGGGTTACTTAGATTCTCTTTCTTTCCAAATTTACTTGTACTTTTCTAGTTTTATTTTTTTACTTTGAAAAAGAGTTGAAGAAAGGAGAAGGCTTTGTACTGAGTTAGTGACAGACTTAATAAAAGGTCATTCTTTTCTTTCAATCTGTTTGTTTTGTTTTATTATTTGTGTTTCTTTATTTTCGTTTCATCTATTTATGCAATCTTTTACCATGTTTTAATTCCACCATAATTATGTGTAACTAATTTCTTAATAGATTGCTAATCTCTCCACTAATTAAAACCTAGATCTATGAAGATAAGTTGATTGAACTCTATGCATGTTAAAAAACCTAGGGTAAGTAAATAATTCTTGAAGACTAGTCATGAATTGAGTTAAGCTAGGTTTAGGGTATACTATTTAATAATTATCCTTGGTTTATCCTTAGATGCTTTGATGTTTAATGTTAAGTTAAAATTACTTTTCTTAAACTATACTTTGGGACTTTGATAAACCAATGCTTAGTTTTATCTAGTGTACTGCCAACAGGATTTAATCTCTTTCTTACTTTTCTTTCTTGGATTTGAAGCAATAATCTAGGTTTAATCCTTATAGATTCAACATGATATTTATTCTTGATAGACTAGTGTTTGGTTGTGATAGATGATTAGTTGGCTATACTTATTCTTTCTATTTTAAATATTGCTTACAAACAATTTCTTCTTTTACAAGCTAATTGTTAGAGAATTCGTTCTGAAAAGCTTCTATCGTATTCCTCCCTGTGGATTCGACCAGTATAGCTCTTGCTACCGCGGATATATTGTGGAAGACAGAGACACACATCCATCCAGATAACACCCTTCTAATCCTTAAACTATATCTCTGTTTTCCTCAAATATTGGGTAGTTACAGTCGATCGACTGGCCTTATTGGCAAGGCCTTGTGCACATTCTTATGCACATCGGTCGACCGACCAGTCGACCGAGCTGTAGTTCAGTCGACCGGCCGGTCGTCTGCTAGCAGGCTCAGGTTAGGGTATATAGGGTTTGAAACTTGGTCTTTTTATCACCTATAAATTCCCATAAAATCTCATAAATTCTACAAAAATCAGTTTTATAAATATTTGAAGAACAAATATGTGTGACAAAAAATCAACATATATTACAAACTATTTGAACTATTTTGTGCTATAGAAATTAAGCTTTAACACAAAATCAGTATTTTCCAAAAAAAACCAAATTTTGAAATGGAAATCTGATTTTTCCCAAACTTGTATAAATACAAAAACAAGATATTTAAACTCTTTTGAAGCATAGAGTGTATGGATAGAATCCAATACACATATAAATGATATATCTATATTTTTGACATTAAATCCAAAATATGTTTTGTTAATTACAAAACTCTAAACACATGAAATTGAATCATCAAAATAAGTTTATCTAAATATATGAAGTATAGATGTATATAAATGAAATTCAATATACATTAAACCATGTAAACTTGTTTTGATTCTATCTATTCATGAAAATCATATATATGTGAACTTGAAATCCAAGAAAGGTCAAACTGAAAACCAAACGTATTGAACTTGTGCGTGTGTATGAACTTGAGCATACAACACTAGTCTATCTTACACAAGAACTAAATACAAACTAAAACTAAACAAACTGAGGTCTTCTTGTAGAACTTCTTCTCCAAGTCAACTCGATCCAAATACGATCCAAAGAGCTTGACTCTATCTGAGTGCTAGATGCGATCTTTACCGCGAGCTCTTGAATCTACGTGTATTAACTCCAAAACTCCTTTGTTGACGCTAAATACCTACTAAAATCTTGAACAATAACTGAAACTATATAAATACAAGATTATTAGTAAACTAACATTCATAAGTTAGTCATCATCAAAACTAAGGTAAAACGCCTCTCGGCTAACAGGGACAACCTGGATCCTTGTACTTGACAGGGATAAGACCTGGCAGTAGCTCATGAATATTAGTCGCTAGGAAGACTTTCTTGCGCACATTAGTCTTTCTCTTCTTGGTGTACATCTTCTTAAGAAACTTTGCATTATATGAGACTTATTGAATGACATCAAGAAGTGACATCAAGAAGTGACACATTTATCTTCATTTGATTGAAGATCTCAATTATCTTATCCATGTGTGGATTCTGCTTGTTGTTCTTCAGCCTATTTGAAAATGGTACTACAGGCTTGTGCATCTGACTGGCTGACTTGTCTTTTTCAAACTCGTCAGCTTAAGATGGATTGGAACTAGATGAAGCGGATGCTTGAGTGTTGTTGTGCTAAATGGGATTGCGTATTATAGACACTTGATTATCAACTTTCTTTCCTGACCTCAATGTATGAACAACATTGCATTGAGTAAACTGTTGATCCTCAGCCTGATGAACTTGACTAGAGTTCCTAGGGATTACTACTGGTTGACTAGGTAACGTACTCTTGGGTCTTCACTTTGTAAATTAGCTAGTTGACTCATTTGAACCTTTAACCTTGTTATGGCTTGTGCGTTGTGGTTCTACACTATTTGTATGAGTGACTCTTAGTTCCATATATGCCTTTTATAGTTTTCTCAAAATCAGTTATTCTTTTCTCAAAAGGAGGACTTTGGAAGGAAGATTGTGCAGCATGGTTAGGAAAGTTTTGTTGAAAATTAGATTGATGATTGGAAGAATTGTGATGGTAATTGGGTTGATGATAGAAAGAATTTGATTATGATTGTGATGTTGGAAATGGTTTGACCTTGAGTGGTCATTGTTGTTTTGACTCCATGAGAAATTCGGGTGATTTCTCCAGCCAGGATTGTACGTTTGAGCGTAAGGATCATTTTGCGGCCTTGAAAAGGCTACATTTATGGGCTTGGGATACATTATTGAGCATTGAAAACAGGACGGTCCTCAAACACATGATTCATGGCTTGACAGTAAGTATAACCAAGAGTTGAAAATTAGTTTGGACTGACTTGGTTGACTGGAACTGACTCTTTTGTTTCTAGAGCTTCCATTTTCTCATTAGGCTGGAAATTTTAGCCTCGCCAGCTATGGATGATTCTATTGAATAGAGGCCTACTTTTGAAGAGATGGAGTTGTGTTCCCATACTTTTCGGAGGGTTAGGTTCCCATTGGAGGGTTTTTCGGCTAGGTCCTCAAATAAATCCCACCCTTGATTTTTCATCCTTTTTCAAGCATCCCCTTGGCACATGGTTTCAAGAGGGTTTTTATTCTGATCATCTAAACTGTCATAAAGAATTTGGTATTGTCACCACTTCTCTATGCCATGATGAGGACACTGGATAAGGAGGTCTTTGAAGCATTCAAAATACCTCCAAAATGGTTCACTAGGTTCTTACTTGAACTGCATGATGTTCTTCCTAACAAGAGCGGTCTTGTAAATTGAATAGAATTTCTTCAAGAAGACCTTGATGAAATCATCACATGATGTGATGGAACCGATCGCTAAGCTATATAGCCATTTCTTGGCTAAGTTCTTAAGAGCAAATGGGACAAATCTTAACCTAATAGCATCGTCTACAAGGTGAGGAATTTTCATCATTAAGCATACTTTCTCAAATCCTCTTATGAAGAAATACGCATCTTCGAACTCTTAGACATGAAATTTCGGGAGTGTGTTAATGAACTGAGCTTTAAACTCAAAATTATTGTCACTAATCGATGGAAGTTGGATGTAAGATGGAAGTGAGGTTCTCATGGGATAGAACCTATCCTGCAAAGATATTAGTTGAGCCATAACGGATATGATTTTGGTTCTTGTTTAGGTGGTAAAGTGTTTCTAGTTAACCTAGATGAATTTGGGTCTCTCGACCACACTTGCATACAAACTTACTACCACAACCAAGCTTATCAATCAGTAAAAAAAATTTAACCACGCCTATTCTTAAGGAAATTTGGACCTAGACAACTCCTAACTGGTTGATTATCCTCAGGAGATATAATGTAAATTCTGACCACAAGCTCATCAGGTAGTTAGGGCAAGATTAGTGGGAGGTATCCGCGAAAAAGCGACGGACCTAATTAAGCCAAACCACCAGCCTTCGGGGTTCCCCTCAATCCCTGTCCTTTGACACCGATTTGGCAGGAGTCAAATTCTAACACTTTCACCCTTAGGAGAACCTCCTAATGAGTTCAAGATGTCCCTCAGGCCAATGTCTATCAGATTTTAAATTTGTCTTAGGTTGTGTATGCTTGGAGATGGTTTGTGGGCTAAGAAAGGGTAATGACTTCGCTACCTTATCTTTTGTTGGGTTTTGCCCTTAAAAATGTTTTAGTGCAAAGTGTGCAAGATAAAAAAAAGTAGCATTCAACAAGATAATCACTCAAGAATATTTCCTATGGTATATGCTATGCATATGTAGCTTGTCTCCAGCTTTCTTTAACAGTAATTGAAATGAAACGTAATTAGACAAATGCCTAGGAAGTAAGTCTAATATTTTTTAAACAATTACAATCAACCAATTACTGTTGTATCAAAAAAAGAATTGTGAGATAATCAAGTGTAAAAGTTAGAAATTAAGAAAGCTTGTTATTGCAGAGCAATATATCCTGCAAAAAAGAGTTTTTACTAGTCCCACAAAAAAATTACTTTTCTGCTGCAAACTCTTGAAATCTTTTTTCCTACTTTTTAGAGCAGGGGCACAGGATCACAAGTCTTCTTCTGCAATACTTAAAACTCAACCTGATTTCTTTAACCTTGAAATAAAACACCAAACTTGTTAAAACACAAGAATACCATTCCCTCCCGGCAATAGCGCTAAAAATTGATTGAAAAAATTAAGAGAAATACCATGTTGCTTAGGGCTAACGGGTCTTGTCCACGAGGAGAGATGCAAGGCAAGCTTTCAGTATTTTGGGAAAAACAAGTTTAATGTTTATGCTCTTTAGATGAAAAAGAAGATGGAGTGTGAAGAAATGATTTAAAGAAAAATTGAAGATTAGAATAAGTTTTGCAAAAAGTGAATTTTTTAAGAAGCTTGAAGATGTGTGTTGTTGTATTTAATAAAGAGAGATCCAGGCTTACTATTCTATTATTCAACCAGGTGTTGTTCTCTTGAAAGGTAAAATCATAAGCAGAGATTTTATATCTTGTAAAAAGAGATCAAGTAAAACACATAAGATAGTTTTTTAAAATCGAACTTCAGTTTTGAAATCTTTCTTTGAGTTGAATGTTAAACCATCAAAGCAATAAAGTAAGTATGGAATAAAAATAAGTATTTTAAAGATCAATTAAAGAGTTAGTTTACTGTTTAATCCCATCCTCATGTGCCTTCAAGAACACTCGCCAATATGTAAGGCTTAATTTAGACATTCATATGATTCATTGGGTTCTTTTTTTATAGAAATCAATTAAGAAAAAAATTCATAAAAGAAGGAGAATAGTCACCCCAAAAAACAGATTTAGCTACTTATAATGAAGGAAAAAAATAATGGAATAAATTAAAAACATAGATATACCAGTAAGATCAAGTAGAGTCAAGCAAGGTGAATCTTCTTTGATTGTCACTTTAACGGTTAATTACACACATTTCTCTCTCTCTCTCTCTCTCTCTCTCTCTCTCACTTGTTGCTACACTGAAATAAAAATGAAATTCAACTTTCATGAACTATCTAATAATACTCCTAAACCCTAAAAATAAAGTAAAAAATTAATCCTAGTCTTCTTTCTCTGCCTCTGATGTGTCAGCTATTTATAGGGAAGAAATGGATAGAGGAGACAAGTGGAGAGATAGGGGGAGCTGGCTATTTCAGAATTTAAATCCTCCCCCTATCTCCAAAGTTGATTTTATGTGAAAATTTAATTCTTATTTGCAGCTTGTTATTGTGTTGATTTCTGAATATAACTTAACAAATGATAGAATTAGAAACAGTAATCAACGTAAGAATTGTAGCTTGTTATTGTGTTGATTTCTGAATATAACTTAACAAATGATAGAATTAGAAACAGTAAACAAAGAAAATACCACAACAAACTAGCCTAAACTCTCTATTATTAGGATATCTCCCTCTCTAAAAAATCAAGAGGGTATTTATAGGCACAGGAGGAAAGGAGCCCAGAGGGGCAATCTTTGACACGAAGTACTGGCGTAGTCGCACCAGTCTGGCCGCTTCTGTGGCGCCGCCTGGTACAGCCTCCTATAGTGCCCCCCTGCTGCTTTTTTATTTTCTGCTCCCTATGTTGTCAGATTCAGCTTTCAAAGTCAATCACTATGTTAGGATCTAAAAATCACAAAAACAAATGGGATTTTTATTCTTCTTCATTCCACACCATGGACCTAGGAATACATAAGAAAATCATTATTAGAAACATTTTTATATAAAATAAATGTGATGGTATGGTCTGAAATGTGCATGTTTAGAGAATAATCACACCCCCACACTTATCTTTTTCATCCCGAGCAAAACAAAAACCAAGAGAATTATTACACCACGTTGGCAGGTAACGAGATTGCACTGAGCGTGTGCAATAAGCCATTAAACCTCTAGGTTTCCCTAGAGGAGGAGTTTTATCTCCTGAGGGTTTTCAGCGGGTTAACCTACAAAATCCAAGAACAAAATGAAAATTTTAGATGTTTTTGAAAAATCTTCTTAAAGTAGAAAAAAGATTTTTTATCTCTTTAGTAAAAAAAAGCTAAATAACTATAAGCATTAGGTCTAACCCTTATTAATCCTTCCTATACTTTGATCTTCATGCAAGAATATGGTCTTTATGTAGGTTTTAAGAGAAATTATGTACTTTCTTTTATTTTGTCTTAAATAATATGCATTTTATGAAGTGGTGATTTACTTGAAATTTTTAAACTTAGACTCTAATGTCACAAAATTTATTAGTGCTTATTTATGTACCATTTTTGCCTTACTTTCCTTATGCTTTTTAATTTACTAGTGTAACGAGTTTTCAACCGATGACGCCCAAACTAGGCGGTCTAGGGTACCAAGTGAGAAAACGCTCCTAAGATTAAACACTCAAGTAAACTAGGCCACGAAACTAAGGATTATTTCCTTTAGGTATTATTAATCATACTTCTTGAGGCACAATTATCCAGCTTAATGGGGTTTATAACTATATATATAGACACTTTTTTCTTTTTTAGTGTGGCACTTAAAGTCTTTGTCTATAAATTCTAAGAGTGTGTGTAGCCAATGCATATTTACTAAGGCAAAAAGTAAAGAAATGAGTCATTTTTCTGATCCCTTCTAAACTTTCAATCCAACCATATTCTTTTATTTAGGCTAAAATAAAGAATTTCTAACTTGAGTTTCCTTAATCATCATAACTATTTTGTATTTTTACAAAAAGACTATCAAAATTCTCCACTACTTTAAGACTTCTTTTTTTTGAATTTTTTTTGAAAAGAATAAAAAGAAATACTAAAAATGAAAAAGTACAAAGAAATCCTATGTTAGTACCCCTCCCCCACACTTATCTAATGCGTTGTCCTCAATGGATGATATGCGACATGCAAATGAAATAAACAGCTGTGAGGAAAGATATATAAAGAATTATGATAATTTACAAAAAACTCCTAATTTCATTTTATTTATATAACATTTTTTTCTTTTTTTTCTTTTTTGGTTTGTGGTGGAGTGTGGTCACGTGTAAGATGGTCAAACAGACCCATGACATGCTCATCTTGTGACTCTGATTCAGCGGTCAGAAATGGCTTTAGTTTTTTCCCATTTATCTTGAATTTCTCACCACTCTTAGGACAAACAATTACAACCACACCATGTGGAGAAATTGTATGTACAGTGAACGGTCCCAACCAACGAGTTTTGAACTTACCTGCGAAGATGTGAAGCCTAGAGTTGTGGAGCAGAACCTGTTGCCCAGGAAATTTTTTTTGTTTGATGATTTGATCGTGAAAAAGTTTTATTCTGCTCTTTATGATTCGTGCATTATCATAAGCCTCGTTCCGTATTTCCTCCAATTCTGATATTTGCAGTTTCCTTAGTTCACCCACTTTATTCAAATCAAATTTCAATTGCTTTATCGCCTATAAGGCTCGGTGTTCAAATTTGAAGGGCATGTGACAGGCTTTTCTGAATACAATTCTGTACAGAGACATCCCCAGAATGGTCTTAAAAGCAGTCCGGTAAGCCCAAAAGCATCTATCAGCTTAATCGACCATTCTTTTCATTTTTGACCTACCATATTTTCAAAAATGAGCTTGATTTTTCGATTTATTACTTCGACCTGCCCGTTCGTTTAGGGGTGATACGGGGTGTATAATTTGTGAGTAATGGAATATTTTCGCATTAGGGCTTCGAAAACCCTATTGCAAAAATGTGATCCATTATCACTAATTATTGCTCGCAGGATACCGAAACGGGAATCGATAATTTCCTTTAGAAATTTGATAACCACTTTATTGTCATTGGTCTTAGTAGGCACGGCTTCTACCCATTTGGAGAAGTAATCCACTGCAACAAAGATAAACTGGTTGCCAAATGAATTTGAGAATGGTCCCATGAAATCTATGCCTCAAACATCAAAAATTTTAACTTCAAGAATCGGGTTAAGGGCATCATGTCTCGCCTCCAAATCTTTCCAGTCTTTTGACAGTTTGCACATGACTTACAAAAATGGAAGGAATCTTTGAAAAAAGTGGGCCAGTAAAGCCCACTTTGTAAGACTTTCTCTGCAGTTTTGCGAGAACCGAAATGTCTTCCGCATGCAAGCTCATAGTAGAAATTGAGCATGCTCCTTTGTTTCTCTCTAGTACACATCGCCGAATGATCTGATCAGGACAATACTTGAAGAGATATGGTTCTTCCTAGAAGAAATACCATACCTGAGAAAAGAAGCGATACTTGTCTTGTTTTGTCCATTCTGCGGGTAATTGTTCAGTGACCAGATAATTCACAATATCCGCATACCAGGGTTCTTTCAAAATGGCGAGGATGTGCTCATCTGAGAAATCCTTATTAATCGGGATTCATTCTACAGGTGCGTTAGGAATTCTTGACAAGTGATAAGCCACCACATTTTCTAGACCTTTCTTGTTACGGATTTCCAGGTCGAATTCTTGAAGCAGAAGGTTCCACCGAATAAGTTGGGCTTTAACTTCCTTCTTGGTCATGAGGTGCTTCAACGTGGAGTGATCCATGAAAATTGCAGTCTTAGATCCCAGTAAGTAAGGATGGAACTTCTCTAACGCGAAGATAATGGCCAAGAATTCCTTCTCGGTTGTTGTGTAGTTCTGTTGGGTGTTATTCAGTGTCCTACTCGAGTAATAAATCATGTGCTGCCTATTGTCAATGTGTTGTCCTAGGACAATGCCGATAGCAAAATCAGAGGCATCGCACATTATTTCAAATGGTTGTGTCCAATCTAGAGTTGAAATGATGGGCGCAGAGATGAGTTCTTTCTTCAGTCTTTTCGATGAGTAGAACACTCATCGTTGAAGTTGAAAGGCACGTCTTCACTAAGCAAGTTGGTCAAGGGTCTAGCAATTTTGTTAAAGTTCTTGATGAACAATCGGTAAAATCCTTCATGTCCTAAGAATGAACGAATGTCTTTTATGCATTTGGGGATAGGAAGTTTAGCCATGACTTTGATCTTCGCCTTGTCAACTTCAATTCCCCTTTTTGAAATTTCATGGCCGAGAACAATCATTTGTCTCACCATGAAATGGCACTTCTCTTACATCTTTGAAGAACCAAATCTAGGTGATAAAGACACTGATCAAAAGAATCTCCATAAATGGAGAAATCATCCATGAAGACCTCTAAAAGTCATTCTACCATATTGGAAAAGAGTCTTAGCATGCCCATTGGAATGTAGCCGGAGCATTGCACGATCCAAAGGGCACATAGGTGAAAGTTCCGAATGGGCATGTGAATGTCGTCTTCTCTTAATCCTCTAAAGTGATAGGCATCTGATTATATCTTGAGTACCCATCAAAGAAGCAGTAGTACTCGTGGCTAGCTAAACATTCTAACATTTTATCGATGAACGGCAAGGGAAAGTGGTCTTTACGAGTGGCAGCATTCAATTTTCGATAATCGATGCCAACACGAATTTTTGTTGGTAATCTTGTTTGCACTAATTCTTTGTTTTTGTTCTCTACCACTGTAAAGCCAGTTTTCTTAGGGACAGAGTGGACAGGGCTTACCCATTGGCTATCGGAGATGGGATATATGATCCCATTGTTCAAAAGTATAAGAATTTATGTTTTCACGGCGTCTTGCATAATGGGGTTAAACCAACGCTGTGGGTCCCTAGTCGCGTCATCGTTCAAATGTATACAGTGTTGCATAATTGCTGGACTTATCCCCTTGATGTCACTCATGGTCCATCAATTGCTTCCTTTTCTTTTCTTAAAACAGACATCAAACTTTTTTTTTGTTCCCCAGTCAAATGGGATGTAATTATGATCGGGAGAGTATCGTTTTCACCTAAGTATACATACTTAAGATGTTCCAGTAAAGCTTTCAATTCTAAGGAAGGGAGGGGCTTATTGGAGGGGTTTGCAAATTGGTTTCAGGATTTGACACAATGGGGTTTGATGCCCAATCCACAGCAGAGTCAACAATTTCATCCAGATTTAAATCTTCTGACTCAAATTCATTTTCAAGCTCCTCATGCTCACTCGTCAAGTTTTTACTATAATTAACCTCAAAAGTTTGATTTTCTAAACCTCTGGGTTGCTTACATAAGTTGAAAATATTGACCTCATTTGTCATGTCTCCAAATGTCAATCTCATAGATCCATTCCTATAATTGATTATTGCATTGCCAGTGGTAAGGAATGGTCATCCTAAAATGACAAGAGTCTGAGCCCTAGAGTTTGCTACAGGTTAGGTTTCGAGCATAATAAAATCCACTGGGTAAATTAAATCCTCAACTCGAATGAGGATATCTGTGATTTCCCCTTAGGAACTTTCACGGATCGGTCAACAAGCTGAATCGTGACTTGGTTGGACGCAGTTCTTCCTACCCGAGTTACTGATACATAGAGAGAGGAAGCAAGTTAATGCTCGCCCCCAGGTCAAGGAGTGCCCAACTAACTCTATTTGTCCTATTGTGCAGGCAATTATGGGGTACCCGGTGTCCTTGTGCTTGACCGGGATAGGTCTAGACAGGATTTCACATATATTAGTCACTAACAATACTTTCTTCGGCACATTGGTCTCCTCTTCTTTGTGCACATATCTTTGAAAATTTTGTCATAGGCAGGGACCTATTGGATAGCATCTAGAATAGGAACATTCAACTTAACCTGGTTGAACATTTCTAAGATCTTCTCCATATGCATGCTCTTGTTATTATTCCTAAGCCTATTTGGGAATGGTGCTATAGGCTTACATACTCTCTCAACTATGTTCTTGTCTGAGTCACATGGACTCGAGCTAGCAGATAAAGAGACAGAGGTAGAACTGGAAGGGGTTGGAGTTACTGGTTGTGAAACTTGGTTATCCACCTTCTTCTAGACCTGAGTGTGTGGACAATATTACATTGGTTGATTTGAGCTTCAAAAATCTGACTAGAGTTCTTTGGGTTGGCTAGTGGTTGGCTAGGCAAGGTGCCCTTAGGTCTCTCACTCAAGGAACTAGCTAGCTGACTTATTTGAACTTCTAGTTGAGAGATTGCCTGTGCGTGGTTGTTCAGCATTGTTCGGTGTTTTGCATGAAGGCGGTGTGGGCCTTTAAAAAGTTCTCCATATCTTCTCAAGTTCTCCGAGTCTTCTTTCAGTGGGTTGGTTTTGAAAAGAGGAGGAGGATGCTTGATTGTGAGGGAGGTGCTGCTGATGGTGCTGGTGATGACCATTACTGGGAAAGTTAGGTCTCACGGGATTGTTCTGGCTCCAGGAGAAGTTTGGGTGACTTCTCCATGCAGGATTGTACGTTTGCGAGTAGGGGTTATTTGGTGGCCTTGTGTAGGCCGCATTCAGATATTTCTGTGGTACTTGATGAGCTTGGGATACTGGGCACTCTTCAAAAACATGATTTGGTACTTGACAGTACGTGCAACCCAGATTGTGAATTTGTGGTGGATTGATTTGATTGGTTGTGGCTGGCTCTTCGGTCTTCAATACTTCAATTCTCCTCGTGAGCATAGCAATCTTTGCTTCTAAAGCAACAGATGATTCTATAGATAAGAGCCCACCCCTAAAAGCTATGGATTGTGAGTTCCTAGGTTTTTCAAGGCTTGGCTCCCACTGGGTGGTTTTCTCAGCCTAGATCTTCAAAGAAGTTCCATCCCTGATTTTCGTCTTTTTGCAATAACCCCCCTTGGCACATTGTTTCCAACAATGTCTTCATTTGGTAATCTAGTCCATCATAAAGAACTTGATATTGCCGTCATTTCTCTATACCGTGGTGAGGGCATTGTGCCAAGAGATCTTTGAATCGTTCAAAGTATCTCCAAAATGCTCGTTGGATTCTTATTTGAATTGCATGAGATTTTCCTGATCAGCGCAGTTTTGTGAATCGAGTAGAATTTCTTCAAGAAGACCTTGACGAAATCCTCCTACATGGTAACCGAGTCTACAACCAAGCTGTAAAGCTATTTCTTTGCTAGGTCGAAAAAATGAATAAAACTGATCGAGTTTAAACCTACACAGAAAATTTAGAATTTCAGGAATACAGACTAGAAGTGCAAGGTACTCTATTCTATAGCAAGTGGCTACGCGAGTCGTGATCCACAAGGAGGGACTAGCGATGGAAGCTTTAGTAAGTTTTCTTTAGTTCAATTGAAATTGTTAAAGTTCTTCTTTAGTTCGTAAAAAGAAATAAAAAAAATAAAGAGTTATAGTTAAGCTAAGAAGAAAGTGGTAGGTTGAGAAGGTGGAGAAAATAGAAAATGGATTGATACAAAGAAATTAAAAAGAGTGAATAAAAGACTCAGGAGATGGTAGTGATCTAAACTAAGGATTAAAAGAAAGAAAAAAAAAGTAACGAACTTACCGAACTCTTCGGTTGAAGATTTACCAGGAATCCTTGTCAACGGTGTACCTTTGCTTGAAGGTGAATGAAGCATGACAGATGAGATCTTCCACATTCCTGATCTACACTACTAAATGAAGGTGTAAGCTATACTATCATAGAAATGATTGTTTATCACCATAGGCCATCAATGACACTTACAAGGGTGAGACAACTTTAAGCTATTGGAGTCGTTTGGATTCACAAACACAGAAGAGAGAAACAACAAAAACAAGAGTAGAAAAAGAAACTTTGATTGAATTGAATAATAATGAAAGAATGGAAGAATACTTACACTGATGTCTCTCTCAGCACAAGCATCACTCTTGTTCACCCATGAAGCTCTTCTTCGATTCTAAGTTGCATAAAAAAAAAACATTTAAAAGTGAAAGAAACACTTAAGTTAAACCTATATAGAAATCTATTCTATTCTCTACTTGATCGTTCTCTTCATCAACAAATTTCTGATATTTATAGACAAAAACCCAGAGGAAAGAGGAGTGAGGAAACACTCTTCTTATGTGCATAAAATGGCCACAGAAACGCGGCTTTTGCCGTGTTTTCGCGGATTGGGTTTGGCCATTTGGCCACATCCAGGGAGCGAGTGTATCTCTTTTGATTTTATTCCCTTTTGTCCAGCTAGATTTTCTATTTGATCTCTAATTTGATCTGATCTTCGGTGATCCTCAAGCTAACAGATATGGATCCATATAAATTTGAATTAATCAGTTTTATTTGATGTAATCCTCCCTGATATACATTGATCTTCAGCTGGAATCATCTCTATCTTTTGAATAATTGCCTCCTCTTTAATTAAGATTTAAATCAGAATTAAAGTGGGCTTTTGGGCTTATTTTTTTCCACCTCCATTAGTAATGGGCATACACATTATTAATAAAAATAAGCCTAAATAATCAGATTTATTTGATAATAAATATGATAATGTGACAATATATGTGCAATATCAGTGACCGATCACATCCTCGCACTTATCTTTTGCTCGCCCTCGAGCAAAATATCAAAACAAATTCTAAAAACTTATTGGACCATTTTCGAAGGTCACTCGAATGCACTAAGCATGTGCAACAAGCCATTAAACCTCTAGGTTTCCCCTAAAGGACGAGTTTTGTTTTGTGAGGGTTTTCAGTGGATTATACCTACACAATCCATAAAGAAAGTGAAATAAAGTGTTAGTATTTTAAAAACACGTTTTGAAAGAGAAAAATATTTGAAGTATTATTGTAAAAATAAAGTGATCTATAAGTATTTAAGATTATTAAACTTAGTCATTCCTAAGCTTAGTCTCTATTCAAAAATTTATTATCAATAAAGATAAGGAGTCAAATTGTATTTCTCATATAGTTTATTATCGTACCCTAAGTCATGTGCAACTTGTGATCGTGAAAATTTGACTTGGGTTCTTTAACTCTAACTCTTATGCCTTATTATTATTTTTAATATTTTTGGTGATATTATTCTTTAGTTCTATTAGGCTTTCTAATCTGCCCATGTAACTAGCCTTTAATCGGTGACTCCTAAACCAAACGGTCTTAGGGCACCGTGTGAGAACACACCCGAAGAACTTAAGGACTCGAGCAAACAAGGCCACAAAGCTAAGAATTTTATTATATGAACTACTTTTAGGCGTGATATTTATACTTTATGAGGCACAAATACCCAGCTTAATCAGAGGATTTTATGATATATATATATATATTTTCTTTTTTTTATATAAGGCATATGATTTCTTTGTTTTTGAGCCCTAAGTGTGTAAGTGTATAAAGCATGCATAATTCATCAAGGTAAAAATCAAGATTAAATTATTTTTTCAAATTTTCTTACTTACTCTAGAAATTAAAACAAATAATCTTACTTTTATCAAGTATAAGAAATCCTAATTATGATTCTCTATTCCTTAAAATTGACCTAATTTCTTACAAAAAAATATGCCAAAATATTGCTCTCTTTTCAAAAGGTTTTTTTTAAGAAAGGAAAGGAAAATGTTATTTTTTATTTTAAATAAAAAAAATCTATGTTATGTTAGAACCCTCCCCTACACCAATCTCATGCATCATCTTCAATGTATGAATGAATTTATAGATGCATAAAAAAGAAGAAAGGGAAGGAAAATATTACCTTAAGGTGGCATTTCTGGTGGTGGTCGGATTGGGTCAAGCGTTGCTACCCAATCAAGATAATGTGCTAGTTCACGGAACCCACCTTTATTGACCTCTTTTTTATGTTCATAATTACAATCCCCAATATGAATAGGTTCATGAAAGATTCTATCATGAAACTTATTCCCTTTACATTATCAGTCTTAAAAAATCATCACTGAGTCATTATGATCAATACCTATGTCCAACAAAAGAATGTGACTTGGTGGAATAATTGACTCGGATTCAAAAGTGATAGGTTCGGGAACCATTACTAACTCATAAAAATCAACTTTGGGTTCAAGAGTCTGTTTTTGGTTCAAGAGTTAAGTCCAAATCAAAGAATTTAAATTCACATTCTTCTTCCATTAATGGAATGTGATTATCCAAATTTAGTCATTAAATTTCTAGATCTATGGGTTCAGGAATAAATATGGCTCCAAAATTTGTCCGAATTGGTAATGATACCGGAGTCAACATAAAGTCGAAAATAAAAACTGAATCACAAGGTTGGGGATCAGGGTCATATTCACATTC
>JAVJIF010003046.1:0-73792 GCA_038442645.1 Agave tequilana
TGCGTGAGGTATCGTTTGATTTCCTCGAATGCTTGTTGGCAAGCATCATCCCAGATGAATGAGACACCCTTTTCATCAATTTGGTAAAGGGTTGACATCTTCCAGAGAGATTTGAGATAAACCTTCAGATGTATGCCGGTCATCCTGCAATCCCCTAAGCTCCCTGAGGTTCCTGGAGGTTGCATCTCGGATAGCGCGAACTTTTCCAGGTCTAAATGAATTCCTTTAGAAGTTGCTACAAAACATAGGAATTTGCCACTGGCCATCCCCAGGAAGGATTTGGTGGGGTTCATCTTCAACTGATGTGCCCACATGATTTCAAAGATTGTCTTCAGATCGGCTATGTGATCACCTTTGGTGCGGCTTTTCACTGTAATGTCGTCAACATAGCATTCCACTGTTTTACGCATGTGCTTATGAAAAATTACATTCATAGCTCTCTGATATGTGGCCCCCGCATTCTCAGTCCGAAGGGCATGACGGTATAGCAATATACCCCCAGTGGTGTCCTGAAAGAAGTATGTTTTTCATTATCAGGATACATTTGATTTGATTATACCCTGAGAATCCATCCATGAATGACATTCGCTCAAACCCGCACGTATTGTCAATTATGATGTCCGTGATGGGAGAGGGAATTCGTCTTTGGGACAGGCCTCATTTAGATAGCAAAAATCAATGCAAATCCGGATCTTTCCGTTCTTTTTGGCAACAGGGACGATTGGCTACCCAATTAGGATGTTGCTCCTCCCTAATGAAGCCAGAGTCCATGAGTTTTTTGACTTTTTGACTGGATTGCTTCCATTATTCTGGGCGGAACCGTCGCTGCATTGTTTGACAGGCTTCACGTCTGAATTAATGTTAGGCGATGCATAGCCACTCGAGGATCAAGCCCAGACACATCTTCATAATTTCAAGCAAAAACATCTATATACTCTCGCACAAGAGATATTAAATCTTCTTTCTCGAAGAATGCTAGGCTTTCGCTTATAAAGATGGGCTTAGGATTAGCCCCATCTCTCAGATTAATCTGGGCAACTTTATCCTCTGTGGGTGGCTCGCGCTGCTCAAAGCAAGTATCCCAGAGAGTATTTAGGTGTTTGATCTAAGGATCTGTATCAGACTGGATTATCTCTTTGTCTCTGTCTTCCAGGTGGCTTGCTGAAACCATATATACTGAAAGTTCTCCGAAGAGGTTGCCAACACTAACATCCGACTTCCATGATGATGTGCCAGATGAATGGTTATGGTATAGTAATTTTTCAGCCTCAGAGGATGACGGAATTGGGGTTGACATATAACCCAAGCCCTGCGAGTTCAATGGTAATAATCAGGGGTTTTCCTTTTCGGAAAGAAAGACCCGGAGTAGGGTTCTCCTTCCTTTACCGAAGTTTAACCCAAGACCGTTTGTCAGATCATACCCCATGCTTTCCATCATTCTGAGTACATTTGGCTCATAATGGGTGAACTGAGGAGTTCATTATCGTTTCTGACTCTTCATGAGACATCAGTTCAGACTTGATTTGTTCGAAAAGGATGGTTTTTAGCCTTTGTGTCTTGCTGGGATCATGAATATTGATTCTTGCGTATCACCGACATCTTGGTAAGTTTCAAAGAATGTCAGAGCATCCATTGTCGATCAGGGGTCATATATCCACTCGGTACTAGTGTCTGATGGCGCTGAATCAGAAGCAAGCATAGAAAAGTAAGTCAAATTTAAATCTTCATTAATATACCACTTGCCTACATCATTGACAGTGTTATTAACATCGAGCTTTTTAATGATCATTATAAGTGGATCTAATTCCCACACGCTCTTCTTTCTCTGGCTCAGTTCAGCTTCATTACCAGAGTCTGGTTTTCTGGTTATAGGTTCTCATTTGTTTCTAAAGAGTCCTGGTATAGGAGAGAGTCTGTGAAATAGTTCTCTACCCCCTTGAATGGATGCCTTTCAGCAATCAACGTTCGTACTTTCCCACTTCCGTCGATGTATTTCATAACTTGGTGGAGAGTGGAAGGGACGATGGAATTACGATGGATCCATGGGCGTCCAAGCAGCAAATTATATGAAGTGTCAGCATCGATCACATAGCATGTCACTTCGGACTTTAAGTCCCCAATTTGGTATTTGAGCTTGATCTTCCCCATTGGGCGTGTACCATAGGCATTGAAATCATAAATGGTAGTCTGGGTGGCGCTCAATCGGTGAGTAGGAATCCTAAATATTGCATGACCCGGTGAGGCACAATGCTCAGCACGGATCCTGAATCTACCTGGATGCGGCTTACTTCAGATGATCCAATATACCCTGTGAAGTATAGGGGCTGGTCATGTTTCACCTTAACCTGCATATCATCTACCGTGAAGTTGATGCAGGGATCATTTTGGAAGGCATGGAGGTAGTCTTTTACATCCTCCTCCTGTGTTCCAGCTGGAACCTGGGTCATGAAGACCTCAGCATTAGCTAGGGCTTCCCTCAGAGCTTCTCTGGTTGACTTTGATAGCCTCAGGAGCTCGTAAAGGGTGATTCTGGCCGGGATATTGGCCAGTTGAGCCAGAACGTCGAAGCAGTAAGGTGTTGTAGATCCTTCCGCGTTATCCTTTGGAGAGCTTTAGAAAATCGAAGCTCTTTCTGCTTCTCCACCAGTTATTTCGTGAAGGCTTGGCTGATCTGTAGTGAGTTTAGGAGGGCTTGCCACCTCTTCGTCATACTTTTTTAAATATGACTGACCCGAACGAGTTTCTATCACGAGTGGTTTATTAGGTTCTGCAGGAAGAACTATTGTTTCTCTTCTGAATCAGTTAGTGAGGGAACATCAGTTTTGCTTCTCAGGAAGAAGCGCACACCACATTACAGAACGAAGTTTTTGCCTTGCCTTTGGACCTTCTGCTGGTAACAGTGGTCTATTGCTGGCTGTCTACAAGGTCGGGGACGAACCCACATAACTTCCCCTGAGGTGTGGGGACAAGTACAAGACCCTTCTCTTGTTGATGATGAGGGTCCATATTCATCATTCTTAGTTTCCCTTTCGGGATGGGAATCACTCCGGAGGGTGTTGGAGGCTGTCTTCAAACTGGAGGAATGATGTCATATTACCTGTCACTTTTTTCTGCTTTGGACGGAGTTTTAAAACCTCTGCACCAATTAGGGTCTGAAGAATGTCTTTGAAGACATAACAGCTCTTGGTGGGTGTCCCGCATCCTATGATATAGGCAGTAATTAGGATTATCGGTTTTACCGACTTCTTCAGGACGTCTAACTAGGAAGCTTCAATCTGTTGCTCTTGTTGAGTAACTTAAACAACGAATCAACATGCTTGTCTTGAAGGAATACTGCTTATTGGTTCGTGGCTGACTTGAAGAGCCACTTCCCTTGACCGGCTGAGATTTGACAGGGATTGGTCTCTGTCGTCAAGTTATCTTCCTCTTTGGTTGAAAAGATGTTTCTGGCGTGCGCCTTGTCGACCTTTCGGGTCTGGGCTTATTTTCTTCTGCCCTAACCCTGGCGACAATTTCTTCAGCCAGGTCACCTTACTGGACCAATTACTTCCAGATGCGGCTTTCAGTAACTTCTATTGGGATAGGAATGACGTTTGTAGATTATGGCATCATGTTTCTACCAGGGTGACCTGGGTCATACCGCTTGACATTAGAGTGTCATATTCCGAAATCTTTCTACAAATGATTTGACTGACTCTCCCTTTCGTTGCTTTGTGGCTAAAAGAGTAGGTATTGTGATCTCTGAGTCATCTTTAAAAAAGCGTGTTAGGAAGAGCTTCTCCAGATCACTCCAATTTTTAATGGAACTTTCTGGGAGCTTCATGAACCATTCAAAGGCAAGCCCTTTTAGAGTGCCGATGAACAAACGCGCCAAGATGGCATCATTATCTACCACGTTCCCCGTCTGAGACTTGAAGTAGTAGATATGTTGGTTCGGTGACCCTTTGCCGTCAAATGGCTATAAGGTCAGAGCTTTAAACTTGGGGGGGGGGTATGGAACAAGGTCCCACTCGGCCGGATATGGCCGGACCACTCCTGCTTCTTGGAGGTCTTTTCGATTAGTAAGGGCCTCTAGACGTTGCTCCAATTGACTTATTCTTTTAGAATGAATCCTTCTATGGTCCGGGTTGCCTTCCCCCTTAGATGAGAATTTAGATGACTCAGAAGTAGATTGCTCTTTCTCCTCGATATGCATAGAAGATGAGCTTCTCCTTCTTTTTGTTTGCCTTTAGACTTTTTAGAGGAGATTTTGTCAGTTGACTTCCTCTTGTCTTCAAGCAATGAGCCAGCATCTGTTTAAGGGAATCGATGGATTCTTGTTGAGCACGAATCATCTCAAATTGTTCCCTCTGGACCTGGGCTTGTTGCTCAAAGTACCTGGCCGTCTCCTCAGAGTATTTGTCATGTATATGAGGCTTCTTCTCTATGAAAGAGTTCAAAGCCTGCGACTCTGTAACAGCGGAATGTCAGTCATTTACTTCAATGCCCCGAGCCAAGGCACTGCAATTGATCAGGGTAATCGCTCTAGTTCGAGTGCGATGTCGAGTGATACACTCCTTCTGGTTCTGTGTCAGATTCATCGGAGCTGACCATTGGTTATTTTTCCCTACTTCTTCTTGCCATGTTTGCAGTGATTTTAGGGTACTCCTTATCAGAGAAGGTTCCTCCTATGGGAGCGATACCTTTTGGCTGATCGGGAGGTAGGGATCAATCGTCTGAACACGAAATGTTTGCTTGTATGTAAGCCACAGCGACATTCAGAGAGCATTGTCGTGATGAACCGTTCACAGCAACAAGATGGAGTAATCTGATTAGCACTCCTTTTCTTTGTCAAATAATCTTTTAGATCTGTCGGAGGGGATCAAAGAGATCAGCCTCGGGTTGTCGAGGGCTTTTCAGCTTCTGAAAGCTATCCTTACTTTTCAAAGCTGAGACGCAAGGTTCTTAGACGCAGAGCTCGCATTTTGGCTGTGAAACATGGGGGCCCCGCCTCTGCTGAGAAGAGATGCGGACCTCGCATTGCTAATTGTCGTGTCTGGGTAGCAAACTGAGAACACAGGCCTTCTGGGTCCCATGTATAATGTAGAGGCGCAGGTCTCGTGTCTCGGATGAGGGGCACAGATCTCGCGCTGTTGTTCGTCGCATTTAAGAAGTGAAGCTTCAGAAACGCAAGTTTAGTGAGCCTCACGTTTAGGTTTTCAAACGCGGACTTCATGTGTCTGACATGATTCAGAAGAAATGCGGGCTTGAACCCGCGTCCTACCACTGTTGGGCAGATAGTTGTTCCAGCTTTTTGCGCTTGTAGTTAACGCACACGCCGTCTCTGTCGTCGCTCAACATTCCGATTATGCCGTACGGGTTGATGGGAACCCCGGTAACTTGGCACTGAGGAAGGGGATGGGTATGAAAGGACTGAACATTAGCAACATTAACCACGCGGGTCTCATGGGAGACGTTGACGTGGGCGTTACATATAATGCGGTTAATCACATCATCCTTCTTGCCAGTCGCGTCTGAGGGGATCTCAGAGCAGACTCGAGAGCAAGTCCCCGAGGAGACTTTGCGATAAACCCGCGCCTTAGGGCTCTTGAAGCCGGAAGAGAGGAACTCTTCATACTTTGCCTGGTCGAACTCCACGACAAGTGATTCGACCGTTTTTCCCATATAGGTGACGTCACCTTGCGCCACAACTTGCTCGTCAGTAGAGAAAGTTGTCCCCAGCGGAGTCGCCATCTCTTGTTTGGTGGAAAAATTGAAAATCGAGAAGTAAATTCTTTATTTGATTGTAAAGAAAGTTACAGTGGATCAATAATCCTCTTACAAGAGAGGAAAGATATTCAAGCTTGAATCTCCTTTGTTTAGTGCCGGGTTCTTGATGTGGCAGTGGAAAGTGAGTCTTATTTTCTGTTGACCGGATGAACGTCAGGACCTTTTAGGAATCCTCCCTTGGATAGTGACGAAGTAAACACAGCTTCTATCCGCCAAGGAACTCAAACAGAGTGTAGGCAAAGACGAACTATGCGCAGTAAGTTATTAGAAGAGTTGAACTCTCT
Organism: Agave tequilana; assembly: GCA_038442645.1. Taxonomy (NCBI): domain Eukaryota; kingdom Viridiplantae; phylum Streptophyta; class Magnoliopsida; order Asparagales; family Asparagaceae; genus Agave; species Agave tequilana. Next base: position 6,054 of record JAVJIF010003046.1, read on the forward strand.
CTTTCTTTTTAGCTGGAAATCTTGGTGTTCTACGGCTTAAACGAAGTTCTTTTTACCAAGAATATCCGCCCTTTTTCTCTGACCCCTCTTCCATAGCAAACTGGGCTATTTATAGAGGTTTCAGGGGGTGAACGTGTCCCCTAAAAACACTCCATAATGATGGTTAACTCCCTCATACGTGGGCAGTAATTGTCCTAGTAATGAGGACAGTTATAACTAAGACGCATGGTTCCTCTGTAGTTGAAATGCGGGCTTCGAGCCTCGCGTTTAACCATTGAGGTAACGCTTGAACTTTGCCTTTAGTTGGAATGTGAGCGTCAAGTTCTGCATTAAGCTTTGTGTGAGACGCGGGCTCTGCGGTCTGCGTTTTGGTCGTTGTGGTAAAGTAGAGATGCGGGTTTGACCCTCGTGTCTTGGTTCTATAGTGATGCTACTGTAGTAAGGCTAAGACGCGGGTTTCGACCCTTGCGTCTTGGCGCTGTGGTAGTGGTTATGATTAGCCCTGCGTCTGGAGTTTGGACTCTGCTTTTTAATGACTTGTCTTCAGTGATTTTTAGACAGCCTACACACCTACTTCTTGCGAGGCTCTTTTTGTGTAGGCTCCTTCTGAGTGGGCTCTTTATGAGCAAACTCCTTGGGCTCTAGTTCCTTCTGCTTCCGCTTTAAAGTGAACGTCAGGATCTTCTTCCTCTTTATCAAGTGGAGCTTTGCCTGCTCCACTAGTAGCTTCCTGAGCAGCGTCATTATCACCAACATCCTCAAAGTGAGGACTTTCCGTATCTGAAGCTTCACTACCAACTTAGGCCAAGAATTTCAGGAGATCTGGAACCCGAACTCGCTTCCCTTGATCAAGCTTTGTGCTTTCTACTTCAATCACTTAAAGATAAGCTGGTCCCAGATAAGTAAATATTGAACCTAATGTGTTAGAGTTGGAAGCCTTATACCACTGGCAGAACACTAACAACGTCGAAGGTTCAAAGTTCAATATGGCATACAAAATGGGCCTTGGTGTAGCGAAATGAAGTGTCTTCAGGCTTTGGCACCGTCAATCAAGCTTACCATGAACGCTAGGTAGGGACTGGAATTGCCAATATAGCTTGGTCATATCCAAATTGGCGAGTAAGGCGGTTGGGTACATATGACTCTAGATAGCATATATCTCCACATCGATACTAAGTGAGATGGTCTGATACTGATCACTTGAATACGCCTTGCCCAAGTGAAGATCTGCCGTCCCTAACATTGTGGAATCTTCACCGTATCCAGCATCGGGAATTGAGGGAAGCATCGATAGAGAATGTGTAATATCCCTAATGTATAATGCAAGAATTAATATGTATAATAATATTTTAACATGTACATATGTTTAGACTCAAGTGTTATTATTACTTTACGTGGGTTTTGGTAACTAATTGTGATAGATTTCTATTGTTATTAGTAATTAATTTAAATAGTTATTAATATGTAGTTGTTAATGACTATTATTAATGCTACTATTATTATTGTTGTTGTTAATGTTAATTAAAGTTATTATGGTAATTATTATTTTAATAAGGATTATTGCTATTATCGTTTATAAAACTATTTTATTTTTTTATTAATTTTATATTAACATTCCCAACTATTATTAGTATTATCTTTGAATTTATTCTGTGATGTATGGATCATGCCCACATACACATTTTTCTTTTTTCCTAACATTTTACCTTTCATTTGCCCAAGCCCAAGTCACATTCCCCCTTTCTATTTAAACCAAACCCAACCCATTATCTATTGATCCAAATTCTCTAACTCTATATCCCTTACCTAAAATCCATACCATACCCAATACCCATGATCCAAATCCACCTACCCATTAACTTATAACCCAACAACTCCCACTATATATTCTCTCTCTCTAATCACAACTCTTATCCTAATCTCTAACCCTCTTCTCCTCTTCACAGCCGCATCTAGGCCACACTCCATTCCATGACACCATCCCAAGCTCTACTCCTCCCTCTCTGCCTACCCTTCATGGCAGCACACACCCCTCCTGCGCCATCACACCCTCCTCCGCTCAACACACCCTTACCCCAAGGCCATGCTCCACTCCTCTTCCCAAGCATGGCCTTCTCTCCTCCTTGGTTCCACTGTGATCCCATAGCATGCCCCCACTGGCCGAGTCCCCATCTCCTCCATGTCATATTACCTAACCATGAGCACCCATGCTTATCTCCTCCCATCTCCCTTGGCCGCGTCTTCCTCTAACACCCACAAGGCCGCACACCTCCTTCATTATTCCATCGAGCCATGCGAGAGCCCGTCGGGCCACCACGATCCCTCCGTGGCATCCCAATCTTCTCCGCGGGCACTTCGACGAACCGTTGACACCCTTCACGGCCTCCGCCTCCGTCAGCGAGCAACCCCGTGGCCAACCTCTTCCCTTTTTCTGTGAGTGCACCCTCTCTCCCTCTCTGTAAATATTTGGGTGTGTGAGTTAATTATTATGTGTTAGTTGCATGTGTATGCATAAGTTATACGTGCATGTGTGTGTGAGATTTTATAAAGTTGAGATCACATTTAGCATATTTTGACATACATGTCCACATGCATCCTAATCTCTTTTGCATTATGCATCCAATCTGGATTGGCTATTTCATAGTTTACATTGCACAATTGCCTTTGTGACCAATGATCATATATAAGCATTATTCTAGAAGATTTTAGTTGGAAATTCCTTATTGCGATGGTGATGGTTAACATTTCTGTTTAAAATGCCAAGGAAAATGTAGTTCCCAATGGAAATTCACCTAATGTTCTTAACGAGTTGTATGTTTTATGAGGTCATCTTCCTATATTTGATTTCTTCTTTCTTAAGGATGGACCTATCGCTTAGATGGAGTATTACTGTAACACCTTTGTTAAATAATACTAGTTTTAATTGTAAATGATAGTGTTTTTAACATGTATATGTAAATTGTACTAACTATTAATTATTTTCCAAGATGAGTGTATATATACATGAATGTAATTGTATATGTGTAGGTATACATGTATGTATGTATAAATGTATGCATGTATTATGTGTGTGCGTGATTTAGAGTGTGTTGTATACGTGTACATGTATATGTGTATGTATTGTATATGTTTGGGTACATGCATGAGTGCATGTATGTATGTGGTGTGTGTATGTGTACGTGTATATGTTCGTGTGAGTTCATGTATTTTGCTACGTGGTTACAACGATCCGGACCCACTTATAAGATCCTGACCCTATCCAGATTCATGTTCGCTACGGAGCCGATACACTGACGATTTGAAGACCGATCCATGAGATGATCCGAAGACTCGTACTAGTTCGTATAGTGAAGACCAAACGATGATTTGGATCCAAAATTGTGTCATTTCATGTGAGTGTTTGTTTATTGATCCATTTCAATTTCAGCATTTTATCTTATTGTTTCATTCGAATACATATATGTTTCTGCATTATTCTATTCATGCCGGCCATTATTGTTATACCGTGATGCTCTGATACTGTCTTATTGATATATCGTGTACCTTGTTATTAACACTGTTATCAATTTATTCTGTTATTCTAGGATCATGAGTGATAGTTATGATTTTCTTTATTAGTAATAACTAGATGAGAATTTAATTGTAATTTTGAGGATTAAATAATGATGTTGCTTCATTGATAGATTGGGTCAGTGGACTATATTAAGGTGAGGCCGGATCTGGTGATGGAGAATGAAATTAATATATTGTTGATGTATATATAAATATGCAGAGTTAGTATCTTAGTACTGAGATGTGGGTGACTGACTTTATCGATTGCTAACATTATTTGATTTAGTAGATCTATTAATGCTTGGATATATAGTGAATTCAATACTCTGTTACTGAGATATTCTTATCTTATCATTTCATGTGTAGATTGTTTACCATTTCAAATTCAGAATTATTTGTGGTATACTTTAGACTATGACTTGACTGAACCTAGTTATTAGCATAGATCATGTTTGTGAATGAGTGGTACATTTCTTGTAAAGTATTTATGAGATAATTGTTTGGTGATTATTTAGATAGGAATCCTTTTTGGATATTAAAGACTGATAGAATAGGATGTTATTTTATTAGAAGACTGATTCTACCTTGATGCTTGGATCTATGTATGAACTTAGTTAAATTTGGAGTTGACCTGAGATGTACATTCTTTATGTTGGATATTGTGATTGCCCTTGATAGAAGTGAGAGTGTGTGATAATCTTACTGTTATTCGATAGTGAGGATATACCTAGATGTAGCTGAGTGGTTGTGTAAGACTCTGATATATTGGTGACTAGAAGATGGATATACTGATAATATAAAGTACTAGAGTAGATCGATAGGAATGAAATAACTGATTTTTGATTTATTGAGGTGATAGTTTACCGTATCAGATACTTTGACATGGAATGATACTTGATGTTCACGATGATTGTATTGAGACTACAGGTTGATGATCAGTTACTATTATATTCTAGTGCAAATGGATGGATGTTGATCAGTTCTACTTGAGACTATCTATTGAGCGATATTCAGACTTGTTATTATATTAATTTATGTTACTAGAGTTACTGGGAAAATATTGTCAGACCGTAACACATGTATTATTTCATTGTTTTACCGTTTACAAGGTAATATTGTTCACATTGTTATTATTACCATCATTGACATTGTTACCGTCACCGTTTCATCCTTGTAATTGAAATAACATGGATATGGTTGTTATAATTAATAATATAATAGACAACTTACATTGAGATTGGAAAAATTGGTAGAGGAGACAGTGCTGTATCTTGGGTAGACCTAGGATACATGTTGCGCAACTGAGATACGATTCCACTGCAGGGTTTCGGGGGATGATTGACATCCCCTATTATTCATATTGTTGTTGTTGTTATTGACTACTTATCGATAGGACCTAGTCAGTGCCAGGTGATTGGGCCGTGGTTCTGGCTATGTACGGAACCCACCTAAAGCATGGATAATGTCTCTTCTATTAGTTTCAATAAACTAGGACCCTGATTGATATATGTAGTAGGTATTATGAGATGCGTCTATTATAGGTGACAATTGGTATTTGCAGACATAATAAATGTACTGTGATTGATTGTGTTCACCTTATCATGTATGTCATGATAGACACCCGATCATACATATGACCTGATTGGACATCTGATTCTATTACTGACTGTCCTTATTACTATCCTTTTTTGTTTTATATGTTATTTCAGTCTTATTCCAGTTTATAATCTCATTCATATGATTACATGATATATGCACATGCACCTTCCTTTTTATTTTACACACTCATTGGGTCGTTTTCCGATGACCCTAGATTTGCACGTCCAGATTGGATATTTTATTTTTTGATCAGGTATGGATGAGCTCGTACACTTCGCAAGAAACCAGAGATTCTTTCTATTCGATTCTAGTATTCTTGCTTCTCTTTTATTCAGGTTATTTTCTGATTCTCTCTCTATATATTGGATTCCATGCTTATTTTATTCCTTTATTCATCTGTTATCATGTATGATCATTTATATATATTATTGCAGTAATGTTGATTTTTCATAGTGATTATAAAGCTTGTTTAGGTTACTTTATGCTTAGCGTGTATACGTGGGGTATTTTTCTCGCTTATATACATCGTCGACTCTCATCGCGACTCCGTTTTCACGTATTTGGGAATTGGGGCATGTCAAACTGTACGCGTCATAGTGACAGATCAACTTTCGTGCCCCGGCTATGTAAGTCCGCAGCCATTGTGACTTCTCAAAGCTGCGGAGACGCGCAAAACGTACACCCTCCGGCGGCTTTTCTCTTGGTTGAATGAAGGCGGGGCAATGTAATGTAAACCACACCATCAAATATGTGTAGGGCATCTCCACCCTAGGGCATGGCTTATCTCAAGGAAGAACTTCCCCTCTTGGTAGCAGCGGTCTACAGAAAACTTCCGTCAATGCCTGGAGACCTCGTTGGATGCAGCAGACTATGGTGAAGAGTGATCGTACACATATATTGCATATTTAATATCACATCACATCTCTATATTTATTTCATAATAAAACTTTACTATTTGATGTATTCTCTTGTCTAGTGGCGTGCCTGGGAATTAAGGAAGAAAAGAGAGAAATTGACAGATTTACCAATTAAATCCTAAAATTCAAAAGAAAAGGGATCAATTCAAATTCAAAGGTTCTAAAAGCCATCTTATTTGAAAATGGGATATATCAGATAAGATAATATCATAAAAATTTAAAAAAAAGAATTAGAAGAAGATCCTATCAGCTTTGCTGAGGATAAAGAGATAATCATCAAATCTAGAGCAGATATTCAAACTCCAAGAAGATAAAAAGATAGACGATGAATCAACAGATCACTGCCTTCAGATCCTGGCCCTACGACCAGCATACTATAGTGAAAACATCACTTTTTCCGCATTTCCGTCGCATTTTATTTGATGGCACTCACCTTATCTTCATATGCTCTCCCCCTATTCCTTTTTTCTATAAATACTGGCTTTTCTAAAGAGAAATATACGCCGGAGAGCTATAAAGGCTATGTTAGAGAGATGTGTTTCGTTGTAATGCAGGATAGGAGAGTTTATAACGACATTCTATAAATGAAATACATTTTCTTCATTTCAGATTGTGCACATTCTCAGTCTAAGAATTTTCTACTCTTTCTTTATAACTTCTATGATTCAATTCTGCTCTCTTAATTTCATGATTGTTTTATGCTTTAGTTAATGATCTTATCTTCTCTTTACAACTTCTAGAAGCACTTCACATCTTTTCAATAGTTTCTGGAGGAGGGAGACTTCAAGGTGAATCTAGAGGAGGAAGACTTCAGGTGATATCAGCAGCAGTGACCCGAGGCTCTGTGCACCATTCCAGGTTCCCAAATTTTTTGTCTCTCTACTTTCTCTCATTCTTACTTTCAATTAATATGTCTCATATGTGAGTAAGTGTTTCTATTACTTCATTTCATTGTCTTTAATTCATCTTTCATTTTCCTCTTGCTCAACCTCCTTTTCTCATTTTCCTTATAGGTTAGTGATCTTCCTATTTTAATCCATATTCTAAAACACGACTCCAACTTTCACTCAAGAATTTCCCAGCTAGATTAAAAATTAGATTTATATTTTTAAAACCAAAATTTTAACAAGTCTCTGTGGGTTCGACCCTGTTCTTGTTGCTATAGCATTCTCCTAAAAAGATTTTAAAGCAAGATTAGCTTTTTATTATTTGTTCATGGTTTAAGCCACGATGAAAATTTTACAACTTTGAAACCTTGAACAATTTTTGGCCCCGTTGCCGAGAACTTGTGATAAATCTGTTTTTGAAAATCAACATTTAATCATTTTCTAGTTTTTATTAAAAACTTTAAATTCAAAAAAATTCTTTTATTTATTTATTTTTTCTTCCATTCCTATGAATTAACTTCAAAATTATCTTTTTGCAGAGATTTTTCATGAACAAAGCGAAGATTTGCACGACAGGAAGGAGCTTGCTTGCTTGCTTGCTAATTGCGCTGGATAAATAAATATATAAAACAAATAAAATTACTTGCATCAGAGTCGTCAAAAAGGTTGGTATTTTTCTAACTCTACCTATGAATCTCCTGTTAGTGGGGTTTTAATTGGACTTGTGCTGCATTAGTTCATTCTGCATAAAAAGATCTTAAGAGCTGCCCCCTCACACAAGGTCAGAATTTCATTACCCGCTCCTTGGCTCAAAAATCACAACCGTATATAAGTTTTTCCCAAGTTTGAACTAATTTAAAATCAATTAGAATTTGACCACTAGAATTTTGAGCACATTATGTGGATCCATTGTGGGAATGCTCCAGTGATTACTTTCAAGCTCGTGAGAGAGGTTTTTTTTATCTAGAAAGGGTGACTTAGCCATTATGGCAGTGCCTAATCTGGAGAAAAGACTGAGGAACTTCCTTGTCTAAGAAAGGGTGGCTGAGATTAGCAAGCGCTCAGCCTGGAGGAGAACCGAATCGCTTGTTTGACGGCTTTAATCGGTCAGCCCACAATCTGTCCTACCCAGTTAGGAGCTGCCTAACTAAGAAGAATTTATTCTCTTAAGATTAGTGGTTAAAATTGATTACCACAAATAAATTTAAGATAAATAAAAAAATTGTTTGGAATTGATTAGTTGAGCCATTTGTGTGTGCAACAATAATAAAAAATAATAAAAAAATAAAAAATAAAAAAAATCAATTTTCATCCATCCCTCTCCCCTTCCATCATTTTGAAATTCTTCTATCTCACGACCTATCAAAATCAAGATCTTTATAACTAGTATCATGATAGGCCATTTCCTCATTCTCATCTACCATCTTCACCTCTGGACTTTCATGACTACAACCAACCCATTATTTTATCTTTTTCATCTCATCCTCCCATGTGGTGCCATCACTGTCATGATTCATCTCATCCTTCAGAACAATATCCTTCAATAGGGTATTCATTAGGACTAGGTCAAAACCAATTCGACACATTTTAAGGACCTATGGGCGAACTCTATCTATCAAACTTCAATTCGAAGGGTTAGAATTGTCCTCAATATCCATGGGATCAATCATATTAATAAAATTGGTCCTGCACTGAACCATCATTTCCATCTTAGGGATTTGATAATAAGCATGAGGAATTGCAGAGCACAATAGAAGAGAGTACAATAATGTATGCTTCAAAACAGTCAAATCAATCAAGAGATAATCGAGACAAGTGCTCGCATAGATATACATTTTGATAAGATAATGACTTATCTCAATTGGTTGAGGAAAGAGAAATTGAATTGAAAATATAGAAAAAGTTAAAGTTAAAAAATACTCAGTCTCTTCTCAATGTAACCGCGTAGCAAGGGCTAAACGGGTCGATCCACAGGGAGGATGCAATGGAAGATTTTTGGAAACGAGTTCTCTAATAATAAGCTTGGAAAAAAGAATTATGATTGTAAGAAAAGGTTTTAAATAGAAAACATAGGCATGGCCAGCTAATCATCTACCACAACCAAACACTAGTCTATTTAGAATAAATATCATATTGAACCTCTAAAGATTAACCCTAGATTGTTGCTTCGAACTCAAGAAAGAAAAGTAAGATAGAAAGTAAACCCTGATTACAATACACTAGATAAAACTAAGTATTGGTTTATCGAAGTCTCAAAGTATAGCATAATAAAAATATTTTTAACTTAACGTTAAGCCATCAAAGCATCTAAGTATAAACCAAGAATAATTATTAAATAGTATACCCTAAATCTAGTTTAACTCAATTCATGACTAATCTTCAAGAATTATTTACTGACCCTAGGGTTTCTAATATGCATAGAGTTCAATCAATTTATTTTTATAGATCTAGGTTTTAGTTGGTAGAGAGATTAGCAAGCTATGAAAGAATTAGTTACACATATTCATGGTGAAATTAAGCATGATATTTAAAAGTTGCATAAAAAAGATGAAACTAGAATAAAAAAATAAAAATAGTAATAAAGGAGATTGAAAGAAAATAAGGACTTTTTATTGAATCTGTCACCAACTCAGTGCAAAGCCTTCTCCTCTCTTCAATTCTTCTTCAAGGTAGAAAAAAATAGAAAAATACAAGTAAAATTTGGAAAGAAAGTGGATCTAAAGAAAACTCTAAGCTTGAGCTTCTTAGATTTGTCCCTCCTCTGTTGCTCTGTAGAGGTGTTTATAGGAGATTTGAGAAGTAGAGTCCCAGTACAGCTCCTCCAGCAAAACGTTGCACCAACCGACTCCAAAGGGCCGTGGAAACGCGGCTTTTGCCTCGTTTTCACAGTAAAATCGTGGAGTCTGGCCAGCTTTGGTGCGTGGCTTTCTCTAGTCTGTCCTTCTGGTAATTTATCCTCAGAATCTTTAGTTTATCTCTAGATTTTGAAATACGACGATCTCTTAGATAACTTGGAGATCAAGTTATCTTTAAATCCGAATTAAATTCATCTTTTCTCCCCTTTATCTTTATCTTGTGGTGCAAGCAACCAGAATTAAATAGAAGTCCACCTTTTCTTTAATTAGGATGAGGATTCATCTTATTCTATCCTTCTCATCTTCTAGATTTTAAATTAAATTAATTTAAAATCTAAATTTAAATGAGATAGAAAAGTTGCTTCCTTTATCTTCCTAATTAATCTATATTTTCATAATTCTTGTGAGCTCTTGGGCCTCTTTTAGGCTTTCTCTTGGATTTTGGAAGCCTCCATATTACTAAATAATAAATGAATTAAATAGTAATATTTTAACAAAAATTAACCATAAAAATGTGAATAATAATATGCATTATTGATGACCAATCACACCCCCACACCTATCTTTTTGCTCGTCCTCGAGTAAAATAAATAAATAAATAAAAACTAATCTAACTATCCTAATATCACTTTCGTAGGAATCACAATTGCACTTAGCATGTGCGATAATCCTTTAAACCTCTAAGTTATCCCTAGAGGATGAGTTTTGTCTGGTGATGATTTTCATTAGATTACACCCACAAAATCTAAATGTTAGTATTTTTGAAATTCCATTTTTGAAAGAGAAGAATATTTGAAATAATTTTTGAAGAAATCAAGTAATCCATAAGTCTTTGGATTATCAAATTATTCATTATTTTACTTAGTCTCAATGCAACTATTTATTATCAATTTAGGTTAGGATTAAAACTGAATTTCTCACTTAGTCTATTATTTTATCCTAAGTCATACGCATCTTTGAGATCGTGTATTTTTAGCTTAGAATTTTTTAACTCCAACTCTTATGCCTCATAATTTTATTTATTTTCTTTTTTGTATATATTATTATAGTAATAATATTTTCTAGTTCTATTAGGCTTTATAATTTGCCCATGTAACGAGTTTTAGGTCGATGACTCCCAAACCGGATGGTTTTAGGGCACCGAGTGAGAAAACACCCCTAAGACTTAAAACTCATGCAAAAAAGGCTACAAAACTAAGAATTTATATAAAACCACTTTTAGGCGTGAATATTTATGCTTCATGAGGCACAATCATTCAGCTTAATTAGATGATTTTTATTTATATATTTATATATTTTGACTTATCTTTTTTTATATATAAATTTTTTTATAAGGCACACGAGTTTTTGTTTCAAATCTTAAGTGTGTAAGTGTTTTAAGAATGCATAATTCATCAAGGAAAAGATATCAAGACTAAATTACTTTTTCAATTTTTTTTCTAAACATAAAAATCAAACAAGTACTCTTATTTTGACCAAGTAGTAAGAAATCCTAATTATGAATTTTCTATTCCTTAAAATTAACTTAATTACTTACAAAAGATAAATCAAAATTTTATTTCCTTTTTCAAAAAGTTTATTTTAAAAAAATATTTTGAAAATTTTTATGTTACTTTTTTTTAGTTGGTTTATTATTTTGTTTTTTATTATGTTAGTTGGTTGCCCCACCCCCCACACCTATGTCATGCATTATCTTCAATGTATAAATGTAATGCATGAATGCATGAAATAAAGTGTAAAAAGTGATAAAAATAACAATAACGATAATAATAATATACAAATTTATGTATAACACATGTTTTTCTCACACCTAGATTTTTTTTAGGTTTCATTCCTCTAGCTCGCTTCCCATCATTCCAATGGGTTCTCTTTATAGGGCACAATGGGAGACCAATTTTTCATTTTATTTTAGCTCTCTTCCTCCCCAGTCTCACCTTCCTTGAGCTCTTCTTCCTCACATGTCTACATCCACTATCAAAATTGATTACCATCACACCTCTCAGTTGGAACTTCTTCACAATGAATACTTAGGAATTCTATCTCCGTTTCATATATTTCCTAAAAACTTAGATCAACACTTTACCCTGAAAGTGTGTAATTAACTAAAATATTCCTAATTGGTTCATCCAAACACATGAGTTCTTCTTCAAAGAGGTTTTCAAAGGTTAAGTCAATCAGAGGTTCTTGAATTATATTCTCATGCAATATATCACTGATTGTCTCATCGACAGTGAAGCCACTCAAATCAAATTTTCTTTTTTTAATGGGGACTCTAAAATTAGAATCTTCAACATGTGTCTTCTCATAAATAATTTTACTTATCCTCAAATAATTCATCAAGAAATAGAAAGTCATTCTCTATTCCCTCACTTTCTTCTTCACAATTATTCTTAATGAAGTTTACCTCAAACGTTTGGTCTTTTATCATACGAGGTTGTTTTTCTAGGTTGAAGATATTGACCTCTTTAGTCATGTCTCCAAAGGTCAGCCTAATTGATTCGTTCCTACAATTTATGATTGCATTTGTAGTTGCAAGGAATAGACACCATAAGATAATGGAAGTTTAAGATATAGGAGTGGATACATGTTAGGTCTCAAAACAATAAAATCTACTGTCTACTCTCCAACCTGGATAAGGACATCGGTAATTTCTCCTTTAGGAATTTTTACGGACCAGTCAGCTAATTTGATTGTAACTTTAGTCAGACTATGCCCACCCAACCCAAGTTATTGGCAGACTGAGAAAGGGAGCAAGTTGATACTTGCTCCGAAATCAAGAAGTGCATGATTAATTATAGTTTGATCTATAGTGTAAGAAATGGTAGAGCAACCGGGATCCTTGTACTTGACAGGGATTTGATTAGACAATAGCTCACTAATGTTAGTGGGTAAAAAAATCTTCTTGGGTATATTAGTCTTTCTCTTCTTGGCGCATATATCCTTAAAGAATTTAGCATCACTAGGGACTTGTTGGATTGCATCAAGAAGAGGTATATTGATCTTGACTTGATTAAAAATCTCAGGTACCTTATCCATTTGTGCACTTTGTTTGTTTTTAAGCCTATTTGGGTGGTGCCAGAGGCTTGTGCATATTTTCATCTGACTTGTCTTTTTTAGTGTTGTCGGAGTCGAGTTGAGGCGGAGTGGGACTAGGAGAGGTGGATGCTTGTTTTGAACTTGATGATGTTGATACTTGGCTATCAACTTGGTTTCCCGACTGCAATGTATGAATCAAATTACATTGGCTCATGTGATCCTCTTGAGCCAAATGAGCTTGACTAGAGTCCCTAGGATTTGCTACCGGTTGACTAGGTAAAGTTCTTTTGGGTCTTTCACTTAGGGGACCAGCTAACTGACTCATTTGAAGCTCTAACCTCGATATAGCTTGTCTTGTGTTTTGCATGAAAGATACAAGAATCTTCTCGAAATCGGTTGATTTTTTTTCAAAGTGGGGACCTTGGTGAACTTGGTTGGAAAATGTTTGTTGATAATTGAAAAAATTGGACTAATGGTGAAAGGTGATAATTGTTTATTTTGGCTCCATGAGAAATTCGGGTGATTCCTCCATCCAGGATTGTAAGTTAGAGCGTAGGGATTATTGGCGGGCCTTATGAAGACTGCATTCATATTTTCTGGCAACATTTGATGAGTTAAAAAGATGGTACATTCCTCAAACACATGGTTCATGGCCTGACAGTAAGTACAACCCGCCGAAGGTATTGGGCCGACTTGGATCACTGAGACTGGCTCTTTAGTTTCTAGAGCTTCTAATCTTCACATCATAGCAACTAGTTTAGCTTCGGTAGCTATGTTTGCCTCAATGGAATGAGCAACTCCTTTAGAAGAGTTAGGATCGTTAGTCCTAAATTTTTCAGAGTTGGTTCCCATTGGATGGTCTATCAGCCAAATCTTCATATAATAAGCATCCTTCATCTATGTTCTTTATTGAAAAATCCTCCTTGGCACATGAATTCTAATAGGGTTTTCATTTCATATTCTAATCCATCATAGAGAGCTTAGCAAAGTCGCCATTTATCTATTCCATGATGAGGGTATTGGGCAAGGAGGCCCTTAAAGCATTCGAAGTACTTCTAAAAAGGTTCATTAGCTGTTTGCTTAAATTGCAAGATGCTTTTCCTAATTTATGCAGTCTTGTGAACGGGATAGAATTTCTTCAAGAAGGCCTTGACAAAATTATCTCATGATGATATAAAATCGGCTTCTAGATTGTAGAGCCATTTCTTTGCTAAGTCTTTCAAAGAGAATGGGACGAAGCATAACTTAATGGCATCTACTCCAATGTTGGGGATTTTTATAATGAGACATACTTCCTCAAATTCTCTTATGAAAAAGTATGCATCATCGGAGTCAAATCCATAAAACTTGGAAAGAGTGTTGATATATTTTGGTTTTAGCTCAAATTGGTTATCTTCTACATCAGGGAGCTAAATGCAAGATGGAAGAGAGGTCCTAATAGGATAGAATCTATCCTGTAATGATCGTGGTTGTGCCATGTGTGGATTGGGTTTGCGTGGTGAACTGCTCCTAGTTAGTCTATATCTGGCTGGGTCTCTCGACCAAGCTGACAAACACAGTTAAATAAAAAAGTTCACCAAATCAATCAAGAGAAAAAATCAAAAATCAAAAATAAAAAATCCTAATCTATGGTAAGCCTGAAACTAGACGACTCCTAACTTTAGACTATCTTTGGGAGGTATATTGCTGAACTTAACCATAAGTTAATCTGCCAGGTAGGTGACAAGATTGGTGGGAGGTATCCGTCAAAGACGGGCCTAATTATGCCAAACCACCAACCTTCAGGGTTTCGCCCCTCAATCCCCAACCTAGTCACTGATTTGGCGAGAGTTAATTTCAAATAACTTCCTACTTCAGTTAATCTCTTAAAAGCCTGAGTTTACCTGAGGCCAACATCTAGTCAATTTTTATTTTAGAGTTAGGGTTGTGAGTGCAACGGAAATGGTTTGTGGGCCAAGGAAGGGTAATGACATCCCCACCTTATGTTGTTTATTGATTTTGTCCTTAAGATGTATTAGTGCACATGTACAAACAAATAGAAAAGAATTCACTCAAAAGCAGTAAATCAGCCAAGGGTGCTTCCTAATCTATATACAATGTAGATGTACCTTGTCACCAACATGCTTCAACAAAAATAAAAAAAACTTTAAATAGACATGTGCTTACGATGCAAGAGTCTAATTTTTTTATATTAATCAACTCATAGTTTACTATTGATTAATTAGCAATATGCAGGGTGGTCACAGAGAAAAATTGTCAACTGCAAAAAATAGTAATAGCAATTTGCAGCAGACCTGCACAAATTGAAACATAATGGAGCTACTACAACCATGGATAAGCGGCAATAGCCGCGAAAACATGGCTGTTTAGTGTTTCCTTTGGCTCTACCTTCTAGGGTAAAGGCTCAGATTTGTTAATTTTCCTGAGCTGCATTAAATTTTCTTATAAGCAGATCCTGCAAACAGAAATAGAAAGAAAAAAATAATTAGTTTTAGAAAATATCGCAATGTTCCCTCCCCGGCAACGACGCCAAAATTTTAATTGAGGAAAGAGAAAGTGAATTGAAAATAAAGAAAAAGTTGAAGTTAAAAAATTCTTAGTCTCTTTTCAATATAACTGTGTAGTAAGGGCTAGATGGGTCGATCCACAGAGAATGATGCGATGGAAGTTTTTCAGAATGAATTCTCTAACAAATAGCTGAGAAAAAAGAATTATGATTGTAAGAAAAGGTTTTAAATAGAAAGTGTAGGCATAGCCAACTAATCATCTACCACAACCAAACACTAGTCTATCAAGAATAAATATCATATTGGACCTATAAAGATAGATTGTTGCTTCAAACTCAAGAAAGAAAAGTAAGATAGAAAGTAAACCCTGATTACAATACATTAGATAAAATTAAGCATTGGTTTATTAAAGTCTCAAAGTATAGCATAAGAAAAGTAGTTTTAACTTAAAGTTAAGCCATCAAAACATCTAAGTATAAATCAAGAATAATTATTAAATAGTATACCCTAAAGCTAGTTTAACTCAATTCATGACTAATCTTCAAGAATTATTTATTGACCCTAGTGTTTCTAATATGCATAGAGTTCAATCAATTTATTTTTTTAGATCTAGGTTTTAGTTGGTGGAGAAATTAGTAAGCTACAAAAGAATTAGTTACACATATTCATGGTGGAATTAGGTATGGTATTTAAAAGTTGCATAAAAGAGATGAAATTAGAATAAAAAAACACAAATAAAAATAGCAGTAAAGGAGCTTGAAAGAAAATAAGGACCTTTTATTGAATATGTCACCAACTCAATACAAAGTCTTATGCTCTCTTTAATTCTTCTTCAAAGTAGGAAAAAACTAGAAAAATATACGTAAATTTCGGAAAGAAAGTGGATGTAAAGAAAATCCTAAAATTAAGTTTTTGAGATCTCTCTTTTCTCTGTTGCTCTGCAGGAGCATTTATAGGGGATTTGAGAAGTAGAGTCTCAGTACAACTCCTCCACCAAAACGCTGCACCATCTACTCCAAAGGACAGCAGAAACGTGGCTTTTACCGCGTTTTCGCAGAAAAATTGTGGAGTCTGGTCACGCGCTTTGGTGCGTGGCTTCCTTTGGTCCGTCCATCTGGTAATCTATCATCGGAATCTTCAGTTTAACTTTAGATTTTGAAATACGATAATCTCTTAGATAACTTGAGATTAAGTTATCTTTATTTTTAAATCAGAATTAAATTCATCTTTTCTCCTATTTATCTTCATATTGTGGTGCAAGCAACCAGATTTAAATAGAAGTCCACCTCTATCTTTAATTAGGATGAGGATTTATCTTATTCTATCCATCTCCTTCTCTAGATTTTAAATTAAATTAATTTAAAACCCAATTTAAATGAGATAAAAAAGATGCTTTTGGGCTTCTTTTGAGCTTTCTCTTGGATTTTGGAGGCCTATACATCACTAAATAATAAATAAATTAAACAGTAATATTTTAACAAAATTAGGCAAGAAAATGTGAATAATAATATCCATTATTGATGACCAATCATCAATCAACCTGTTTCAACCCCAATTTCAGATCAAACTCAAGAGTTCCATTAGTGATGTCAACTGAACCAATTGACATATCACAAGAGTCCCCACCACATATTGACATAATTTTAAATCTGTGCCCTCATCATTTCACTTAAATCAAATTAAAAAGTTTGAATAGGATACTGAAAATATCCATGAGTTTGACACCGCGTCTTACCTTGAACCACCAATTGAACAATTTTTGGATGATGATTCTATATTTTAGAGGAATTGTTTAAAAATGACTTGGTGATACACACAACCACTTTGAAGCATGTTGATCATAATGTTGAGGATGGATGTGTGGATGATGAGCCAATGTTTCTTGAAGAATTATTTAAGGATGAGTATGGTCATAGTTCTGAGAAGACATGTGTTGAGGAGCTTAAGTCTAAGGATAAGTGTGATCATAGTTCTGAGAAGACTTGTGTTAAGGAGCTTAAGTTTACAGTTTTCTTTGAGAGAAGAAAACTTGATTTGAGTGTCTTCACTTTTGATGAGCCACTTAATAATTAATCTTTTGAAAACCTAGTAGAGGTTAATATAATAAAAGGAAAGAATCAAGATCAAGTAGATGATTTCAAAATTAATACACTTTTAGAGTCTACTTTTAGGCAGTAAAATCAAAAGGAATCAGTTTCTCCTTCTGAATCTTTCACGGGATCACTAATTAAGTCAACCATTGAGTCATGGGATGTACCCTGTGCAGATCAACCCTTCTATTTTGATGAGAATAAGACTAGAATGGATGAAGTATTACAAAATATCAAACCAATCAAAATCGACATTCCACTTCTAGGTGTGATTAAACAATTGTCTGCCTATGCTACATTACTCAATA
This sequence comes from Agave tequilana, assembly GCA_038442645.1. Classification (NCBI taxonomy): domain Eukaryota; kingdom Viridiplantae; phylum Streptophyta; class Magnoliopsida; order Asparagales; family Asparagaceae; genus Agave; species Agave tequilana. The sequence continues at coordinate 23,805 of JAVJIF010003046.1, forward strand.
AATTTTACATTCAAATTGTAAAATCTTGGATGCATATTTCTACATTCTTGAATGCACCACTGTCCCGCTTCAAAAACCATGCAAGAAATCTATTTAATATTCTGGTCCAACATTGGAAGGTCATACATAGAGGTTGAGTAACATGTGGTTGTGTCTGGCTGAAGACGTTAAACTTAGCGCTACTAGGAGGCAACCCAATAGATGTTGTAAATAGTTTGTTTTTATTTTTTTCCTTTATTTTATTTTCTTTTCTATAGTTTTTGCCTTTATTAAGATTTAAGGGTATGCCTTCATCTTTCTATTTATCCTCACTTCTTATTTTTTTATTAGCTTATATGCTTATTGCAGCTCCCCATATATTATCTATCCTTCACCTTGTCATTTTCAATGTTAGTACTTGTCTTTCAACATCTTTGAATTTTCATCATGATTCATCATATTGAGCACACATTTTCACATTGAGGACAATGTCAAGTTTAAGCATGGGAGAGGGTTCTAACATTGGTTTTCTTAACATAGATTTTTCTTTATTTAAAAAAATAAAAATAAAAAAATATACATACTAAAATTTTTTTAAAAAACTTTTTGAAAAGATAAACTATATTTTGACTTATTTTTATAATAATTAAGTTAATTTTAAGGAATAGAAGAATCATAATTAGAATTTCTTATACCTAGTCAAAATAAGATGAATTGTTTGATTTCTAGGGTTAGGAAGAAAATTGAAAAATAATTTAGTCTTAATTTTTGCCTTAATGAAATATGCATTTTTTACACTTACACACTTAAGGTTCAGAAACAAAGATCCTTATTGAAATACACCTAGAGGGGGGGTGAATAGGTGTATTAGCTAATCTAGGACAAATAATACAGAATAAAAAATTTAATTGCAAACATACTATGTGTAACCAAGAGTGAGCTCGAATTCCCCGTGAAGGGCTTTACAACTACTCCTCTAGATTCCTCTAGATTAAGAGTTGATGTGCTTTAATAAGCTCTCTTGGTCGAACACAAGTGTTGGCATACACAAAAGATATCTAGCATATAAATATGAACAATGTAAATCAATACAAGATATAAGAGAGATGGAGTTGAGAGATAGTGGATCAAACGCAAACGCCAAGATATGTTTCGAGATTCGAGCCACTGTTCTACGTCCCCGCCTTCACACAGAAGGATTTTCACTATGTCCACCAAGACCTTCCACAAAGGGATCTCTACCAATGAATTATAACTCTACACCGAGAGTATACAACTCCTCTCTCAATACACTAACCTCTACATAAGAGGTGGGCACCTAGCCAAGCACAAAGCAAAAGAAAATAGACTTGGTGATCACAAAGATCACAAATAATCTCTCTTGGTGATCTTGAAAGATCACAAACAATTTTCTCACAAAAAATAAGATCCTAAAGATAGGATTAGAGTTGATTGGCTCAAGTATGTGAGAAATCAAAGTGTTTGAAAATAAAACAACAAAAAAAAAAATACTTGAGAAAAACTTCTAGATGGATATATAAAATGAAGAACAAATAGAATTCTCAAAGACTTGATTTTCTTTGATTTTTCAAAACTTTGAAAACAAATAAAGATAGAGAAATTTGGCATAAATTTTTTTTTGAAAACTTTGTTAAAAACACTTGAGAAGGTGGGAAATTACTCTCAAAAATCTTGATGAAAAATGGCCAAAGGAACCCATATTTATAGGGGATCCAAAATATAGCCATTGGGGTCAAGGTCAGGTCAAAACTGACCTATTGGTCGACCGCCGTTCGACCAACTAATGGTCAGATTTTTGACCATTGGGGCTGTCGGTCGACTGACACAAGGTAATTTTCCTGTCGGTCGACCACCCGCTCGACCGAAGCCAGAACCAGAGAGCTGGTCTGGCAATTCTAGAGAGCAGACTCTTTGGCACGTCGACCGCCCGGTCGATCGCTAAAGCATGTGCACTTATACGCACGTGGGTCGACCGGTCGGTTGACCGAGCCAGGCTCCGGTCGACTGGTCGGTCGATCGTTAGCAACCCTCAGCCACGGTTATATGGTTTGACAACATGGTCTTGTAATACCTATAAAATCCCATAAAATCACATAAAATCTACAAAAATAAGTTCTTATAAATATTTGAAGAAGAAATATGTGTGACTAAAATTTAACACATATTTCAAACAATTTGATCTATTTTTGTGATATAGAAATTTAACTTTAATCCAAAAACGGTATTTACCAAAACTTAGATTTTGAATGAAAATCCATTTTCTCCAAAACTTGTATAAATATAAAAACAGAATATAGAAACACTTTTGAAGCATTGTGTGTATGGATAGAATCCAATACGTATATAAAAGATATATCTATGTTTTTGACGTTAAATCCAAAACTAAGTTTTATTAAAAACATTACTTGAAATCATGAACCTGATATACATCAAAGTAAGTTTTTAGACAATATGAACTCAATAATGTATATGGATGAATCCACTGTACATATAAACCATGTAAACTACTTTAGATAAAATCTATTCATGAAAACTAAAGATATGTTCTTTGAAAATTCAAAAACCGGTTAAATTGAAACTTAAAAAAAAATTATTTTAACTTGTGTGTGTATGAACTTGAGCATATCAAGACTATCTTTATACAAGTTCTAAACAAAAACTAACTAAAACAAACCAAGGTCTTCTTGTTGATCTTCATCTTCAAGCTGACTCGATTCAAACTCGATCTAAATGAGCTTGACTCCTTTCGATGCGCTCTTGATGCGCGAGCTTTTGAATCATCATGTGTTAGCTTTAAAACTTGAGTTTGAATCCTTTGTTGAAACTAATTACCTGCTAAGATCTTGAATATTATCTGAAACTTATTAAACACAAGATCATTAGTAAATTAACCTTCATAAATTAATCATCATCAAAACTAAGGTGAAAGGCCTCTGGGCCAACAATCTTTCCCGTTTTGATGATGATAAAACTTATGAGATTATATCTGCATTCATTAAGGATAGGCTTCATAGAAGCCCCCTCTACTCTCTAACTTATGCATAATTAATAAACACATAAAGAAATGCAATATAGCTCAAGATATCAAATAAAAACAATATATATATATATATATATATATATATATATATATATATATATATATATATATATATATATATATATATATATATATGCAAAACACTAAATAAAACATGCATATATAAACAAGATATATATATATATATATATATATATGCATACACGCTAAATAAAGCATGCTTATATAATCACAAATCTTTCTCCCCCCTTTGTCACTCATTAATAAAAAAGTGAAGATAAACAAATAATACCAACAAAACATATTTTGAAACAAATAAAAATAATCAATTGAAAGAAACCAAATTGAAAGTAAAATAATCTTTTTACCAATTGAAATTTAAACATTCTTTTTACCAATTGATACCAATAGAAAGGTATGATACCAATTAAAAGTAAAAATCAAGTTTTAGGTAAACACTAAAACTATTTTACAATAAAGATAACAAATTATGAATGATACCAATTTAAGACTATTGATATCAATATTAAAAATGTTAGCATATAATAAAATAAAGTATTTTTCATCATAAAGAGTGGGAGTAAGATACCAATTGAAAATAAATCGATTGAAAGATAAAATAAGAATTTTTCTTTCTTTTTATGAAATACTAATATAAAATAATGCATAAGCTTGTATAAGATACTAATTGAAAAATAATTAACATTAAGAACTAAACAAGCTTGCAAGAAATAATTTGTGCTAAAAATATATGGACATGAAAAATAAGCACAATCAAAATCATATATATATATATATGTATCAGAGTAATATAATGTCAATTTAGATATGATCCATACATATATAGAAACATGAGTATACAGAATGAATTTTCATTAAAAATTATGTATATTTCATAACTACCTCCCTTTCATGCACATGTTTGAAAGATATTCAATAAGGGGATACAAGGCATGGTTGCCCAACCATCCGCCCTTTGCATGGTAGGGGTTTTCAAAAATAAGATTTGAAAATATTTTAACATATTTGAAACTTTACCAAATTGAAGAATAATGAAACTAGTTTTATGATAATTTTGAAAACTAGTACAAAGTCCTTCAGGCAAGAAATAAAAACAATATATATCCATGAAATATGAAAAGTACACGAGAATCGACACTCAAAAAGTAATAAAGCATATATATAGACTCATGAAATAATAATCATGAGTAAACAAAAGATATATAGATTGTACAAAATTATGTAAACAATAAAATCACGGAAATAAGGCATTGAAGCTCAAAAAAAAAAAAATCAAAACTCAAGTAATTCAATTTTTATCAAAAACTAAACAATCTTCAAGGTATATGTATGTTTTGTCGAAACTAAAAGTATACATACATATCCCAAATATAAATGAGTCCACAAAAAAATATTACATGAAAAGCAAGTGACTCTAGGATTGACATGTATATCTATTAGTTTTAGATAAAATTAATATATACATGAAGCTAAACACATTTTTAAGATAACATGTATAAAAATAGGAAAAACAAGTAAAGATGCAAGAATCATCAAAATAAGGTTATACAAGTACATCTAATGGGTACAAATGAGCAATAAAATATAAATACATGATAAACAAATGTGGCTCATTAGTTGTACAAGTATAAACACAAGTTTTAATAAAAATTCTATCTAAATACGTAATCAAAATATGAAGTGTAAAAACATAATAAAAAATGATCATTAGGTTAAATGCACGTGTTTTAGAAGTAGGATATTCACAATACTTAAACTATAGTGAGAACATAAAAATATACAAGTCCATATGAAATCTCAAAGACTATCTATGTATATCACATATCTAATAACATTGCATTTAACATAATGAGTATGAAAACTAATAATGCTAAAATATTAATATTAATACATAAATAAAATAAGGAGTTAGATAGTTATAAAAACCAATTAGCCAATCTCTAGGTCTTCAAACCATAGTAGTCTTTCCACCAAACATCCCTTGAAAGTGATGCATTAATAAACATGATCTTTAGGCTCGGATCGCATGTACCATCAAGACACCAATACCCTCACGTCAAGTGAGAGCCCACACCTACATCAAATAAAGTAGAAGTGGCTTTTGGTACTCATATATTTTTGGGTCCATGAGGGTTAGACCTTTCCTAACCCAAACAAATTTATTTGCAAAATTTGAATTATGTATTCTATCATAACAAAATTTTGCAAGATAGCCCGTACATTCACAAGGTGTACAAGTGTACACATAAGCATACAAATCATGTGTGTGAGCATGATGAGCATGCGCATGCCATGTTTTGTGTGCATGAATATGTGGAGCATGTTTCTATAGAAACATAGATTCCAATGGTGTGTGGTTCATGGCACATTGGCTCAAAGTGGAGCCCAAATAATCTACACTCTTCTTCAAAATATAAATATCATTTTCAATGACTAAAGAAGAAGTGGAGCATGCAACATGTTTATCACTAGTAGCTGGAGCACTAGAAATATGATAAATAAGAGAAGAAAATTCATTTTTCAAATAAATATTTTCCTTTGAAACTAAATCAATTCTTTTGAAATTAAAACAATTTTGTTTTTCAAAATATCTTTGTTTTAAAACAAAATCTAGTTTTGAAGACAAAACCTCTTTTTCTTCAAAACAAGATCAAAACTATTTTTATTTTTCAAAAATTATTTTCTTTCAAAGCAAGGTCAAGTTGGAATTTCAATGAGTCCCTTTCATTAGAAACCTCAACCTTCTCTTTCAAAACCATATCAAGTTTAGAAAACAAATTTTTATTTTCTTCTTTTAATTTAAAATTTTTCTTTTTAAAAGTTTATATTTATTTAACAAGTTTTCACAAAACAATGAATGTTCTTCATTTAAAGCATAGGCATCCATAGCATTATCATCACATGAAGAACTAGCACTATCATCTAGTTGAGTATCTAATTTTACCTCAAGAGAGTCAATCCCTTGAACCATGAAGCAAGTTTAGTCGGACTCATCTCCACTAGATTCTTTCTCCAAAACATGTGTTGTTTATACCTTCAGAGAAGTCAATATGTTCCACACTATAAAAGCGGAATCACAATGAGAAATAATAGAAAGATCATCTTTCTTTAGTGTGTGCCTAAGTTCCTCCATGACTTGTGTATTAGCCTCTAGGTGCTTGACATTATCAACATATGATTTCTTTGTAGTGGCAAGGTAAACATGCAATCCTAGGGCTTTATAATATGCACTCATCTTAAACATTCACATATCAATGTTGGAAACATCATACATAGGAAGTGTAAGAAAATCCATAAGAGTATAAACTATATGTGTGCAAGTGCAAATCGAGATTAGCTATCCAAGAATTTCATTCCTAGGTGGTTAAACCAAATATCAAGAGTGTAGGCTCTGATACAAATTGAAATACACCTAGAAGGGGTTGAAAGATGTATTAGCTAATCTAGGACAAATGATGCAGAATAAAAAATTTAATTGCAAACACAGTATGTGTAACCAAGAGTTAGCCTGAATTCCCCGTGAAGGGTGAGCCCGAATTCTCCGTGAAAGGCTCTGGAACTACTCCTCTAGGTTCCTCTAGATTAAGAGTTGAGGTACTTTAATAAGCTCTCTTTGTTGAACGCAAGTATGGGCACACACAAACAATATCTAGCATATGAATATGAACAATGTAAAATAACGCAAGATATAAGATGTAAAACAACGTAAAGATCAAAAACAATCTCTCTTAGTGATCTTGAAAGATCACAAATAATTTTCTCTCAAAAAATAAGATCCTAGAGATAGGATTAGAATTAATTGGCTCAATTATGCGAGAAATCAAAGTGTTTGGGAATAAAACAAAAAAAAATACTTGGAAAAAACTTCTTTATGGATATATAAAATGAAGAACAAATAAAATTCCCAAGACTTGATTTTTTTTGATTTTTTAAAACTTTGAAAACAAATAAAGATAGAGAATTTTGACACAAAAACTCTTTGGAAAACTTTGTTAAAAATACTTGAGAAAGTGAGAAAAATTTCTCTCAAAAATCTTGGTGAAAACTGGCTAAAGGAACCCATATTTATAGGAGATCCAAAATATAGCCATTGGGTTCCAGGTCAGGTCAAAACTGACCTGTCGGTCAACCGCCTGGTCGACCGGCCAACGGTCAGATTTGTGACCATTGAGGTTATCAGTCAACCGCCCCAAGACAATTTTCCTGTCGGTCAACCGCCCGATCGACCGAGGCCAGAACCAGATAGCAGGTCTCTCTGGAAGGTCGACCGGTCGGTCGATGATAGGTAGTGAAAAATGCATAATTGTCATCATATATACCATCACATTTGCACATTTATTCATATTATAATGCACATTTATTAATATTTCGTTATTTAATGTGTGCAGGCCTCAAATTATTATTTTAATAAGAAATAAAGCTTAAAGAGCCCAAAAGCCCAGATCCAAGCCCATGTTTGAAGCCCAGGTGAAAAAGCGCAATTACAAGAAGTCAAAATGCAAATACAAGGGCTAAAAGTTGCAAATATCAGAGATAAGGGAAGGATAGACTTCTATCCAACCCTAAACACTTGCAGGATGAGGATAAAAGCCCAAGATAAGAAGGAAATTCGTGGATAGAAGATTTGGGATATTTGAGATCAAGGTAACTTGATTTCTAAGTTATCTCGAAATCCCAATATGAAGAGCCAGGATCAAACTTCCAGAAGCAGACGACCATATGGACGGACCAGGAGAAGCCACGCGCCAAAGCGCGTGGCCTGAATCCACTAAACTGTCGCAGATTTGCGGCAAAAGCCGCAATTCTGCGGCATAGTGGATGAATTTGGATACCAGATTTCGTCTTCGATCTTATCCAGGACTCTATCACCTTCTGCACTATAAATATCCCTGCAGGCGCAACGTACAGGGCATCCAGAGACATATTAGGGTTTCTTTAGCCATTTTTCTTTAAATTTCAGCAAGTTGTAATCTTTGTTTCAAGCACGGTGTGGAGAAGAAGGAGCTTTGTAATTGGAGTTTACTCTCGAATAAAGGTTACCTTTTTGCCACTTAATTTCTGTCATTTAATTTTGCATTTACTTTGTGATTTCTTGAGTTTGGTTTGATCTGTGATCTCTCGATTCTCTTTATTTTCTCTCTTTCTTTATTCTTCTCATATAAAAAAAAAGAAAAGAAAAATAATAAAAAGATGATGAACTAATCTTCCTTTGTGGTTTGCTGAATTCTTAAGCAACCCTAAGCATGTTTGGAGTTGAACAGATTAATAATACTTTTTAGAAACCCTAGGTTTAAAGAAGATTGCTTGAGGACTAAAAGGATAATCAGCTTTCTAATCTAGGTTACACTTTTAAATAATTCCTCACCCTTCATATTTAAGAACTTTGACAGCGTAACTTCAAGGTAATGCTTTTCTTCCGCTGTACTTAGATGTTAAGATGAAATCGTGTTGAATGTTCAAAGGTGCGAACTAGTAAGATTCTAAACTCTTTTATTCTTGCTTGCATCTTCGCTAATAAACCTAGGATTAATTTCACATATATTAAGATGATGTTCAATCTCCTTAACTTGCAATAGGGTTGTGGTAGAAGATCAGTAAAAACCACATTTTTTATATCATATATATCTCTCAAATCTAATCTCTCTTTTCTTACTTAAAGCATACAGGGGAATCGGCCGAAAAGCTTGCATCGCATCCTTCCCTGAGGATTACGACCCGCTTGAGCCCTTGCTACAGCGGATTCGCATTGAGACTAAGAAATCTGAACTTTCTTTTTATTATTAAAATCTCAATCAAATTTTTGGCGCCGTTGCCGGGGAAGGAACGGCACGATTTCCTCGTTCTAATCATTCTTTATTCTTTCTGTTGCAGGTACAGAGAACAGGAAACAAAAACAGAGCAGCAGCAAGGACATACAGCAATCCAGTGCCTCTGCCCTCGAAGGCAGAGCACCTGGACCTACTAATTTGCCGCAGAAACGCGGCAAAAGCCGCAGATCTGCGGCAGTAGTAGTGAACTACTAACCTGCTTTTCTGCAGGTTGCTCTGCATTGCAAAAATCTGCTTACTGCTGTGATATTATTTCTCTGTGATCACTCTGCAACTGCTAATTAATAACATTAACCCATTTGTTGAAAAAAAAAAAAATTTCAGACTCTTGCATTTAGGGCACGTGTCTATTTACATTTTTTTTAATTCTGTTGAAGAGTGCTGGCGACAAGGTACGTTTGCATAGCATATAGATTAGGAAACACTCTTGGTTGTTTACTGCTTTCTTGAGTGATTACTTTTCTACAGCTTTACACGTACACTAATTCATCTTAAGGGCATAACCCATAAGCAAGATAAGGTGGGGATTTCATCACCCTTCCTTGGCCCACAAATCATATCCGTCACACTCACAACCCTAACCTTAAGTAAAATTTGACTAGACGTTGGCCCTAGGTTAACTCGGACTCAATAGGAGATTGACCGAAGGAGGAAAATTGTTCGAAATTAACTCTTGTCAAATCGGTGTCTAGGCAGGGGATTGAGGGCCGAAAGCCCGAAGAACGGTGGTTATTTAATTAAGGAACGTCTCTGACAGAAAACCTCCCACCGGTCTTGCCACCTACCTGGCCGATTAGCTTGTGGTTAACGTCGACAGTAGACCTCCTAAGGACAGTCTAAAGTTAGGAGTCGTCTAGGTCAAGGCTTACCCTAGATTAGGATTTTTGATTGTTTTTCTTTTTTTTATTGATTGGGTGAACTTGTTTGCTGATTGTGCATGCCCGCTTGGTCGAGAGACCCACTTACATCCAGGCTAACTAGAACTAGTTCACCACCCGAGCTCAAGCCCGACCCACACATGGCACAACCAATATCACTCCAAGATAGGTTCTATCCTATTAGGACCTCTCTTCCTTCTTGCATCAAGCTTAACGATGAAGGTGTTGACCCATTTGAGCTTAAGCCACAATACATCAACACCCTTCCGAAATTTCATGGACTTGACTCCGAGGATGCATACTTCTTCATAAGGGAATTTGAGGAAGTATGTCTCATGATGAATATTCCTAAGTTAGGAAAAGATGACATCAAACTTAGGTTTGTCCCCTTTGCTTTGAAGGATTTAGCAAAGAAATGGCTCTACAGTCTAGAGGCCGGTTCTATATCTTCTTGGGATAATTTTGTTAAGGCATTCTTAAAGAAATTTTATCCTGTTCACAAGACTGCATTGATTAGGAAGAATATCCTACAGTTTAAGCAGACAGCCAATGAGCCCTTTTGGAAATACTTCGAACGTTTCAAGGACCTCCTTGCCCAATGCCCTCACCATGGGATAGAGAAATGGCGATTATGCCAAGTTCTATATGATGGATTAGAATATCAAACTAAAACGTTGTTAGAATCCATGTGCCAAGGAGGATTTCTGAAAAAGGACGAAACTGATGGATGGCAATTGTATGAGGAATTAGCTGAAAATACCATCCAATGGGAACCTACTCCTGAAAAATTTAGGACTAATGACCCTACTTCTTCAAAAGGAGGTATCCATTCCATTGAGGCCAACATAGCAACCGATGCCAAGTTAGCTGCTGTTATGCGAAGACTTGAGGCTCTTGAAACTAAAGAACCAGTCTCTGTGAACCAAGTCAGCCCAACATCTTCGGTGGGCTGTACTTATTGTCAAAATATGAACCATGTGTTCGAGGAATGTCCCGTCTTTATCGCGCATCAAAGCTTGCCCGAACATATGAGTGCGGCCTTCACAAGGCCCACCAACAATCCGCCCGCCAACAATCCATATTCGCCCACTTACAATCCCGGTTGGAGAAACCATCCCAATTTGTAATGGGGCCAAAGTAACAATGATCAAACTAGGCCCAAATTCTCCAACAATTTTCAAAATCCGCCCTATCAAAATCCTCCACCCTCTTTCCAATATTCACAAATGGAAACAAGGCTCTCCAATATGGAAAGAAAGGTGGACACTCTCGTTAAAAGCAATGACACACTGGCTCAAGTCTTGACTAGGATAGAGATGCAAATGAATCAGCAAGAAAGGCAAAAGGGTACTCTACCTAGTCAACCATTCCCAAACCCTAGGAACTCTAGTCAAGCTCACTTGGCTGAAGAGAATCATATGAGTCAGTGCAATGCGATTCATACATTGCGGTCGGGAAAACAAGTTGATAACCAAGTATCAACACCATCAAGTTCTAAACAAACATTCAGCTTGCCTGATCCCACTCCATCTCAACTTGATGCCAACAACACGAAAAAAGACAAGTCAGCCGAAGATATGCACAAGCCCATCGCACCCTACCCAAATAGGCTTAAAGATAAGCAATGTGCACAAATGGATAAGGTACGCGAGATTTTTAATCAAGTCAAGATCAATATACCTCTTCTTGATGCAATTCAACAAGTCCCTAAGTATGCCAAGTTTATTAAGGACATGTGCACAAAGAAGAGAAAGACTAATGTGCCCAAGAAGGTTTTTCTAGCCACTAACATTAGTGAGCTATTGTCCAACCAGATCCCTGTCAAGTATAAGGACCCTGGTTGCCCCACCATCTCTTGCACAATAGGTCAAACTGCAATTTAGCATGCACTTCTTGATTTGGGAGCAAGTATCAACTTACTCCCCTTCTCAGTCTACCAACAACTTGGGTTGGGCGAACTTAGTCCGACTAAGGTTACAATCCAATTAGCTGACCGATCCATAAAAATTCCCAAAGGAGAAATTACCGATGTGCTCATCCGAGTTGGGGAGTTTATCTACCCAGTAGATTTTGTTGTTCTGGAGACTGAACCTGTATCCACTCTTCGGTCTCAAACTCCCGTTATCCTAGGGCGTCCGTTCCTTGCAACTGCAAATGCGATCATAAATTGTAGGAACGGATCCATGAGGTTGACCTTTGGAAACATGACTAAAGAGGTCAATGTCTTCAACCTGGAAAACCAATCTCGTAAGATAAAAGACCAAACATTTGAGGTGAACTTCATCGAGAACATTTGTGAAAAGAAAGTGAAAATGAGTCTCTATTTCTTGACAAGTTATTTGAGGATAAGTGCGATTTTAGTGATAAGATGACACATGTTGAGGATTATAATTTTAAAGTTCCCTTTAAAAAACGAAGATTTGATCTACGTATCTTCAAAGAGCCAAGCACTGAAATATCGCATGAGAATATAATTCAAGAAACTCTGATTGACTTAACTTTCGAAAGTCTCTTTGAAGAAGAACTCCTGTGTTTAGATACACCGATTAAGGAGATGTTGGTTAATTATTCACTTCAGGGAAAAGTGTTGATTTAAGTTTTGAGGAGATGTACGGAACTGAGCTAGAATTTCTCGGCAAGGAAGTTCCAACTGAAAGGTGTGATGAATTTTTAAATAATGGAGGTGGACATATGATGAGGAAGAGCCTAAAGAAGATGAAACTGGGGGGAGAGAAAGTTAAAACAAAAATGTTGGTCTCCCCATTGTGCCTTATAAAGAGAACCCATTGGAATGATGGGAAACGAGCTAGAGGGATGAATCCTAAGCAGCTCTAGGTGAGAGTGATACATGTGTTGTACATATTATGGTATACTATTATTTGCCTCTCTTTACATTTTTCTTCATGCATTCATGCATTTCATACATTGAGGACAATGCATGAGATAAGTGTGGGGGAGGGTTTACTAACATAGAAAAGATTAATTAATAAAATAAAAAAAAAATATTTTCTTTATTTGTTCTAACATTTCAAAAAAAAAAAAAATTTTCTCTTTATTTGTTCTAACATTTCAAAAAAAAACTTATAAAAAGGATAATACTTTGACTTATTTTTTGAAAGAAATCTAAGTTAGTTTTAAGGATTAGGAAAATCATGATTAGGATTTCTAAAAACTTGGTCAAAATAAATAAATTGTTTAAATTTTAGGTATAGGAAGAGAAATTGAATAATTAGTTAGTCTTAATTTTTACCTTAATGAAATGTGCATTCCTAGTACATATCTAGGATTCTTAGACAAAGACCTTGTGCCTCATAAAAAAAAAAAAAAAAAAATCACCAATTAAGCTGGATACATGTGCCTCAAGAAGCATAAGTATTCACGCCTAAAGGTGAGTTCTAAATAAAAAGTCCTTAGTTTTGTGGCCTAGTTCATTCGAATTTGAGTCCGCGGGGTGTTTTCTCACCTGGTGCCCTAAAGCCGACCGGTTTGGGAGCCACCGACTTTAAGTTCGCTACATGGGTGGATTAGAAAGCCTAAGAAAACTGAGAAATATTATACATGTATTAACACATCTATTAGTCAATTAGTTAGGTATGAGGGCCTCAAGAAGCCTTGATACTTATACGAAAGAAAATTAGATGAGTTATACATGCCAAAAAAAAAATTTATATTAACACATCTAATAGTCAATTAGTTAGGTATGAGGGCCTCAAGAAGCCTTGATACTTACACGAAAGAAAATTAGATGATCTTATAAAAATACTAAAGAGGCATGAGAGTCCAAGTTAAGGAATTCCTAGATTCACAAGGGTGCATATGATTTTTGGTAACGAAAAAGACTATATTAGAAATTCAATTTTAATCCTTACCTAAAATGAATAACAATTGACTTTATAAAGACTAGGTTTGAAGAATGAATAAAAATGAGGATCCTAAAACTTATAGACTACTTAGTCTCTTCAATAATAATTCAAATATTTTCCTTTTTATGGATTTTGTGGGTGTAATCCGCTGAAAACCCTCACGAGACAACACTCGTCCTCTAGGGTAACCTAGGGGTTTAACGGCTTGTTGCACATGCTAAGTGCAACCGTGATTCCTACGAAAGTGAGTTAGCTAGGTTAGATTTTTCTCTTTCTTTTTGATTTTTACTCGAGGATGAGCTAAAAGATAAGTGTGGGGGTGTGATAGGTAGTGAAAAATGCATAATTGTCATCATATATACCATCACATTTGCACATTTATTCATATTATAATGCACATTTATTAATATTTCGTTATTTAATGTGTGCAGGCCTCAAATTATTATTTTAATAAGAAATAAAGCTTAAAGAGCCCAAAAGCCCAGATCCAAGCCCATGTTTGAAGCCCAGGTGAAAAAGCGCAATTACAAGAAGTCAAAATGTAAATACAAGGGCTAAAAGTTGCAAATATCAGAGATAAGGGAAGGATAGACTTCTATCCAACCCTAAACACTTGCAGGATGAGGATAAAAGCCCAAGATAAGAAGGAAATTCGTGGATAGAAGATTTGGGATATTTGAGATCAAGGTAACTTGATTTCTAAGTTATCTCGAAATCCCAATATGAAGAGTCAGGATCAAACTTCCAGAAGCAGACGACCATATGGACGGACCAGGAGACGCCACGCGCCAAAGCGCATGGCCTGAATCCACTAAACTGTCGCAGATTTGCGGCAAAAGCCGCAATTCTGCGGCATAGTGGATGAATTTGGATACCAGATTTCGTCTTCGATCTTATCCAGGACTCTATCACCTTCTGCACTATAAATATCCCTGCAGGCGCAACGTACAGGGCATCCAGAGACATATTAGGGTTTCTTTAGCCATTTTTCTTTAAATTTCAGCAAGTTGTAATCTTTGTTTCAAGCACGGTGTGGAGAAGAAGGAGCTTTGTAATTGGAGTTTACTCTCGAATAAAGGTTACCTTTTTGCCACTTAATTTCTGTCATTTAATTTTGCATTTACTTTGTGATTTCTTGAGTTTGGTTTGATCTGTGATCTCTCGATTCTCTTTATTTTCTCTCTTTCTTTATTCTTCTCATATAAAAAAAAAGAAAAGAAAAATAATAAAAAGATGATGAACTAATCTTCCTTTGTGGTTTGCTGAATTCTTAAGCAACCCTAAGCATGTTTGTAGTTGAACAGATTAATAATACTTTTTAGAAACCCTAGGTTTAAAGAAGATTGCTTGAGGACTAAAAGGATAATCAGCTTTCTAATCTAGGTTACACTTTTAAATAATTCCTCACCCTTCATATTTAAGAACTTTGACAGCGTAACTTCAAGGTAATGCTTTTCTTCCACTGTACTTAGATGTTAAGATGAAATCGTGTTGAATGTTCAAAGGTGCGAACTAGTAAGATTCTAAACTCTTTTATTCTTGCTTGCATCTTCGCTAATAAACCTAGGATTAATTTCACATATATTAAGATGATGTTCAATCTCCTTAACTTGCAATAGGGTTGTGGTAGAAGATCAGTAAAAATCACATTTTTTATATCATATATATCTCTCAAATCTAATCTCTCTTTTCTTACTTAAAGCATACAGGGGAATCGGCCGAAAAGCTTGCATCGCATCCTTCCCTGAGGATCACGACCCGCTTGAGCCCTTTCTACAGCGGATTCGCATTGAGACTAAAAAATCTGAACTTTCTTTTTATTATTAAAATCTCAATCAGTCGACTGGGGCTATTTCCAGAGAGTAGACTCTCTGGAACGGTGGACCGCCCGGTCGACTGCTAAATCCTGTGCACTTTTGTGCACGTCGGTCGACTGGTCGGTCGACTGAGCCAGGCGTCGGTCGACCGGTCGGTCAACCGTTAGCCAGGGTTTATAGGGTTTGAAAACTTGGTCTTTTAATACCTATACAATCCCATAAAATCATATAAAATCTACAAAAATAAGTTCTTATAAATATTTGAAGAACAAATATGTGTGACTAAAATTTAACACATATTTCAAACAATTTGAACTATTTTTTTGATATAAAAATTTAGCTTTAAACCGAAAATAGTATTTACTAAAACTTGGATTTTGAAATGAAAATCCGTTTTCTTCAAAACTTATATAAATACAAAAACATGATATAGAAACACTTTTGAAGTATAATGTGTATGGATAGAATCTAATGCACATATAAAAGATATATTTATGTTTTTGACATTAAATCCAAAACTAAGTTTTGTTAAAAACAAAATTTAAAACCATGAACTAGATATACATCAAAGTAAGTTTTTAGATAATTTAAACTCAACAATGTATATAGATGAATCTGCTATACATATAAACCATGTAAACTACTTTAGATGAAATCTATTCATAAAAACTAAAGATATGTTCTTTGAAAATTCAAAAACCGGTTAAACCGAAACAAAAAAAATTATTTTAACTTGTGTGTGTATGTGTGAACTTCAGCATATCAAGGCTAACTATTTTACACAAGATCTAAATAAAAACTAACTAAAACACACCGAGTTCTTCTTGTCGATCTTCATCTTCAAGCGACTCGATCCAAACTCAATCCAAATGAGCTTGACTCCTTCCGAGTGCTAGATGCGATCTTGATGCGCGAGCTCTTGAATCATCATGTGTTAGTGAAAAAACACCTAGAGGGGGGTGAATAGGTGTAAGTGCTAATCTAGGAATTAAATGCGCTAAATGCGGAAGCTAATGCAAATTTTGCAAACACACTTAGTACAATCAACAAGTGTAGCCGAATTCCCGTGAAGGGCTCTGGACTAACTCCTCTTGATTCCCCTTGAATGGGTTGAGGTGCTATGTGAAGCTCTTGTTGATTAAGTACAAGTGAGGCACACACAAACAACCAAGCATATACAAGATATAGCAATATGAAATATGCAAGGCACAACAAGCAATATATGATATGAATGAAGTATGATGCTTTGCACAAATAAATGAGAGAGAGAGTTAGAGAGTCAAGTGGATCAAACGCAAAGGCCAAGATATGTTTCGAGGTTCGAGCACCTTGCTCTACATCCCCGCCTACACCACCGTGTAGGATTTTCAATCCACTATAACGTCCATCGAGGACTCCCACCGAGGGAACCTTCACCGAGAAGGATTTTTACAACAAGGGAGTACCGAACTCCTCTCTCAAACAACCACCTCACAACCGAGGGGTAGGCCCGTAGCCAAACAACCACAACACCTCTACCGAAGAGGGTTTACAACCAAACTCCACCTCTCACTAGAGGGAGCAAACCAATCACCCGATCACCTCTACCGAAGAGGGATACAACAAGAATAAGGGTGTTTACAACTTGGAGGCTTAGCAACCTCAAACAATCTCCTTTTCTCTCTTTTCCACAAAACAAAGATCCTAAATAGATTAGGTTAGTGTGATAGCTCGTGTGGAAATAAGGTGTTTTTGGAAACAAGCAACAAAGAAAAACTACTAGGGAAATCTCTTGTAAATGATAGAAAATGAAAATCAATACAATCTCCTAAAACCCTAGTTTTCTTTGATTTTCCAAAAACCCAAAACAATAAAGATGAGAAGTTTAAAGCCTAAAAAACTCTTTTTAAAACTTGTTTTAAACTCAGGAAAACTGGGAATTTTTCTCTTGTAAAAAACTTTGCCAAAAACCCAAAGAGATGGGGTTTATATAGGCCAAACCAGAAACTAGCTGTTAGAGCTGAGCTGGCAGCTCTGACAGGCAGCGGTCGACCGGCCGGTCGACCGCCAACGGTCTAAAATATGACCGTTGGGCAACCACGGTCGACCGGCCCGGTCGACCCAAACAAACAGAGAGCTCTGCTCTCAGCCCGGTCGACCGTCCGGTCGACCGTCCCAAAGACTCCAAACGTGCACAGATTTGTGCACGTCGGTCGACCGGCCCGGTCGACCGACTTCACCCAAGTCGACTAGGTCAGGTTGACTAGTCGACTGATTGAAGCCTGGAACAGAAATCTGGGTCAGAAAAATAGTGTAAAATATTTTTCTAAAAATCTTTTAACACTTCTAAAAATCACCAAAAATAGTTTTATCATTTTATATGGAAACACAAACTTGTGATAAAAATTTCAAGACATATATCAATCATATCAATTCATTCTTGAGTCTTGCAAATTTTATCAAAAACAAAACTTGTATTTTTATCAAACTTGATTTTTCATTACATGAATAAGATAGTCAAAATAAGTTTGTCTAGCAAGTTTAAAGCATGTATGTATATCTAGAACATATCAAATATACATAGAAATAAAGTAAACTTGTTTTGATCTACTATTCATGAAAACCAAATCCAAAACATAAAAACGTGTGTGTTGTGCACTTGAGCATATCAACTATACTAAGCTTTACAATATGGATCTAAAACACACTATCTAAACTATGGATACCTAAGTCTTCTTGATGATCTTCATCTTCAAGTTGACTTGCTCCAAAACTCCATCCATGGGCTAGGCAATGTGTGATCTTTAAGCTTTGGCCCTGGAATCATCATGAAAAGCTTCTAAATACCTTGTTAAAGCTAATCACCAACTAATATCTTGGTTAATGATCTGAAACTTAAACAACACAAGATTGTTAGTAAACATAACTACATGAGTTAATCATCATCAAAACTAGAGTGGAAGACCTTTGGGCCAACAGTTAGCTCCAAAACTTGACTTTGAATCCTTTATTGAAGCTAATTACCTACTAAGATTTTGAACAATATCTAAAAGTTATTAAACATAAGATCATTAGTAAACTAACCTTCATAAGTTAGTCATCATTAAACTAAGGTGAAAGGTCTCTGGGCTAATACTTATGCCTTATAAAAAAAAAAGAAAAAAAGAAGAAGTAATATATATATATATATATATATATATATATATATATATATATATATATATATATATATATATATATATATAAATTCTCTTATTACGCTGGGTATTTGTGCCTCATAAAGTATAAGTATTCGCGCGTAAATGTGCTCCATTATACAAATAAAAATCCTTAGTTTTGTGGCCTTATTTGTTCGAGTTCTTTAGTCCTAGGGGTGTTTTCTCACCCAGTGCCCTAAAATCATCCGGTTTGGGAATCACTGACCTATTGCTTGTTACATGAGTAAATTAGAAAGCATAATAAAACTAAGGGATACCACCAAAACAAATCTATAAAAATAAGGCATAAGACTTAGAGTTGAAAAATTCTTAGGCAAATATTCACGGTCACAAAAGATGCATATAATTTAGAGTAAAATAATAGACTAGATGAGAAATACACTTTGACTCCTAAACCTAGATTGATAACAAATTATTGAACAGAAACTAAGTCTAAAGATGAATAGTTTGGTGCTCCTATAACTTATAAATTGCTTAATTCTCACAAAAATACTTCAAATATTTTTTCTTCTTTTCAAAATGTATTTTCAAAAATACTAACAATTTATTTTTTTCTTTATGAATTTTGTGGGTGTAATCCACTGAAAACCCTCACAAGACAAAACTCGTCCTCTAGGGGTAACCCAGAGGTTTAACGGCTTGTTGTGCGTGCTAAGTGCAATCATGATTCCTAAAAAAGTGAGGTAGGTTAGTTTTATTTTTTTTATTTTGCTCGAGGACGAGTAAAAGATAAGTGTGAGGGTGTGATCGTACACGTATGTTGCATATTTAATATCACATGTGTCATATTCCTACATTTATTTTATAATAAAACTTTGCTATTTGATGTATTTTCATGTCTAGTAGCATGCAGGATAATTAAAAATGAAAAGAGAGAGATTGACAGATTTATCTAATTAAATCTAAAAATTTGAAAGAAAGGGGATCGATTCAAATCCAAAGGTCGTAGAAGCCATCTTATCTGAAAATTGAATATATTAGATAAGATAATATCACTAAAATTCAAAGAAAAAATGAATTAGAAGAAGACTTTATCAATTTTGCTGAGGATAAAGAGATAAATTGTCAAATCTAGAGTAGATATTAAAAATTCAAGAAGACAAAAGGATAGAGGATGAATCATTGGACCTCTGCTCTCAGATCCTGGCCCTACAGCCAGGATATTGTCGCAAAAATGCCGCTTTTGTTGCATTTTCATCATATTTTATTTGAATCCAGGGGAGAGCCAGCTCCTTTTATCTTCATACGCTCTCCTCCTGTTCCTTTTTCCTATAAATACTAGCTTTTTTAAAGAGAAATATACACCAGAGGGCTATAAAGGTTATGTTAGAGAGAAGTGTGTGTTGAGTTGTAATGCAGGATTGGAGAGTTTGTAACGATGATTTATGAATGAAATACAATATTTTTCAATTCAGATTGTGCACATTCTCAGTCTAAGAATTCTCTACTCTTTCTTTATAACTTCTGTGATTCAATTCTACTCTCTTAATTTCATGATTGTTTTATGCTTTAATTAATGATCTCATCTTCTCTTTATAGCTTCTAAAACCACTTCTCATCTTTTCAATAGTTTTTGGAGGAGGGAGACTTCAAGGTGAATTTGAAGGAGAAACACTTCAAGGTGACATCAGCAGCAGTGACCCAAAGCTCTGTGCACCAATCAGGGTTCCCAAATTTCTATATCTCTACTTTCTCTCACTTCTACTTTCAATTAATATGTCTCATATGTAAGTATTTCTATTACTTCATTTCATCGCCTCTAGTTCATCTTTTCATTTTCCTCTTGCTCAATTTCATTTCCTCATTTTTCTTATAGGTCAGTGATCCTCCTATCCTAATCCATATTCTAAAAGAAGACTCTAACTTTCACTAAAGAATTTCCTAGTTAGATTAAAAATTAGATTTAGATTTTTAAACAAAAATTTTAACAAATCTTTATGGATTCGACCTTGTTCTTGCCACTATAAAATTCTCCTAAAAAAGTTTTAAAGCAAGATTAGTTTTTGTGTTCATGGTTTAAGCAATGACAAAAATTTTACAACTTTCAAACTATGAACAAGGAGCAATCTAAGGGGTTTATTGTCACGCCCCGCTTCCCAAAATACGTAAAAACGAAGTCGCGACGAGAGTCGGCGACGTTTATACGCGAGGAGAATGGCCCACTTATATACGCTAAGCCCAGAGTAACCTGAACAAATTATATAATTACTATGATGAAACATTATCACTGCAACAGTACATAAAAATGTTCACACATGGTAATAATGAAAAAGAGAATAGAATAAGTATTGAGTCTAATGCACAGAACAAAGGAAACAATAGGAATAAAAAGAAGCAAGAAAATACTGAGAAAGGACGATCAAGTAAGATAACACCAGCTCCTCATAAGACATGTGAACCTCTCCAAATACCTGATCAGCAAGATAGAATATACATGGAATGTGCAAATCTAGGGAGTCAGAACTCCCAATCAGTGTGTAAAATAAAGAAGAAGGTGCAAGTGAATATAACATGTGAGCATAATGATTAAACTATAAAAATATAACAGATAAGAAATGGTGTACATAACATTAATGAACAGTAATGACAGTCTACACCAGAGCTATATGTACAATCAGGTTATGAATACAATCAGGTGTCTATCATATCATGCATGTATCAGATATCATATCAAATGTACAAACATGACAAGAGAACACAATCAGTCATATGCAATTAAATAATTTATCATTATTAATTATATCAGCGAATACCAACTGTCACGTGCAGTAAACACACTCATTCTATGACTACCACACTTGTCAATTGAAGTTCTATGTTATTGAAACTGATAGGAAGAGATATTGTTCATACTTTAGGTGGGTCCTGTATATATCTAAGACCACGACCCAGACTCCTGGCGTTGAACCAGGACGTACCGCCAGATACTATAGTAAAAGTATAACAGTAACAGTACATGTGTCAGTCATCCCTGGAAACCCTGAAGTGAAACCCTATCTCGGCTGCGCAACTTGTATCCTAGGTCCACCCAAAATACAGACGCTATTCCTCCATCAATTTTTCAATTCTAGTGTAAGTTATCTTTTTATATTATTATTTAATTCAGTTATAACAATCAATATCCATGTTATTTCAATTACTGGGACGATACTGTCACGCCCCGCTTCCCAAAATACACAAACTTGGGTACGTGACAAAAGTCGGCGACGTATTTTCAATTAAAATACGCTAAGCCTCAGTGTATTAAATCAAAACATAAAGTTCACAATTTATTTCAGCATTTAAAAGCAAGTACAATAATGTCTTGAAAGTTCACTTATTATAGACATAACGAGTATAAAAGCTAAAATACTAAAAGTCCTCGCGAACTGAACTGCGAATGGTCTACTAGAGATCTGCAATGCGCTCAAAGTAATCCTGTTCCTGCAATGTTCTCAGATCTGGATCTGAGCATAGCAAACTCAGCGTCGTCAATAAGCGATCTAGTGAGTGGTAAAATAAAAAGGGAAGATGCACATGCATGTAATGTATAAGCATATGGAAAGAAAATATACATGATAAGAGTATAATAACATGCCAACAATAAATAAATAGTAACTAAGCCAGTCAGTGATATAATCAAGGGTACCTTAGGTCATGAGTATGATCAATGTCTATAACAACATGCAAGTCAGATGTCAAGTTCAGTTTATAATATCAATGTAAGAATTCATTTTTCATTATTAATTATATCAGCGAACACCAATTGCCACATGTAATAGATGCATCCCATACTATGCCTATTACACGTGCCAATCGAGGTCTTCAGTTATTGAAACTGATCGGTTGGAGACATTGTCTGTATTTTAGGTGGGTTCCGTGCATACCCGGGACCACAACCCAGACTCCTGGCGCTGAACCAGGACCTACCGCAAGGTAGTCAGGAACATGTATAACAGGAACGTGTACATGTATAACATGTATAACAGGAACAGGAAACAGGACGGGGTGCCAGTCACCCCACGGGAACCCTGCAGTGGAACCCTCTTTCGGCTGCGCAACCTAAATCCTAGGTCCACCCAAAATACAGACGCTGTCTCCTCCATCAATCTCCCCAATCCCAGTGTAAGTTATTTAATTTAGTTGTCAAGATTATTAATGTACATGTTACCTAAATCTACTGGGATAACTCGGTAATGATGACGGTAACAACATAGCAGTGAAATCGTGATACATGTATAACAGGATATATATGTCAGTGAACATGATAAACAGGATGAGATTGTTACCGTCTAACAATATTTTTCCCAGTAGTTAGATAACATGAACGTGATGGTCATAAATGTCATTCAGGTGGGTCTTAGTGGTAAAATCCTAACCGATGTCATGTAACGATCTTGAAGGTTCATTATTAATAACGAATGTACTTAATTGCATACCGGAATACATAAATATGCTACAAATAATGCATGTTGGTAATTCATGAAATTATAAGATTTCTAAGTACTAGCACATTAGTTTAAACAACATAATTAGATAACTAGATAAAATCCTTCATCACAAGAATTCTTGTTAGCTGAAGGAGGAAAAAGCACTCACCTAAGGTAGATCTTGATCTAAAGCACTGAAAATCCTAGAATCCCAGAAAATCTACACAAATTATTTCAATAGAAATAGTTAGGATCTTTTATTTATTTAATCTTGATTAATTTGCTTAAGATTGGGGATATGATCTTTTAAATTACATGAAATTAATAAGTTTAATTTATCAAATTTTAAATTCTCATTTGTTGGTTTTTTTTTAAACTTTTTAACATTAAATTTCTTAATGGCTTTCGAATTTACCTTTAACAAAACTGACTTTAAGGGGGGTAATTAGATTTAATTTATGTTCTTATTCTTCTAAAAATTTTATCATGAAAAGTAGAAGTAGTGTAGATTGTTGTTTATATTTTTTCTCTATTTTTCTGATATTTTTAACTAATTATTTTAATTATTTTTCTGCAGGTTAATAAGTCAGAAATTTTCTGTTGGGTCGCGTTTTGTTGTGCTGGTGTGGATCCAAAAGATACAACCCACGCAAAATTGGGCTGGAAACAGCCTGTGGGCCTCTTCCAAATAAAAGAAAACTTTTTTTTTTGATTGGAAACTGTTGCCCAGCCCAGCCAGACCCGGGCCAGGCCAGCCCAGGCCAGGCCGGGTCGGGTTCGGCCTGTTTAAAATTTGTTTTTTTTTTTAATAGGCCCAACTCGGGCCTGCCAGGCCCGGGCTAGGCCAGGCCTGGCCATCCTGGGCCAGCCAGGCCGGCCAGGCCCTGCACAGCAGGGCACAGCCTTGTTGTGCAGCGCCTGCTCTCGGCCAAGCCGAAAACAGTGCATCATTTTTATTTTTTATTTTTTGAATTTTAATTTCTAAATTGTAGGAATTTTAAAAAGGGGGTGTGTAAAATTTAGATATATATTTTAATTGGATTTTGAATTAGTTTTCATGTATTGATAGATTAGCCCATGTGTCTAATTTAGATCCTTGAAATTAAGTTCTAAAAATTTTCTTTTTGTTTTCTAAAATATTTCTATTAGAGAATGATATATTACTTTTATATAAGTTTTATTTAGATAAAGGTGAAGTTTTTTTGATGATGAAGAAATTCTTGAAAAGGGTAGATCTAAGCATGGTACTCCAATTTAATTATAATTTTTTTTATTTCATACAAATTTTATCCTATTTATTATTATTGGATGGATTTTCAGTTTCATAAAAAAAGGATTTTTAAATTATGAAGTGTTATCAAATTCTAATTCATATAAATTGATTTAAATTTAGGGGAGATCTAAGTTTCATAACAAATAGAATCTTAATCATGCTATTTTAACTAAATATTTGAATTCATAAAAATTAAATTTTTTACTTATTTGAGTTGTTCCTCCTTACTTTCTCCTCAACCCTTGTATCTCGAAATCCCTCTTTTCTTCACGATCAGTTTGAGGAGAAAAAAAAAACGAAAGTGGGGAGAGTTGGACTAGGGTTTCTCTTGAGGTAGAAGCGAAAAAAAAAGGTTTAGGTCTTATATAGGTTATAAGAGATTTTTAGGAACCTGAATTCCAATTAGGTTAGATTACTTAATTTAGCAATTTAGATAAGAAAGAAAGGTTGCAGAAAAATCTCAAAGAGATTTAATTTAAGTTTGAAATTATAGATTGTCTAGCTTATTAGATTCAAATTTAATTTCGAGTGTTCTTAGATTACACGCCAATGTGGCATAATGGTTAACTCTCTCCTCTCCCTTGTTGGGGACCTGAGTTCAATCCCCAGTGTTAGCATATATGTAGGCCTGTCAATGGGTCGGGTCCAGACCCGGACCCGATCCAGACCCGACCCGATTAAGCGGGTATGGAAAGGGTTACTCTGGACCCATACCCGTTTACCCGTATACCCGTATACCCGAGTATTAAATGGGATGTGTTTGATTTTACTTGAACAAGACCCGTTTACCCATTTACCCATTTCAAAACATAAATATAAATAATATTAATAGAATTAAAACCCTCTCAAGACTCTATCAGTAAATGATCCCTTTGTGCTTTAAATGTTGAATATTGTTGGTTGATTAGTGGGTGATTCTATTGTTGTGTTTTTTCAAATAAATTTGGGGGCCTTGCTTTAAATTTTTTTCTTTATTAGAGTCTTTCATTGAAAATTTTCCCTCCACCTCTTCCACCTGGTTGATATTTCATCTTTTATTGATATTAAAACATGTTTTTTTCTCTTTACAAAGAATTTTTTCCTTCTCTTCATGTGTTTTTGTTACTGTATTTGTTTATGTTTTTTTTGGTTATGGGTCTGGGTAAACGGGTTTGGACCCGCGGGTACAGCGGGTCCGGGTATGAAAACCCACCTTCTGGACCCGCAGGTAAACGGGACGGGTATGGTACCCTCTTGGGTAAACGGGTCCGGGTATGGTACCATCTGTACCGCCCCGAACCCGACCCATTGACAGGCCTACATATAAGTTACCCTTTTTATATATATTATTATTTTTATTTTTATTTTTGGTAAAAACTCACATAGTGTATTACAATCTACCCACCTAATAAAAAAATTCGTCCTCGAAATTTAAATTCAGGGGGAAAGAAATATATACCTAATCATCACGGAAAAGGTGGGGATAGCTATCGCGGATGACATCTTCCCGCTCCCATGTTGCTTCTCCTGGAGGTCGATTGCTCCATGATACTAGAACAAGTGGAATGGTCTGCTTCTTCAATTCCTTGATGGTTCGGTCTAGAATCACCATAGGCCTCTCAGTGTAGGATAGGTCCGACCGAAGTTCCAACTCAGAATGATCCACCACATGACTGTCATCTCGAATATACCTCCTCAGCTGAGAAACATGGAAGACATCATGCACGCCATCTAAAGATGGGGGCAATGCTAGCCTATAAGCCACCGTTCCCACTCGCTCCAAAATCTCAAAAGGTCCTATAAACCTGGGACTCAGCTTCCCTCTGTTGCCGAACCTGATTACTCCCCTCGTTGGTGATATCTTTAAGAATACTTTATCTCCAATCTCAAACTCCAGTGGCTTTCTGTCCAAATCTGCCCATTTCTTTTGTCTATCCTGAGCTGCCTTGAGGCGCTCTCAGATAATCTTAACTTTCTTCACTGTCTGAGTTATAATCTCCGATCCCAGTAATCTCCGGTTACCAATATCGTCCCAGCACAAAGGAGATCTGCATTTTCTTCCATACAAAGCTTCAAAAAGCGCCATCTTGATACTAGCCTGGTAGCTATTGTTATAAGCAAACTCTGCCAAATGCAGATGGTCTTCCCAAGACCCCTTGAAGTCTAGCATGCAAGCCCTCAACATGTCTTCGAGAATCTGTATCATCCGCTCTGATTGCCCATCAGTCTACGGATGGTATACTGTGCTAAACTTCAAGTGTGTCCCCAAACTTTCCTGAAGACTCCTCCAAAAGTGGGACAGGAACCTAGTGTCTCTGTCGGATACTATGCTAACTGGCAAGCCATGGAGTCTCACTACCTCCTGCATGTACTTCTCCGCTAACAACTCGGTAGACTGACCCAGTCTGAAAGGAATGAAGTGTGCTGATTTCGTGAGACATCCACTATGACCCACACTGCATTATTTCCCTCCTGGCTGCGAGGTAAGGCAGTGACGAAGTCCATAGTAATATGCTCCCACTTCCATTCCGGAATCGGTAGAGGTTGAAGTAGTCTAGCTGTCCTCTGATGTTCAGCCTTCACTTGTTGACACACCAAACACTTCGCCACATACCGAGCAATCTCCCTTTTCATTCCATGCCACCAGAACCGCTGCTTCAGGTCTTGGTACATCTTCGTCCCCTTAGATGTATGGAATAAGCCGAGCTATGGGCTTCAGCTAACACTTCTTGCCGAATCTCTCCCTTCGGCACAAAAATTCTGTTGCCAAAACGGAGCGTTCCATCCACATAGATTTGCATGTCTGACCTAAATTCAGCTTTCACTTGCTCCCTGAATTCTTGCAACTTGGGGTCTCTGCCTTGTGCTTCCCTGATCTTCTCTAATAAGGTTGGTTGAATCTGTATAACCATCAATTTCCCAGGAGATATTGCTCTTCGTATCACCATCAGGTCCATCTGTCTCATCTCCTCGAATAATTCCTTCTGTTGAGTGATCTGCATTGCCATAGAAGCTTCCGGCTTTCTACTCAATGCATCAGATACTACATTGATCTTTCCAGGGTGATATTGTAGATCTATATCATAGTCAGCCCTAACTCTAACCATCTTCTTTGCCTCATGTTTAGCTCCTTTTGAGTGAAGATATACTTCAAACTCTTGTGATCAGTGTATATCAACACTTGATCTCCCAACAGATAGTGCCTCCAAATCTTTAAGGCAAAAATGACTGCTGCAAGTTCTAGATCATGTGTAGGATAATTCTTCTCATGACGCTTAAGCTGTCTGGACGCATAAGCTATCACATGACCATGCAGCATTAGCACACACCCCAAACCTCGCCCTGACGTGTCACTGTATATGACCATACCTCCAGTCCTATCGGGCATCTTCAAGACTGGGGCCGTGATCAATCTGTTCTTCAACTCTTCAAAAGCAGTAGCACACTCCGCAGTCCATACATACTTTACTCTCTTCTGAGTAAGCTTGGTTAGAGGCCCTGCAATCTTTGAGAAATCCTGCACAAACCTATGATAATATCCAGCCAGTCCTAGAAAACTTTTGATTTCTGTCGCCGACTTTGGGACGGGCCAATCCTTCACTATCTGAACCTTACTGGGATCCACCGTGATACCTTCACCTGAAATAATAGGACTAGAAAAGCTACACTCTTCAGCCAGAACTCACATTTGCTCAGTTTGGCGTAAAGCTTTTCCCGTCGAAGGGTCTGCAACACAATCCTCAAGTGCTCTGCATGTTCTTCTTCATCCTTAGAATAAATCAGGATATCATCTATGAATATTACTATAAATTTATCCAAAAATGAAGAGAATACTCGATTCATCAAGTCCATAAAAATTGCTGGGGCATTGGTCACTCCAAATGGCATGACTAGGAACTCGTAATGACCATAACGAGTCCTAAAAGCCGTTTTCGGAATGTCCTCCTTCTTCACCTTCAGTTGTTGATATCCGGAACGAAGGTCCAACTTTGAGAACACCTTTGCTCCACAAAGTTGATCGAATAGGTCATCAATCCTGGGTAAAGGATATTTGTTCTTGATGGTGACCTTGTTCAATTCGCAATAGTCAATGCACATCCTCCTGCTGCCATCCTTCTTCTTCACCAACAACACCGGAGCTCCCCAAGGTGAAACACTAGGTCTGATAAATCCTTTATCTGAGTATTCTTGTAACTGTTTCTTCAGCTCTGCAAGCTCCACGGGTGCCATCCGATACGGTGCCTTAGAGATTGGGGCCGTACCGGGAATGACATCTATAGAAAATTCTAGGACTCGATCTGGCAGCAATCCGAGTAGGTCGTCTGGGAATACATCTAAAAATTCTTCCACCACTGGCTTCGGCATCTCCTCGGCTTCTGTGATGACGCAATCTCCTTGATGCTTCTGTCTGGATGCTCTAGATTCCCCAACAAACTGAAACTCTGGTTGATGCGGAATTCGGATATTACACTCTTATTCCGACAATCAATTACCGCATGATACTTGCTAAGCCATGTCATGCCCAAGATCACATCGTATCTACTAGTGTTTATCATAAACATGTCTGCACTAAACTCCCTTCCACAAATCACTACAGGACAAGATTTGCATAATCTACTAGTGGTTATAATCCCATTTCCCGTACTAATCTCCCATGGAGTATCCATATCATAACAGGGTATAGAATGCTTCGTTACGAAACTAGTAGATATATATCAATGTGAAGCACCAAAATCAAATAGTGATATGACTGGAACTGAATAAACCAGAATGGTACCTGCCACCACCTCCTCTGATGCCTCTGCCACTTCTGCAGTCAGATTGAAAGCCTGGCCTCTCCCACGACCTGCTCCTGCCCTCCCCTGGGACTGTCTGTACATCTGTCATCGTGGAGGCAATGGAACTCCTCTACCTGCAGGTACTGGATTCCTCTTTGCTGCTTCTGATGCTGGAGCAACGGGCACGATGCTCCTCTGCCCCTTGGACGGACAGTTCACTAGCTGATGATCTCTAGCTCCACAAGCCAAGCATAGTCTGTTCACCCTTCTGCACTCCCCTCGATGATGCCCCGGCAGCTGACAAAATCCGCAAACAATTGTCCGCGGAGAAGAAGTAAACTGTTGCATGTTATGTGGAGCCCTACCGAATCTGGATGTAGGTCCCTTAATCACCTGGTCAAAGGGTCGCTTCAGCGGCCTAGCCTACACCTTGCTCTTATTCTCCTTCTCTACCACATGCTCCAAGCTACGGGCAGCACTGAGAACCTGAGAGTAAGTCCTCAGCAGCTGTGTGACCAAGAACTTCTGAATGTCCAACCGCAGACCTTGTTGGAATCGGTTAGCCCAATCTTCCTCCTCTGCCACCATGTATGGAGTGAACCGGCTCAACCTTAGGAATTCCGCAGCGTACTCATCAATGCTTCGAATCCCCTGTTACAGGTTGATGAACTGTTGTTCCATTTCCCTTCGAGATGTTTTGGGAAAGAACCTCTCATAAAAGCTGTCCATGAATTGTTCCCATGCGATTGGTGGTTCCAACCGCTCTTCCTCTGCAAGCCACCACGTTCGAGCCACGTCTGTCAGCTGAACCTTGACTACCTCGACTTGCTCGTCCTTGGGAACACGAGCTGTAGTTAAGAGATTGGTCATATCAACCAACCACTGTTCCGCATCCAACGGCTTCTCAGTACCGGCAAAGGTGGCCGGCTGCAACCTTCTGAAGTCGGAGATGGTCCCGGGTTTTGGTTCCCGAGGTGTTGTTGACCTCTCTATGGCCGCCGTGGTCGTCTGTTGAGCTCCAACAATCCGTCTCGAAGGAGTGCTGTTTGTTCCTGTTGAGACTCCATCATACCACGGAGCACTCCCATCAAATCAGTGGCCTCATTACGAGCAACAATACGGGAGGAGGGAGGTCGTTGGGCCATTGCTCTGGAAAACAAAATAAAATTTAGGACAATATATGGGTAGGCTTCAAATACACCATAAACATTATTGTACTTGTAGCTGGAGTGTATGATTTTTAACATTGTCGGTAAGGGCTTGGCTATTAACTTAATTATACACCCTAAATACAATCTGGCTCTGATACCAAGAAAATCCTGTCACGCCCCGCTTCCCAAAATACACAAACTTGGTTATGTGACAAAAGTCGGTGACGTATTTTTAATTAAAATACGCTAAGCCTCAGTGTATTAAATCAAAACATAAAGTTCACAATTTATTCCAGCATTTAAAAGCAAGTACAATAATGTCTTGAAAGTTCACTTATTATAGACATAACGAGCATAAAAGCTAAAATACTAAAAGTCCTCACGAACTGAACTTCGAATGGTCTACTGGAGATCTGCAATGCTCTCAAAGTACTCTTGCTCCTGCAATGTTCTCAGATCTGGATGAGCATAGGAAACTCAGGGTCGTCAATAAGCGACCTAGTGAGTAGTAAAATAAAAAGGGAAGATGCACATGCATGTAATGTATAAGCATATGGAAAGAAAATATACAAGATAAGAGTATAATAACATGCCAACAATAAATAAATAGTAACTAAGCCAGTCAGTGATATAATCAAGGGTACCTTAGGTCATGAGTATGATCAATGTCTATAACAACATGCAAGTCAGATGACAAGTTCAGTTTATAATATCAATGTAAGAATTCATTTTTCATTATTAATTATGTCAGCGAACACCAATTGTCACATGTAATAGACGCATCCATACTACGCCTATTACACGTGTCAATCGAGGTCCTCAGTTATTGAAACTGATCGGTTGGAGACATTGTCTGTGTTTTAGGTAGGTCGCGTGCATACCCGGGACCACGGCCCAGACTCCTGGCGCTGAACCAGGACCTACCGCAAGGTAATCAGGAACATGTATAACAGGAACGTGTACATGTATAACATGCATAAAAGGAACAGGAAACAGGACGGGGTGCCAGTCACCCCACGGGAACCCTACAGTGGAACCCTCTTTCGGCTGCGTAACCTAAACCCTAGGTCCACCCAAAATATAGACACTGTCTCCTCCATCAATCTTCCCAATCCCAGTGTAAGTTATTTAATTTAGTTGTCAAGATTATTAATGTACATGTTACCTAAATCTACTGGGATAACTCGGTAATGATGACTGTAACAACATAGCAATGAAATCGTGATACATGTATAACAGGATATATATGTCGGTGAACATGATAAACATGATGAGATTGTTACCGTCTAACAATATTTTTTCCAGTAATTAGATAACATGAACGTGATGGTCATAAGTGTCATTCAGGTGGGTCTTAGTGGTAAAATCCTAACCGATGTCATGTAACGATCTTGAAGGTTCATTATCAATAACGAATGTACTTAATTGCATACCGGAATACATAAATATGCTACAAATAATGCATGTAGGTAATTCATGAAATTATAAGATTTCTAAGTACTAGCACATTAGTTTAAACAACATAATTAGATTACTAGATAAAATCAGCTGAAGGAGGAAAAAGCACTCACCTGAGGTAGATCTTGATCCAAAGCACTGAAAATCCTAGAATCCCAGAAAACCTACACAAATTATTTCAATAGAAATAGTTAGGATCTTTTATTTATTTAATCTTGATTAATTTGCTTAAGATTGGGGCTATGATCTTTTAAATTACATGAAATTAATAAGTTTAATTTATCAAATTTTAAATTCTCATTTGTTGGTTTTTTTTTAAAACTTTTTAACATTAAATTTCTTAACGGCTTTCGAATTTACCTTTTAACAGAACTAACTTTAAGGGGGTAATTTGATTTAATTTATGTTCTTATTCTTCTGAAAATTTTATCATGAAAAGTAGAAGTAGTGTAGATTGTTGTTTATATTTTTTCTCTATTTTTTGATATTTTTAACTAATTATTTTAATTATTTTTCTGCAGGTTAATAAGTCTGAAATTTTTTGTTGGGTCAGGTTTTGTTGTGCGGGTGTGGATCCAAAAGATACAACCCGTGCAAAATTGGGCTAGAAACAGGCTGTGGGCCTCTGCCAAATAAAAGAAAACTTTTTTTTGATTGGAAACTGTTGCCAAGCCCGGCCAGACCCGGGCCAGGCCAGCCCAGGCCAGGCCGGGTCTGGTCCGGCCTGTTTAAAATTTGTTTTTTTTAATAGGCCCAACCCGGGCCTGCTAGGCCCGGGCTAAGCCAGGCCTGGCCATCCTGGGCCAGCCAGGCCGGCCAGGCCCTACACAACAGGGCACAGCCCTGCTGTGCAGCGCCTGCTCTCGGCCAAGCCTAGAGTAGTGCAGCATTTTTATTTTTATTTTTTTTGAATTTTAATTTCTAAATTGTAGGAATTTTAAAAAGGGGGTGTGTAAAATTTAGATATATATTTTAATTGGATTTTGAATTAGTTTTCATGTATTGATAGATTAGCCCATGTGTCTAATTTAGATCCTTGAAATTAAGTTCTAAAAATTTTCTTTTTGTTTTCTAAAATATTCTATTAGAGAATGATATATTACTTTTGTATAAGTTTTATTTAGATAAAGGTGAAGTTGTTTTGATGATGAAGAAATTCTTGAAAAGGGTAGATCTAAGCATGGTACTCCAATTTAATTATAATTTTTTTATTTCATACAAATTTTATCCTATTTATTATTATTGGATGGATTTTCAGTTTCATAAAAAAAGGATTTTTAAATTATGATATGTTATCAAATTCTAATTCATATAAATTGATTTAAATTTGGGGGAGATCTAAGTTTCATAACAAAATAGAATCTTAATCATTTTATTTTAATTAAATATTTGGATTCATAAAAATTAAATTTTTTACTTGTTTGAGTTGTTCCTCCTTACTTTCTCCTCAACCCTTGTATCTCGAAATCCCTCTTTTCTTCACGATCAGTTTGAGGAGAAAAAAAAAAGTGAAAGTGGGGAGAGTTGGACTAGGGTTTCTCTTGAGGTAGAAGAGAAAAAAAAGGTTTAGGTCTTATATAGGTAATAAGAGATTTTTAGGAACTTGAATTCCAATTAGGTTAGATTACTTAATTTAGCAATTTAGATAAGAAATGAAGGTTGCAGAAAAATCTCAAAGAGATTTGATTTAAGTTTGAAATTATAGATTGTCTAGCTTATTAAATTCAAATTTAATTTCGAGTGTTCTTAAATTACACGCCAATGTGGCATAATGGTTAACTCTCTCCTCTCCCTTGTTGGGGACCTGAGTTTAATCCCCAATGTTAGCATATAAGTTACCCTTTTTATATATATTATTATTTTTATTTTTATTTGTGGTAAAAACTCACATAGTGTATTGCAGATACGGTGACAGTAACAATGTCAACAGTGTCAATAATAACAATGGGAACTATTCACTATGTAAACAATAAAATAATAGAACAATATATGTGTTATAGTCTGATAATATTTTTTCAGTAAATTTAGTAACATGAAATACGCTAATGACTCTGAACACTGATTCCTTACTATACAATCCCTCCTAGAATCAATCAAAATCTCATCCATCGGTACTAAGAGTGAATTTGTAACGGATCCATCAACTCATAGTCTTAATAACAATTACTATGAATATCAAACATTGAATCCAAGTCAAGGTTTCTGGTACGGTAACCACCACCTCAATAAATTAATAATCAGTTATCTCAATCTAGTTGATCTACTCCAGTCCTATATATTACCAGTAGATCCATCTTATAGTCACTAATATATCTGAGTTCCAACATAAACAGTCAGCTACACCTAATCATATCCTCACTATCGAATAACATTAAGATCATCGATCAAGATCATCACACACTCTTACTTCTATCAAGGTTAATCATAACATCCAACATAATGAATATACATCTTAAGTCAACTCCAACTCTAACTAAGTCAATATATAAATCCAAGCATCAAGGAAAATCAGTCTTCTAGTAAAGTAGCATCCTATTTTATTAGTCTTCTATATTCAAAAGGATAATCACCAAATAATTGCCTCATAAATACTTCACATGAAATATACTACTTATCCACAAACATGAACTAGGCTAATCACCAGGTCCAGTCAAGTCACAATCTAAGTTATACCACAACCAATCATAAATGGTAAACAATCTACATATGAAATAATAGGACAAGAATATCTCAGTGATAAAATAACGAAATCTATAAGTATATAAATATCAGGATACATCTGATCCACTATCTATAGTCTATCTAAACTCTCCCTCAATATGATAATACAAGTCTAGTAATCTACTACACATGTTTATGATTTACCATTCCACTAATTTGTTCTGTCCCAACCACAAGCCAAGCTTACTCCAATTAAATCCATTAGTAGGTCCATGTATCAACTGCTGAATAAATAACTCCAAATATCAATTCGATAATATATCGATTACCTTATAGTCTCAAAAACTTTTACTCTGGTATAAATATCATCAAAGTGAGCATGATCATGAACAATAATTTACATGTATAGGCAATATCTTAACGTGGTTATAAATTAAACAGAAATGCAATCTAATGAAGGCAGATAAAACATTCACTGATATCAATAAATAGCAATAATGCAAAGTAAACACTCACATAAAATAATGCGATTTTGGGTCCGAATCACCACCTTGTCTTCACTGCACAAACTGGTTCAGATCTCCGAATCATCTCATGTGTCGATCTTGAAATCCCTGTTTATCAGGTGCACAATGAACACAACTCTTGATCTCTGTTACTGGGTTCAGATCGCACGATCAGATCTGAATTAATGCAACACGCAATCACACACGCACACACATGCGTTCACTCACATAAATACACACATATAGTACACACGCATACACCCAAGTACGCATAAGACATATACCAACACACACCAACATACTCAGTCCACACACAGATGTACACAACCACATATATTTACAACTAACATATTATACAGATGAAGTGAGAGAGAAAGATCAACACATCCTCATATAAATACAAAGAGAGAAACATGCAGTGAGAGGGAAATGCGAGTGGAAGGAAGGGACTCATGCATCAGGGGAAGGAAATACGGAAGAGAGCTCGGCCATGGAGGGGATGCCTGCGGCTACGAAGGAGCTCACAAAGGATGACAGTGGCTCGCCGGAGGATGACAACAAGGATGGGGTAATCTTGGTGGTATTGTGATGGATCCGGCGGCACTCGGGGGAGGCCGTGGAGGTTGCACTCAACCAGTAGAGAGGAGATGGCTTGCGTGGGGACCTGCTGCATGGTAACAACCAAGGAGGTCGAAGGGGGTCCCAGCGGAGAATATCGCAGGAGATGGAGGGGTGTGTGGCATGCAGTCTGAAGGCGGCGGAGCTCGCCGGCTCCGACAGATGCGTGGCTTACTAGAGGGGGGGTAGCCATGGAAGGCTTTTGCCAGAGATAGGGATGCAGTGATAGAGGCTCAGTCGTAGGTGGGGTTGGCTCGGCCTGTGTAGGGGAGAGGATGTGCAGGTGGCAGGGCGGTATGTTAGCACCACTCGTTGGAGAAGAGGGAGGCTGATGTGTGTTGATGGTGGGCTCGGCTATGGGGTGATGCATGGTAGAGGGCTCAGGTGGTGTTCTCAGTTGGAGGGAGAGAATGGAGAGGAAGAAGTTAGGATTATATGGGGAGTGGGTTGGGTTTAGGAATAGATCTGTTAGAATTTGATTTAATAGTTAGGATTTTAATTTAATTGTTAGGATTATATTGGGTTGGGATACTGGGTAATAGGTCTGGGTATGAAAGGAATGAAATGAAAGGGGAAGAGAAATGGCTTGATAATAATACACATGCAAAAATACAAATAATGGTAAAATAATAACAACAACAACAACAACTGCACCTTATTAATAATCTCAAATAAATAAGTAATAATAATAGATATTAATAATAATTCATAGTATAACTCATAAGATAAGAAATAATATTCAATATAAAATATACATAGATACTTTAAAAATGCCATTACTTATTATTTACAAGGTATCATAGAATAGAGATATTACATTTGCCATGAGCAAGTTAGACGATAGGGAAGAGCACCCATGATAAGATTTCGTCATGCAGAGAAGATGAAACTACGCACTTCTTCAATCAGACTGATATGAAGCCGACAAGGAGAGCTTTTTTGGACATGGAATTTTTCGCCTGGCAGTTAAAGCTCTTGAACCTGTCGCCTTTTTCATAGATGCTGTTATCCTCATCTAGGATGACATTCTCATGTCCACTGGATATCATCTTCCAGCTGATATCAGCATCTGATATCGGGAATTGAACTTTTCCGGAGCATCATCCAGAATAAAGAATAGATAATCCGCCCAAACCATCATCCCGTTCGCATTCCCTTGAGCATTGTGGACATCTATGTATATATAGAAGTGACACATCAATTCTTGATATATCTCAAACATCTCCGGGTCATCCTTCTCCATTTGCTCCAACTCCATTATGCAAGAGAAATACTCCTCGTATGGCATCGAACCCATTGGGAGATTGTATATTTCTCACATTTCATGCAGCACCAATCCTAATTCACCGACGGGGTGAAGAAGGTCCCCGAAGCTGGACAGTACAGCTTGAAGATAGCGAAGAAATTGGGCACACTGATCTCCATCTCATGACAAGTTGCCCTGACTGCCTCGTGGAGTCCTAACCTCATCAGATCCGCTTCAAAATACTTCAAGACATTCAGTGTTAAATCTCTCCACTATAACTTTCTAAGTAGGATGTACCCAGCCGGGAGCCCAGAAATCCCTCATCATGTAGTTGCCTTGAACCTTGACGAACTGATTAAGGAATGTTTGGGCCATCATCGAGTTTTCTCCAACAGGGAGGTCTTGTCCTATTCTCCCAGAGTGTATACCAAGTGCAGCTCTGTGTGACCCACAATGATTATAGCCATTGAGCGTCAAAATCCCAATATGTACTGAATCAGTGGACTGGGTCACCGACCATCTCATCTTCCACGATGTCGTTACTGATTGGAAGAACGAGAGAGGGAAATGCCACTTGCTTGATGAAAGATAATATTTCTCGCCTTTGATGGTGAAAATCCATGTGAGAAGTTGTTGGTCAATATCAGAGCTGCATCCCCAAACATGAAATCTAGCTTCCTGTTAACTATCCGGTTATGATCTTCAATCAGAGCGGTGGTCAAGATGCTTCTAGTAACATGCTCATCGGTTGTAAGAAGTAGAGCGTCTCTTTCTGGTGAACTCCTGTCACTAAAAAGTGAAGCCTGATCTTGGAACTAGAAATGTATACTCCCATCCGTCCCTCTGACATACCCAAACAAGCTATTTAATGGCCCATGTGCATAATGGACTACAAAGAAGCAAAGGCAAGCATGTTAGCACTCG
Organism: Agave tequilana; assembly: GCA_038442645.1. Lineage (NCBI taxonomy): Eukaryota > Viridiplantae > Streptophyta > Magnoliopsida > Asparagales > Asparagaceae > Agave > Agave tequilana. The sequence goes on from JAVJIF010003046.1 coordinate 61,452, forward strand.
AGAAAAATAAACATGTATAAGCCTTTAACTATGCTTAACAGAGTTAGTCTAGCCTTAAAAGGCTAAACCATAGCCTCTCCTATATGGCAAAGTTAGCCTAGCTTTAACAGGCTAAGACATAACCTCGCCTATATGGCAAAACTAGCCCAGCTTGAAAAAGGCAGGGCTAGCCTCGCACCAAAAGGACAAGGCCAGCCTCACCCCAAAAGGCCAAGGCATAGCCTCGCCTAAAAATTGATTTCGCCCAATTAAGCGAGTCTTAGCTTCACCAAGAAGCTTGAAAGACAGCTTCGCTTGGAAGATTGAAGAGAAAAATCTTTGGTTTCCAATTTCGCCTATGCGAAGATTAATGGAAATTCAATCCCTAAAATAGCTTCTAGAGCTAAAATTGAGGGAGATAGACTCCCTAAGATTACCAATTTTTAGGTAAGTCTCTAAAAGGCCGTGACTCACCAGCTATACGCCACGTGATGACTGGAGGAACAGTTTCCACTGCCTCAGAGGTTTCGACCTCCTTGCCTGGACAATGAGAGGATGCCATGAAATCTTGTACTGAAGAGATGTGGAGGGTGAAAAACCCTAGTGTCTATTTCAAATACTAAGAAGAGGGAAATAAATTTTCCTAATTTCGCTTGCAGCTAAAAACAGAAAATGATTTCTTTAAAAAGGACTGTAAGTCCTACTTAAAGGCCCCACAACCTAACATCGCTGCTGCCGTTTCAGATCCTGAAGCATAGGCGAGTTTAAAGCACTCGAGTGATGCTTCATCTCAGAAAAAAGGAGCAACCACTTCAAGTGCTAGGCGAGGCTTAGCGCTGTGCGAGGCTAAGCACTAGGCGAGGCTAAGCACAGGCAAAGCTAAAAACTAAGCGAAGCTAACAATATAACTTCGCTTGTAGCCCAGAAAAAGTTCCAGCGGCGAGGCTATTCAGCCATGAGGTGAAGCTAGAGTCCAACTAGCTTCGCCTACCATAATCTCACCATGAAAGAAAGCTAATTTTGTAGCCTTTTCTTCAAACAAATCGAAGCAATTCAAAATAATTTGAAATTCGAACCATTCCATTGCAGATTTACAAAAATTTTGAAGAAGGTTTTGTTAACACTCTGAAAAGATAAATTCTCAGACAGTACTTTAACCCGTCCAAATAATGTCTAAACTTGTTGACATTTACAAAAGACGAGTCACAGACAAGCTGATGACCAGGTTCTGCCCATCCTCAAGGGACAAAGTAATGACTTGAACCTTATCGATTCAGAAAAGCAGACAGCAAGCCAAGTATTACTTTTGAAGAGGCCTAAGCAGACCTATGAGCTAAGTCAATTCAACACTTAGCCTCGCATAAACCCAAGGGGATAGCTTTGCTTGAAGCTTTACAACCATGATTAAGGGCTAAAATTCTAACTTTACCTGAAGCTTTCTTATAAGGTTCACATGAAGCTCTTCAAAAGCTTCACAAAGAACTAAATTACAGCTTCGCCTGAATCTAATTCCAGCTTCACCTGAAGCTTTCTTGATAGCTTCGCATGAAGCTCTTCATAGCTCCACAGAGAGCTAACTTGCAGTTTTGCCTGAAGCTAATTCTAGCTTTGCCTGAAACTCTTCATAGCTCCACAGAGAGCTAACTTGCAGTTTCGACTGAAACTAATTCCAACTTTACCTGAAGCTAATTCTAGCTTCACTTGAAGCTTTCTTAATAGCTTCACATGAAGCTCTTCATAGTTCCACAGAGAGCTAACTTACAGCTTCGCCCGAAGCTAATTCCAGCTTCGCCCGAAGCTAATTCCAGCTTCCTCTGAAGCTAATTCTAGTTTTGCTTGAATTTTTCTTGATAGTTTCGCATGAAGCTTTTTATGCCTTCACAAAGAGCTAATCCCAGCTTCACCTGAAATTTTGTAATAGCTTTGCTCGAAGCTTATGCACCCCTACTTGGAGGGTTTGCTAGATCAACATTTGACCAAGTCATTAGTAGGATAACCCACTAGTTTAGTGGAGTTAATGCCACTTTAAGTGGACGGTTTCACTAGCCCACTTCATCCCACATTAAATGGAGACAGCCAGGTGATGGGGGGAAACCACGCACGAAAAGTTTATGTTTTGAAATCAAGATTTAAAGTGTGTGTGCTTTGGCTTCCTCGATACTTTCGTTATAGCATAGAGACTAAAATGAGTCGAATCCATAGGGACAGGAGGCGATAGAAGTTTTACCGGTTGATTCACGTGTGTGTTAAAAGTTCTTCAATGTTTAAAGAATCAAAAGAAAAGAAAATAAAGAATGGTAAGAGATGAGTACTGTGAAATACGAAGAAGTGGGAAACATAGAAGATAAGATATTTGTGATTTTTTGATATATTTCTAGAACAAAGTAAAAAGATAAAGAAAACCTATGGCTACTAACTACTAATGACTCCACTAACATGCTAACCTCTTGGTGATAGTTGCCTCACATGTATCATTGGCCATCACTAGTCCTTGGTTCAAGAGTTTTACAAAGCATGGCTCATATGTTAACTTTCATATCCAAATTCAACCAACAAGTGCAAGTTACACTTAAATCATCAAAACCCAATAAGAGCAAGCATGAAATAAAGTAATGTTAGTTTGTTAGAGATATAGATGTTAGACTGTTAGATCCATCATCATAAGCAATTAATGGCTCTTGCAAGAGCAAGGCCAAGTATAGGCTATTAGATTCATGTGGATTATCAAGTAAGAATTTAGCAAGTTAGCGGTTAGTAGTTAGTTGTCATGAGAGAAGATTAGGTAAACATGTAAAAGGAGTTAGAGAAGAAAACAAAGATAAGTTAAGAGAGCACTTTTCATAAATTGTCACCTTCTATTATAAGCACTCTTACTTTCTCACCATGTATCACTCTCTCTCCTATTACAAGATCTAAAAGAAATGAAAAATACAAAAGAAGAAAAAGAAGAACACTAACCTAAACTACCCTAAACTACAAAATGGAGATGAAAACTACCTTAAACTCTACATCTCCCCCTGAAGAAGAACCCCATTTATAGGCACCAGGGGAAAGAGGACAGGGGGACAACCCCTGGCCCAAAATATGGGCACGGGCCGCGCCTGTATGGTCACAGATACGCGGCCATAGCCGCGTTTTGGCGACTGTACAGTGGCCGCGCGCGCGGCGCCACCTGCCGCGCGCTGTCATGTCTGTCACTTGTCTGCTGCATGTCATGGTTTCTGGTTTTGGTCTCTGGATTTTAGCAAAATCACCCTTCTAGGTCAATGGATCCTTATAGGCCTTTAATCACCCATAAAATTGTGATTTTGGGTCTTCTTCTTCATTTTCACACCATGGACCTAGAAACAAGCAAGAGAGGTATTATTAGCAAAATTTATTATTAAATAAATGTGAATATGTGACGTGAAATATGCAGTTTTAGAGACTAGTCACACCCCCACACTTATCTTTTGCTCGTCCCGAGCAAAACAAAAAACTAAGAAAATTATTACACCACTTTCGCAGGTGACGCGATCGCACTGAGCATGTGCAATAAGCCATTAAACCTTTAGGTTTTCCTTAGATGACTTTTGTCTCCTGAGGGTTTTCAGTGGATTACACCTACAAAATTCATAACAAAAGAGATTAAATGTTAGTATTTTGAAAACGCATTTTGAAATAGAGAAAAGTGTTAAAATTTTTTTAAAAATATAAGCGATCCATGGTCATAGGTTAACTAAAAATTATTCTTCCTTAAACTAAGTTGAAATATAAAATCTTGTTATATTTAAGTGTAAGAATTTAAAATTGAATTGATTCTTTGATCTTTCATAAAACTCTTAAAAAAATATGCGCTTTGTGAACTGTGAAGATTTTTAAGATATCGACTCTAACTTTCATGCCATTTATTTAATATATTTTTTCTTTTTTCTTCCCTTAGTTTTCTTAGGCTTTCTTATTTACCCGGGTAGTGAGCTTTTAGCCGGTGACTCTCAAACCAGATGATCATAGGGCACCAGATGAGAAAACATCCCTTGGACTTAAGGTCTCGAGTAAACAAGGCTATAAAACTAAAGGAGATTATTTTATTTTTATCCATCATTTTAGGTATGAATAATCTTGCTTCCTGAGACATAATTACCCAACTTTAATAAGTGATTTTTATTATCATCATTTTTTAATTTATTTTTTATGGCATTTTTAGTATTTGTTTCAATCCCAAAAATTGTGTAAGTGTGAAGTGCATAAATCTAATGCATAAAATTTAAGATCAAATTATCTTTCCAATCTTACTTTCTTATCCTAAAATTTAACAAGATCTATTATTTTAACTCAGTTTAAAATTTCATAATTTTAGGTCTTCCTAATTCCTAAGATAATCTTAATTTCTTAAAAATAAATCAAAACTATTTATCTTGTTTCAAAAAGTTTTGTAAAAAGAAAAGCAAAAATTTATCTTATTTCAAAAAGTTTTGGAAAAAGAAAAGCAAAGAGTTTTTTTAATACAAAAGAAAATTTTAAAAATCTCCTAAAAGAAGTGTAAAAGAAAGAAAATGTTAAACTACCTATGTTAGAAAACCCTCCCCCACACTTATCTCATGCATTGTCCTCAATGCATCGTGAATGTGTATAGACATGAAACAAATGGAGAGGGAAGGAAAAGTACCTTATGGTGGTGGTTCCGGTGGTGGTCTGATTGGGCTAAGCGTTGCTACCCAATCAAGATATCGTGGATCTTACAGAAACCCACCATTGACCTCTCTAATACGACCCAGTAAAATGTTAGAGAACTGTATGACCTTATTGAAAAAACTACCCCCATCTAATTTCTAATTTTCAAAAATAATTACTGAGTCATTTTCTCCAACATTCTTGTCCAACAATAAAGTGTGATTTTGCGAAATGATTGATTTGGATTCAAATAGAACAGGAACAAAAACTGATATCGACACGGGAATTTGACTCAGATCAAGTCGAGGTTCAAAACAAGGAGTCAAAATTGGCTCAAAAATGGGATCCAAACCAAAGAATTGATATTCACACACTTTTCCGAGCAATGAAGTGTGATCATAAGAGATTGGTGATTCCATTTCACGGTGTACGGGTACAGGATTTAATGTGGACTCCAGAATAGAGAAAAATCTGATAAAGATACCAGAGTCATTATTGAATCAAAAAGTGAAATGAAATTACCAACTTGAGGTTCAGGATCACTTTCAAGCTCAAGTTCAATTTCGGGAAAAGGATAACTTGCCAAAATGTCAAGGTGGTTTCCAAGATTTTGGCATGTTCAAATGGATGTAATGAAATTGAATCTTAATTTTTATCCACAGAAGGAATGTGAATGTGTGAAATGATCGATTCAAGTTTAGGAATGATGGGAATCAAAACTGGCTCAAGAACGTTACTTAGTTTAGGTAACACTACAGGAGTCGATATTGATTCAAAAATTAGACTCGAATCGCTAAATTAAAGCTCAGGTTCACATTCATCTTCAAGTTCAATTTTAGAAAATGTATAACTTGTCGAACTATCAGGAATTGGATGTCGGTCAAGTTCAGGTTAGTATGATAAAATTGAAGCTGGATTTTGGCAAGATTCTTGAGTCAAATGAACATATGATGGACATGGAAACTTATTCATATTTTGTATTATTCGCTCGGTCTCTTGCACGAATTTCATAGATTTTCCCACAATGATTTTTTTTGATTGATTCTGGAAAAGAACTATATGAATTTTGAAAATTTTGTGGACATGATGAGGCCATCATGTGTTCAAATTATTTTTGGGCCTCTATGATTCTTCCAAAGTTCTTTGCAATAATGATTTTTCTTCAATTGGTGGTTCAGGAAAAGGAGGATATGAAGAAGAATCCGGGAATGAATACTATGAAAATTGTGGACAATGTGGCTGAAAATTTGACTAGGAGGAGGTGAATCCCCATTAACTCTGTGAACAGTTGAAATTATTTTGAAAATTATGGTCATAAGATTGGGGATATGGGTCATAATGAGTCGGATAATCCCAACTCAGCATATATTATTGGTTCATGTTGTACATAGCCGGGTCAGAGTTATCCGAGTCAAATAAGGTCGGGGTGGAATATGGATTCATATTAGGAATGAAAAAATTGTTGTTGTTAAAATCCATATCACAATTTGCAAGAAAGAACAATTAAACAAACAAATAAACAAATAAAAAAGAAAAAGAAAACAGGTCAATGCTAGGGTTGACTTAGACCTAGACGACTGCTAACTGGTTAGACTATCCACGAGGGGTATATTGTCAGAATCTGACCACGAGTTAATTGGACAGGTAGGGGCAAGATCATGGGAGGTATCCGTGCCGGAGTAATGGGCCTAATTATGTCAAATCACTGTTCTTTGAGGTTTCGCCTCTCAATCCCCAACCTTAAATACCGATTTGACAAGAGTCAACTTCTAACAACTTCCCCCTTAGGTCAATCTCTTAAATGAGTCAGGGATGCCCCAGGGGCCAACGTCTAGAAAATTTTTATTTAGGCTTTGGTTGTGTGAGTGGGGAGGTGATTTTTGGGCTAAGGGAGGGTAATAACTTTCCCACCTTATATTGTATTGGATCAAACAGCCATTAAATAGGCTCACGCGAGCCTATCTAGCTTCACACGAGGTCTATATTTAGCTTCGTATGAAGCTTTAAAGCCTCACACAAAGCTCAAAATAGCCGCTGGCGTGAGGCCAACAGATTGTTACCAGTCTTGTTGGATTCTAGAGATAGTTACGCCCCTGAGAGCCTATAAATAACTCACTTTTGGATGAGCAAGGGGAGGAACAAGGCAAGAAAAAGAGCATGCACTAGAATCAAGAGAAAAAGGCCAAGGCATCAGCAGAGCCAAAAGGCTGAGCTATCTACTCTCTCGCTTCCTACAAGAATCACGTCTCTAATCCTACAAGGATAAATTCAGGGTGCTAATACCCTAAAGTTTTCCTCTCTCAAGGAATCTCCAGAACCAGGCGAGAAAGAATTCCTTAAGACTCAATCGATCGCGTCATCAATGAAACAAAGTGGTCACGCACTGACCAGACTTCTATCGACACACTTCCCCAGAAATTTTAGTAGAAAATACTTGTAATTTTCCTTTTACTTGTAATTTCTACACACTTTTGTAATGATTTTCCCCTTTGATTTTCAATGGAAACAGTGGACAATCAACAATTAGGAGTCATCTAGGTCTAAGTTTACTTTAGAATCGGCTTGATTGAGTTTTTTTTCTTTTTATTTTGTTTGATTGGTGGTTTTGTTTGTGGTATATTGTGCATGCAAGTGCGGTTGAGGGACCAAATTACATCTAGATTAACTAGAAGCAGTTCACCACCCAAACTAAAACTAAAGCCAAATCTGGTTATGGCTCTACCAACATCTTTACAGGATAGGTTCCATCCCATTAAGACATCCCATCCATCTTCCATTTGGCTCTCAGAACCAATGGCAATACTTTCAAACTCAAGCCACAATTCATCAACACTCTCCCTTAGTTTCATAGTCTAGAGTTCGAGGATGCGCATTTCCTCATAAGAGAATTTGAGAAAGTATACCTTATGATGAGAATACCCTAATTAGGAGACAATGCAGTTAGGTAATGTTTCATCACTTTCTCCCTTAAGGACCTACCCAAGAATGCTTATACAGTTTAGCAGTTGATTCTATCACATTGTGGGATGATTTCATCAAAGTCTTCTTGAAAAAATTCTACCATATTCACAAAATTGCTCTCATTATGAAGAACATCATGCCATTCAATTAAGAGCCTAGTGAACTATTTTGGAGGTACTTTGAATGTTTCAAGGACCTCCTTGCCCAATGTCCTCATCATGATATAGAGAAGTGATGACAATGCCAAATTCTTTATAATGGTTTGGACAATCAAACCAAGACCCTTTTAGAAACCACGTGCCAAGGGGGATTCTTGCAAAAGGATGAAAACCAAGGGTGGGATTTATTTGAGAATCTGAAATCACCTAGAGGGGAGTGAATAGGTGACTAGCTAATCTAATGATGAATTAATGAGGAATTAAAATTATTTATGCAAACTAAAAACTATTAAGATAAACACACCAAGTATAACACAAGAGTCTAGCCGAATTCCCGGTGAAGGGCTCCAGACTATCTCCTCAAGATTCCTTTAGATAAGAGTTGAGGTGCCGCTATGACTTTCTTGGTTGAATACAAGTGTGAGCAAACAATCCCAAGCGTATAATAATTAAGCACAAGATATATCAAGCATATAAAGAGATAAGCAATGTTAGTATGCAAGATATCAACACAAGTGAGAGATAGAGAGAGCAATCGCAAACACGGGAGATTTGTTTCGAGGTTCGAGCACCCTTGCTCTACGTCCCTGCTTTCAATACTATGAAGGATTTCTACTAGAATCGATTCCACCGGACCACTCGGTACCGCAACACCTATAAGGAGTTCACACTAGAACTCTTGGACTCACTAGTCCCCTCACTTGTTCCCGCAAGAACAAACACACGCAAGTACACTAGCTTGCCGAGGCCGCACCTCTACACCGAGCTCCCATAAGAACGCGTAACAACACGAACCCGCAAGTTAACCTCCTCAAATACAAGGATGAAATACTTTGGTGATCTCAATACTTTGATCACCTAAAACTCTCTCTCACAACAAAGATCCCTATAGGATTGATGTAGCAATGGATAGCTCAAGTATGTGTGAGAAAACATGGATAGAATTTATGGTGAAAAACTCAAGAAATCTCTTTTTCAAAACACTCTTGAAAAACTCTCCTTTTGATATGGAAGTATTTGGCTCTAAAATAAGTGGAGATAGACACTTAGAAATGTAGGAAAAGCAAGCTTGAAACCCACTTCAAATCTTGTTGAAAACAGCCCAAAACAGCCCCATATAAATAGGCTTTAAAAATTAGCCGTTGGGGACAACTCAGCAGAATTTTCTGCGGTCGGTCGACCGCCCGGTCGACTGCCAACGATTAAATTTTTGACCGTTGGAAAAAGCGGTCGACCGATCGGTCGACCGAAAACTTGGCTGTAACCTAGCGGTCGACCGCCCAGTCGACCGGAGTCATTTACAGAGAGCAGAAGCTCTCTAGCGGTCGACCGTACGGTCGACCGGCCCTTGGCTGTTCACGTTTGTGCACATCGGTCGACTGCCCGATCGACCGGTAGAAGGCTTGCTCAGCAATAGTAAAGGGATTAAAACTTGGTCTTTTACCTTCAATAAAATCCCACAAATTTTCATAAATTCTACAAAAATAAGTTCATTAATATACTTTGCTATACACAAATGTTTGATTAAAAATCAAAACACATTACAAACATTTTGAACTATTTTTGTAATATAAAATTTTGACTTAAACAAAAATCTGTATTTTTCAAAATCGATTTTTCTAAAACTTCTCCAAATACAACAAATGAGATATTTTAAACACTTTTGAAGCTTAGTGTGTATGAAAATGATCCACTACACATATATGATAAAATATCTATGTTTTTGACAATAAGCTCTAAAATAGTTTTGATAAAATACATGTATATTTTGAAGCTTAAAACCTAACCGGTATTTTCTATAACAAAAACTCTTTTATGAAAACACATATAAATCTTGTGTATGAGTGTATATGAACTTGAGCAGTCCACCAACTAATCTATTCTTTATATTTTATCTAAAAACAAAATCTTGACACTTACAAAACCCGACACAAGTCTTCTGAAAATCTTCTCTTGAAAATCTTCTTCTCCTTCTTGACTTGGTCTAAACCTTAATCCAATGAGCTAGACTCCTCTTGAGTACTTGATGCAATCTTGATGTGCGAGCTCTTGAATCAACATATGCTAGCTCCAAAACTTGACTTTAAATCCTTTGTTGAAGCTAAACACCTACTAAAATCTTGATCAAATATCTAAGACTAAATAAACACAAGATCATTAGTACTATAACTACATGAGTTAATCATCATCAAACTAGAGCGATGGGCCTTCGGGCCAACAATCTCCCCCTTTTTGATTATGAAAAACTCATGGAGTTATATATGCATGGATTAAAGATAAGCTTCATAGAAGCTCCCCTTAACTCATGCATAACAATAAATATAAAGATATTCAATAAAGTGCATAAAACTAAACAAACATATATGGATAAATATGGAGATAAACATGCGTAAATCGAAAATCCTTCTCCCCAAGAACTTTCTCTCCCTTTTTGTATAAAACAAGAAAATCCTTCTCCCCTTTTTTTGAACATGAAATAAACATGCATATATAAATCATCAAATATTTCTCTCCCTTTTCTGTCAATTCATCAACAAAGGGGCGAAAACAAATCAAACAATAAAGATATATGCGATATACATTCATGAAGAAGAGAGACTTGAAGTTAGCTCCCCCTGCATACATGCATTACATGAAGAAGGGATGACAAGACCCTAACTCACATAAAACATAATACACAATGCATAAGCGGAGATGTTAAGCTTCCCTATACACGTATACCTGTAAAGAAGAGATGTCAAGCTTCTCAATATAAGATACACTCAACATGAATTTATATATAGAAGAGATGTTAAGCTCCCCTTACATATAGGCAATACATATCAAGAATTTTGAAATTATTTTAAAATAAATTTTGAATTTTCTTAAGTCAACAAAACAAATTTTGAGATACCACTTGTAAATACACAAAATTTTAAGCTGCCAATAAAAGTAAAATATTTTGTATTTTGAACCAATATTGAAATATATTGTAAATTTTTGACACCAAATAAAATGTCAATTGACATACTAATTGAAAACAATGCATAAGCTTATAAAGATACCAATTTATTTTTAATTTTAAGTCAAGCTTAGTATAAATATAATTTGTGCTTTAAACATGTAAAGGATATTATAAATCAGGCACAATCAAAACATATATATATGTATGAAAAAGAAAATACCAATTGAAATTGATATTATTTGAGATTTTGAAACATACATATATAGAAAAAAATATGAGTATAAAAAATAGAATTCTATGAAGACATGTGTATAACTCATACCTATTCACCCTATTCATGCACAAGTTAAAAGATTTTCAATAAGGCTCACAAGGCATGGTCGCTCATCCATCCGCCTTTAAAGGGTAGAAGCTTTCAAAAGTAAGATTTGAAAATAGTTATATTTTGAAAACACTACAAAAATGAAGAATAAATAACTAGTTTAAAGTAATTTTTGAAAAACTAGTTAAAGATCCTTCAAAACATGAAACATGCTAAAAACACAGGAGTTGACACTCGAAATCTATAAAGCTCAAAAATTCTCATAAAAACAATGTCATGAGTAAACAAATGAAGTATGAGTGCACAAGAATCATATAAATAGCATTTTTATGAAAATGACCAATAAAGCTCAAAGTAAACATGATATCTTTTATCAAAAGCATGAAAATGTATTTTTCATTAAAATCAAACGTCAAGGTATATGTATGTATTATCCAAAACTAAAAATATACATAGATATCCTAAACATAAAAGAGTCTATAATAGAATTTGCATGAATGCAAGAGACTCAAGGTATACATGTATATCTACAAGTTTTTAGACAAAAATAGCATATATATGAATTAAAACGTGCCCAAAAATAGGGAAAACAAGTTGTAAATGAAGGAATCATTAAAACTAGGTTATACATGTACACGTAAGGAGTACAAAAGAGCAATGAGGTACAAACAAATAAGAATCAATATTGCTCACTACTTGTACAAATATATACACAAATTTCTAATAAAAAGTTCATATAAACAAGTATTCACCACAAGAAGCACAAAAGCAGAACATGCTAAAAACATTATCTATGTAAATGCATGTAAACTAAAATAGGAGTTTAGAGATAGTTACCAAACCATATGCTCTAGTCTCTAAGTCTTCAAATAAGGTGGTCCTCCCACCAAACTTCCTTGATAGTGATGCATCAATTTGGTGTGTCCATCTAGCTCATCATGCATTCACCATCAAGGCACCAATCCTCTCACATCATGTGAGAGCACACACCACATCAAACACAAGTGGTAGAGATTTTGGTACCCGTTTTCTTTTAGGTCCACGGGGGTTAGCATTATTCGGAACTCAAACATTTTATTAGCAAAATTGATATGATTTATCTTATCAAAATAAAACTTTACTAAATGGGCTTTGCGGCTACAATGTGTACATTTGTACATTCTAATATGCATAGAGAATGAGTGTGATCATGATGCACAAAGTGTGCATATGTATGCTGTGGGTGATGTGCATAAGTATGTGGAGCTTATTTCTTTTGGATAAGGTTTCCAATCATATGATTAAATGCACAATTGCTCAAAGTTGAGCTCAAACAATTTATTCT